>JALBCR010002576.1:0-312500 GCA_030710515.1 Abscondita cerata
TTCTGGGATAGATCTTCGAGAACTTGTTCGTTCACATCACATGCACCATAATGTAAGTCACGGTTCTTACTTTTGGCGTAGTCGTTGGTGATGAGGCTGGTTTACGTGATGAAAACAGTTTTCTTACGAACAGTTCTTTCCTCTGTTTTTACAATCTTTCTACGTCTTTTACGATTAATCGTTTTACCGGAGATTTAGGATCTTCTTTCAGTTGATAATGAAATGTATGTCCAGGAAAAGAATGTGCAAGAATTGCTGCAGATACGCGCCTAGAATATCCTTGCCCTTTACTAAAATCAACTCGCTTTCCACCAGTTGTTTTCGCTACCTGACTCATAAAATTCTCAGCAGCATTGCTTGTTTTTGTAAAATAAGAGAGTGACTTAAGAACACATATGTATAAGGGCTTCATCAATAGCTCCCCAAACTCCAGCACATCTTAATATTTCAATGCACGATGCTTGCTCTAAAACAATGGTGGCACAAGGCTTTCCATTACATTGACTATGTTCATCAAAGACATGAAAATGGATATTGCGGGATTGAGTTTTTGAGAGATCGCACAGTATCTGTACAGTTTATAGGATCAGTTTGTAACAGTAAGGCGTGGGAATTTATAACGTCTCTAATTTCGTCAACAAACTTGCTTATCTTACTCTTTAAAAAGTTTTCTAGCTGCTAGACCAGACTTTCCAGGAAACGCTTTAGTATTTTCTGAGATAGCGCATAATTTTTTGTGGAGATTTTTAACCAAATGATTGGTGCATTCAATTTTTGAAATTCCAGTCGATGTTGCATATGGAATGCGTCTCGAATTCTCTTCATCACTGAGGAGTCACCATCTCCGATTATTTTGTGCACATTATATTGTGGTTTTCATAAAGGTCAAACAAGCCCTCAACGATGATATCCGCTTCCATTGCCGTAGATGTCCCTCTCCAATTGCAATTGCAAATGTGTTTTACAGTCTCATTTTTCTCATTTTGCTGGAAGCCTACATGTGACACAAAACTTGTTTCTAACTCCAGCAAACAAAACTTTTTTGTATGGTCGCCTATTATTACAGCAACTCCACTGTTTGCGTTATAGGCATGGCCATAGCTCCGTTTGGACCACCCCCATCGATTATGACAGATATTTTGCAGAGTCCCTTTTCTGTGACATGACCATTACGAACTGCTTCAGATTTTTCTTGAGATATTGCATTTAACATACTTTGCTGTTCCAGCCTTTTCATGTTTTCGCCAACTGATTTTTCATATTTTTGATATGTACCATTTGCCATAAAGGTATATCTAATACACTAAAAAGGTCCTCTGCTTGGATAATAACCTCACACCAGTACTTATACAGCCTTGAACTACGTTTCTTTTTACTTCAGTTGCATTTTCTACAGTAGCCAAAGTAATTGTTTTGGTACACATTAATTTAAGCACTCAAATTTTAAAATTGAACATAATCCCTTATTTCTAAAACTTACTAATATTAAACTACCTCCAAATGAACATTCCACACTATGTCTTTCCACTTCCCGAATCTTCTCAACAAACCAACACAAATCAACTAATCGCCGACTACTAGGCATAGGGATTGCCTTTCTGTTTGATTCTCGTTGAATGTTCAGTTCAGGCAATGGAACTTCAATTCCTTCTTCTTCAAATGTAAAAACATCTTTTTTTGTCAGTGACTCATCTCTGAAAGCAAAGATGTTTTTTACTGCCTACTGGATATATTTTAAAGGTAACTTGATGAACAAA
Organism: Abscondita cerata; assembly: GCA_030710515.1. Classification (NCBI taxonomy): domain Eukaryota; kingdom Metazoa; phylum Arthropoda; class Insecta; order Coleoptera; family Lampyridae; genus Abscondita; species Abscondita cerata. Next base: position 1,758 of record JALBCR010002576.1, read on the forward strand.
GAGTGTTCACTATTCTAATTTCTATATTCTACACTTTTTCTTTGGAAAAGTAACGCTTATGTTACTTTTCGGTCGTAATTTCATAAATCATTTTAAAAAGTTGGCGCTTACGATAAAAATAATAAACTATTGTGAACATTAGTTATTATGATGATTTTCGATAATGTGTCGCTTACTGATTTCAACTTTGTTATTTTCTTTAGAAATGTATTTTGGTACAACAGAAATATGCAGAAATATGGTAAAAGCCCTTATAAACATTTGCAGTTTTATATTATAGCTGTGGCACAAATTTTTTAAAAATAAAAATAAGCTTTGAAAAATCAACAAAATAAAATTGAAAAAAGTGATAATTATTACAATAAATGTTGGAAATGAGCACCACAAACCGGAAAATGTCGTAACAAAATGCATAAATTTACATACAATAATTAACATAAAAATAGATACATATTGATTTTTACTGCAGGTACCTAAAACAGTGACTCATCGTTTCTTGAGGTACAACCGGTAATGAGACTCGGGTAGACCCTATGCTGTGAACGGTCGAACCGTTTAACAATAGAAGTGATATCAAATACAAAAATTAGAGTAAAATAATTTAGACAGTTATAAAAAATTACTAACGGGTTTAAAGCTTTAAATAATAAATATTTACATCAAAAAACGGTCTCTCTAGGTGCAGTAGTTTCCGAGATAAAGCGTATCGAAATTATTCAATGCTTTTAAATGGACTTTTCTTACTAATTTTTAAGTAGGAGATGGCCTTAAGACCTGTAACGATTTTGTGTCTGTGTTGTGTTAGGACCACCTAAAATCCAACTAAATGTATATTTGACAAACAGAGAATTAAGGTACGGTAATAGCCGATTGTCATCAATATAAAGAAACAATATAATTGTCATTAAATGAAACGAAATTTGTTGCAATTTTTTATGATAAAATTTTAGTAAAACAAACTAAAAATAAATATAATTATTCGTCTTTCAGATTAAAATATTTCAAACACTTTTTCTTAACGCTTAAATTAATTGAATACGATTTAATAACAGGCATATAGTGCTTTGCAACAATGCACATCCGCTTTACCACACATTTAAATTTAATCAATGGTTGAATTGCAAAATGGTAATAAAATGGATCTTTACTTCAAAAGCGGTTATGCTGATTAACATTACATGTTTAATTAAACTTGTTAAAACTACAATAACAATGACGATTATTACAAAGAGCAAAATGTTATATTATGTGGAATGCAGATTTTACCGTTTAATTCATTAACTCGGTTAAATTTTTCACTGCATTGAAAAACGAATTCTTCACATATTGGTAATTTGGATACGGAACCAATCTTTTGGGGGTTTATTAAAACAAATCGAAAAATATCTCGGTTTAACGTAACAACGTTAGTACAATTAATTTTAATCCTAATCTGCGACGTTCCAAATACCATTTGGTAATATATATTTAATGTAGTAAAATCAACAACACTCTCGAGGCAATTAAAGTATAATAGCCTATACCTGTTACATTTAAATATATTGAAGCGCTAATTCCAGATTGGCTATAACTGTATATATATATATATGAATATCCCTTAATTCCGTTCCAACTTTAACAAATGCGGTATATTTTCCGACGCCTACGCAAGAATTATAATATGAAACTCATTTAAAATTCATATAAATTCATTTACTTAAATTAATTTGCACTTATGAGTTCAATGTACAGTAAATTAAACTCTGCTTAAAATTTACAACATGACCCACGAATACAGTTTTTGACAGTTGATAGAAATTAATTAATTTTTTACTCTCACGAGTACCTCGCATTATTTGTTGATTAAAATATCATTTTAAAAATTTTGTTAATTGTTATAAAATAAATCTGTTATATAACCAAACTTAGCATTTATTCAATAAAACAAAATAAAAACAATTATTATTCTTCAAAAAATTGTAAAAACAAAACCAATAAACAAACAAAGCAAGTCAAACTGGCTTGCTTTGACTTGGAATAAAAAAGTTTTGTACTAATTTGTGCGAGGGGCATATTCGTCTTCATCCTTAATTTCGAGTAGGGGAGACCGGGGCAGGTTGTCACAAAATTTGCTTTATTTTTTGGAGAGGCCGAGTTAACATTTACTGTTTTTGTCAATAGCCTATCTTTTAGTTTATTTATCCTTTACTTTGTTTTTCCAAGTTTTAAGACTATAACTTTAAAGGGTTCTTTACAACAACAAAACTGTCTGAGCCGATTTTTGTGACAACCTACCCCGACCCTGGGTTGGTTGTCACGTGACTCGTAGGTTGGTTGGCACGGGTTATTTAAATGGATAAAAATGACATTTTAAATTTTCAAAAAATTGTAGATACGACCTATTAAGAACGAAAAAATGTCAAAATTTGTCAATACATACTACTTTAATCAAGGTAGGCTACCAAAGGAATAAAATGTACGTATTGAAAACAGTAAGGTAAATTAAGTAAACAAACACTTAAGTGAATATTTAAGAGTCAAAATTCATCAGTCACTTTCGCCTGCACTTTCACAGTTATGACAGGTATAAAAACACATCCCGGGGTACATAATTCATGAGCCCAATTTCTGCATTCTACACACTGGATCCACTTTTCCCTTGATTTGCTGTTAGAAAACGCCTCTAAACAAACTATACAAAAAACAGTCTTCATCATCGTCTTCGCTGCTCAAATCTTGATTGTCTTTCTTCTTTGTGATTCGCTTCTTGTTTTTCTGCATGTCATTTCTTTCTGCAGTAGGCCTACCTTTAAAAAGACTTTTCTTCATTTTTTTGCTTTGCTTTTTCAGCCTGTTCTTCCAGTTTTCTTTTGACCGGCGTATCTGTTAAAATTGCTGTTTCTCTTTTTCGGCTGTTGTTTCTGTTGGTGACCATGATTATCAAGAAGAAGCAGACATGGTCTCTCAGGTGTGCTGTTCACGTGCTTATGAAAATGTTGTAAAAATAGGTAGAAATCACCTTCCTGCATCCACCCAGATTTATTTGCAGTTCCATCAGAATCTAGAGGCGCACGATCTATGTGAAATGTTTATAAAATTTGACTCCTGGAAAAACAAAGAATGGTGGGATAAGATTTCCAGTCGCAGAGACAGCTGAAGCCAAAGTTACGAAGCGTACCCTCTTCAGCAGAAACTAATGCACCAATTTGTTTGATTCCTTTACGAGCAACAATCCTATCAGGTTTTTTGAACCGAAGTAGCCCCACTTTCGTCCATGTTCCAAATTTGATGAGGTTCAAAATTATGTCTTCCGAGCACCGTTGCCAAATTTGTGAAAAAAGATTTCACATTCGTTCGGTTGAAGCTTGTCGCTCTTGCTAAACTGGTTTAACTAGGTTTTCTTGAGGAAAGCAGCATTGTGCCTCTTCATAAAATCAGCAAACCAATCGTCACCAGCGCACTTATTTTCGGTCCAAGATTTAGGACTGAAATGGAATTGGCAATGCAAAGACTGTAAGCGAGAGTTTTGATTTCCTTTGTGTTAAACCATAGTAAGCCTCCGAAGCTTGGACTATATAATCAGCTAATTTCGTCTCGTCTTTATCAGAAAAAATTTTCCTGTTTGATAGTAACCCACGGTGGGATCTGAAGGAAGAACTCTATTCGCATCTTCAATTTCGTCTTGAGAAATTTTTTTGCAATATCTAGCCAAAGTTCGATAGTTGATATTATTTTCAACGAGCAGCTTCACGAATTGAAAGTCCTTCCGCCCTTTTAACTCTTCTTACTGCCGCAAGCATAACGGCTGCAGGAGTTTCCCCTCGTTCTGTCTTTCTTTTTTAAGTTTCTGACCATCCTTTATCTGAAACAAACGAGAAAAAGGACTTGAATAAATTGCTGGGGTTGGTTGTCACATGTGACAACCATCCTGCATTCCTTGTGACAACCTACCCTGAACTGTTATTTTAGACAAAAACTTAATTTGGCGGGAATAGGATAGCCTACAATCTAACCTAACCTCAAATTTTATATTTAGTAACATCATGCAAAGTTATTGAATCAATGAGAAATATTTGAAACACTGATAAAAATTAATGAAACGAGAAATAAACAGAGTTTAAAAGAAATAAATACTTACGACATCAAAATCACAAAAATGTCAATAAAATCTAGAGGATTGTAAAAGGACACGTTTAAAGAATTACACACACGCGTATTGATTTGAACAATGGCTGGCATTCGTCACGGGTGCCAGGTGGCAAACTAGCGGCTGAGCATTGACCTTGTGACAACCAACTCGTGTGACAACCTGCCCCGGTTTCCCTATTGCACTCCGTTTCTAAGTCACTCAGTTCAACTCCATTGACACTGTTCGTCTCTGGAAAGCTACAGCCAGAGAGTGTATCCAATTCCATTTCCTCCCTTCTAACGTGGCATTATTCAACTCCCTCCATCTAAAAATAAAAATTAAGAAGAAAAACATTAGAATTTGTTAATATATACCTACCTCTTTTGGATTTGTGAAGATGTCAAATTATTGCCCTCTTCATCTAGCTCCAGAAACCCTAAATTGAGTTCTAGGGCAACAGCTTCTCAACAGTTTCGTTAGAAAGTTTATTTTATCCTTGGTATATATGCGAGGGATTGACAGGAAAAACTCCTGTTCAACAGATGCACTTGATGATGGAACCGACAATATGTCTAATAGTTATTGTTGCAAGGTCTGAAACTTTGAAAAATGCTGAACATTTTTCCACCACGTGAAAGTGCACAGTGCAAAAAATAGGTTTATACGTCGGTTGTTCAAGAAGTAGTTGCATAATAAGTATCTGAATTTCATATAGAATCTTATACGATGCATTATTAGGGTTAAAAAACATTCCATTCAAATAAAAAAAACCTAAGAGTTCAAATTATTGGGTTTTGAGTGTATCAAAAAATTTTTTAACTGCAAATAGATATCGTATATGATGGAAACCGCTAATGTTTTTAGACTCTTGCAGCCACACTTATACAACAATCCATTTACCTTCTAATACTAGGGTGTTAAATTTAAATATGTACTTTTTTATTAATAATATTTTATTCAGTCGGAAAGTAACGAATGTAATCGGAATAGTTTTTTGTTTTGCTGAATCGCCGCGTTAAGTTTCTAAACTGATGCAATCTGCATTTGCGACGTCTGCGGCTGAATGTTTTATGTAATAAATGGTCACCAGCACCTTCGTACGAGGGTTATAATAGTGCCACAGGTAGTGCCAGTTTTATAATTAATGGGTAGGCATATATTACGTGAGCCATGGATTTGTTAAAAACTTTTTTGAAGATGATGACCGCCATATTTACATTCAACGATTTTTTAGTAAGTACAATTAAAATCTACTCTTTTTTTGTTATCTTTGTGAATTATCAAACCATGCACTAGAAATCAAAATTCAGCCATTTTTATATTGTGCATTATACCATTGATTATAAACTACGAATCGAGATGATTATACATCATACTTGTACAGTCTTTTCCACTGAACACAAGAAATAAATACAAACTTGATGAGCAGATCATTAAATCATTAAAAATTTTTTGACAAAATCTGTTTTCTTAGGACAATCTGTGCGACACAAAATCAAGAGGAAGTTGCAAATAATTTTAATAACTGCAAATTGCGATCCACTAAAATGTTTTAGTTTTGTAAGATTTTCTTGCTTCGCCCAGCATTTTTTTCCTGTAAACTGTAACCTTTTGAATAACAATTATCATCTCCAAAGCGATAACCAAAACCAAAACGTTTTAGTGGATTACATTTGTAATTATTGCAATTATATACTGTAACGTAAGCGTACGCTTTTTTAAATGACAACCTTAATGTTTTGCTGCATTTCTGTAAAATCAATTGTTCACATTCTAGAAAAGTAGAAAAAAATTATTAATCGAAACACAGAATTAATTCAAAATGACATGTCTCTTGTATTTATTTGAAGGTTATGTTTATTTTTAAAATATTACATAATTTTTTGAGAGTTTTTTATCAACATTTAAATTACTTTGTCCTACGGACAAAAGTAAAAACATTGGGATTGACGTTAAAAACCCATGAGGATGTAAACGTTAAAAAACTACGTGACGTCATAAATGAAATTTTGTCATAAAATTCGCTATTTAAAAAGAATAAGATCGACGTGTTTGAGAGTTTGTCTTGAAAGTAAATAACACAATCATGAATTAGGTTTCAACATTGACAGTAAAAGTTTGGAGTTTCAATATTAACCAATGATTTGATCATGCAACTATATAATTGCTGAAGCACAAAAGACCGAAAGATACGCGTTAAATAATTTAAATTGAAAGCACTAATATTTAAATGTTGTATAATACTGCTTTTTTGGTAGTAAAATGTTTACTATTGCAGATGAAGAAATAGATGAAGAAATAGATGAAGAGTGATTCAAAATTTTCGATGAAGGTACACTCATGAAATTTAAAACTTGGACACCACAATTTCTGTAAACAAAAGTTTGCACATTGTGGAGCGGGCTTAAGGGTATCATTTACAATTCTAACAGCAGGTAGTCTCAGCAGGGGTTATCTTATAGAAGGACTGTAGAATGAATCATTACACTAAGCACGTTTTTAGAAAATAGGTAATTTACGTTGCTTACTTAATTTTTTTCTTTAAAGAATATATTTGAAGGTATCGCTAATTAAACACCATATCTCGATTAATTATCGAATCAAAATTTTGTTTAGGAAATGTTTACAAAATAAAAATTAGAAGTAATTTTGATTTAAAAACGTCTACAAACAATAACTTTTAAATTAAATCAAAAACTAAACATGGTTATTTGGGTTGACTGATTATTACTTATTTTTAAATAAATCTAACCTACTAATTATTGTAAGTTATTAAAAAAATCATTAAACTCTCTATTCATAATATTTAGTCCTTACAAAATGTATATTTTATGACGTTTCATTTTTTTCTGTAGTTAATATAAAAAGTGAAAATAAAAACTAAGGCAATTCTTATTGTCAACGTATATATTTAGTTTTTTCACAAGAATTTATTACATAATTATAATTAAGATACCAAGTTATAGTTTAAAATTAAATGAAAACGTTTTTTTTAAATAAAGGTATTACTATATAAATAAATATAAGAAATCAATAATGGGTGTGACCTCCATTATTATTGATACATTCTTGGAGGCGTCTGCTCATTGACGCTATCAAGGTATCAATATAATTAATATTAATCGTTTCCCATGCGGTATCAATGGCTGCAATTAGTGCATTACGGTTTACTGGTATAAAATTTGGCCCTTGTTGTCTTCGGATAACAGCAAGTATTCGAGCCCAAACATTTTCGATAATGTTAAAATGTGGGCTTTTTGCTGGCCAGGGTAACAGCTCCAAGTTATTTGCTTGTATCCAGTTGCGCACAACCTGCGAAGTATAGGGTCATCATATCCCGATAGTTAATTATCGAATGTTCCAAGAAAATATGTGTAAATAGTAAATGGAATCTACTAACGTAACGTTAAGTCGTTAATTATAGTTACATAACTCTCCTTTCATAAGATATAGTTCATATTAATATGCTTATTGTAAAGCTTCGTACACACCTGAACAACAAACAGAACAAACGAACCGAACGGGCAATCGGAACATTAATTTGGACGGTGCTACGTACGAATTTTAGAACAGATTCGCAAGTCCTGATTGTTCCACGAACGGTTTGCGGCGTTCCGCAACTTGTCGGTTTTTTTCTCCGACATCAAAGAAAATGCGCGCGAATGCGTTTGCAGGTTTGGACGAATCTAAACAAAACGGCGAACAAACTTATGCTGGAGAATTAAATTATTTATTTTTTGTCCTCTCTTTTGTGGGTTTGTTGTGTTTTAGGTAATATTATGGAGTTGACAGAAGAAAAATGTTTTAAATTAATCAGTGTTTAAGAATGCAAGAAAAAAATGATGTCCCTATTAGCATCATTTGGGCGGAAATTTCCAAAATAAAAAAAAAGCGAAGTAAATTATAATTTTTTACTCTTCTTTGTGCGTAAAAATTTGGTTGGCACTATCTTCTTGTTTTCCACAATTTTCTCTTCTCAATAATAAATATATATGAACTGAAAACTACTGAAAATAATTATGGGAACAGCACAAACGTTCCGTTTGTTGTTCGGATTGTGGAAATCATAAAAGATCGTTTGTCGTTCTGTTTGACTTTCGGTTCGTTGTTATGTTTGTTGCTCGGTTTGTTGTTCAGATGTGTACGAAGCTTTACAACTTAAGCAACAATTTTTTGGCGAATAAAGATTAGTTTGTGATGTAATATTAAAACACAAATTTATATCATATCAAATTTATGACAACTTAAAACCAAGAACGTGTATGTTATTGCTAAGAAATTATTAAGGAAAAAGCGCAATTGCAGTGTAAATATTTATAATTAGATATTTTCGAAAGTGTATGAATGTAAGCTTTCGCGGCTGTTGTGACTAAGATTATTATCTTCCGAGTTGAGCGGTGTTCGTCCTTCCTTCCTACGTTCTCTCGCTTGACGTTTCAGCTAACCATGCTGTTAGCTTCTTCAAAGTTACTCTAAAGACTGATGTTGTTGTCTTCTGCTCCTCGTTATATACCTATGTTCCGTTACGGTTGGTTGACGTTGTTCAGTGACGGGTGGTTGGTTTTCGATGGTTGGTTGATCTTCTGTTTGGTATCGCCTAATTTTGTGGCGATATTTGTTTTCTTTGTTTTTGTGAAGAGTTAGTTTCACGTGTTGCTTAATCGGTAACCATCTTCTCGATTGAAGTTGTTTTTGTTTTTCAGTAATTTCTAAGGATTCTCTGTTTATCCTTGGATACTAGTTGTTAGTCCTTGATAGAACTTTAGCTTCCTCGAAGTTGATGATGTGTTTTCCTTTTTCGTGTAGATGTTCTGCGATTGCTGATTTATCTACCGCTCTGGACTTAACGTCTCGGTGATGTTCTTTTTAATCTACAATTTATGTTGCGTCTGGTTTGACCAATGTAGACCTAGAAGATAATAATCTTAGTCACAACAGCCGCGAAAGCTTACATTCATACATTAGACGCCTCTACGGGGAGGATATCTACGAGAAAACCAGGAAACTGAATAAGTTACGGAAGAAGAAGAATCAACTGCTATCCTCATTAGCATATATACGACGATGCCAAGACCAGGAGGTGACGCCTACTTTTGTAAAAAATTCGCCATCATATCACAACAAATCGTTCAAGAAGAATCATCGAACGTAGTGAGAAGGCACTCACTCGAGAAAGAGTACGTTATACTTACCATCAACTGCATATAACGTCAACAGAACTATACCAGCTACATCTACAACTGAGCAGCATACTGGATAAAGAAACATGGAACACCATAGATCGCATCAGCTACGAACATGGGGAATACCACCTACAATCAACCACTAACAGGCATATCAAGAAGTTTGAGAAATTAAGTACCAAGCACCAGCAAACCAGCTATAAATTGGACGAAAACAAAACAGTTGTAAACTTGTCGGACTACTCACTCACCGAAGACTGCATATCAATTTTGTCAAAAGGGATGAACTACGCCATTGCTCCAAGCAAGATACCCACAGAAGAGATAATAGCAGAAGTGGAAAGTGTCATCAGAAAAGTTTCCAGTTGAAGAAGCAGAGGAAATACGCTACGAGACTTGCCGGATTTTACAACGTTCCGAAGTCTCACGTAGGAACATTACTCGCGCAGAGGAAATTGCATTAAAAGAACTCAGAAGCAATCAAGAAATCATGGTGACACGCGCAGATAAAGGCAACGCTACAGTAGTCATGAACACCAAGACTACAAATGAAAATCAAATTGCTACTGGATCCACAACTTTACACCAAGTTAAAAGGGAGATCCAACCAACAAAATTGAAAAACAAACGAGCCGCAATCAAACATTCAGCTATACCAGTCGATCAACTGTCAACCTTCTGGGACCAGACCACCTAGGACTATACGGGATTACCAAAATTTACAAATTTGGTAACCCCTAAGGCCAATTGTCAGCACATGTGGATCTCCAACTTATGAACTGGCCCGTTACGTGGCTAAGTTTCTACAACCGTACATGGGAAGAACTGAATCTTTGGTGAAGAACACCGAACACTTTGTTGAATTACTGATTACTCTTTAAGTAACCAATGACGATATACTAGTTAGTTTTGATGTAGAATCGCTATTCACTAACGTACCAGTCGACGATACACATAACATCATAAAACAACTGTGCACAACCCATGGGTTAAGAGAAGACATACCAGAGCTAGCAAGAATATGTCTGAATACAACTTACTTTCTATGGAACGGAGATTTCTACGAACAAAAATTAGGTGCAGCCATGGAACCACCATTATCACCGGTTATTGCGAATATCTTTATGGAAGCATTCGAGCAAGAAGCCATTCAATTCAGCGAACAGAAACCTAAATGCTGGTCAGATAGCGTGGACGTGATACCTTTGTCATATGCCCTCATGGGAAAGAAGCACTTACTGTATTTCTTAACCACCTCAACACTCAGCACGAAAGATTAAGTTTACCATGGAGACAGAAGAAAATAAGAAGCTTCCCTTCCTGGATATTCTAGTGAAACGAGGGAATAACAACAAGTTGGCTCATAGTGTATATCGTAAAAAGACACACACCGACCAATACCTCCATGCCACATCACACCATCATCTACAACAGAAGCGGTCTCTAATCAAAACTTTATTGCATAGAGCTAACAAGATTCCTGACGAGGTTCACAAGGCAGAAGAACTTCGACACGTCCAACAAGCCCTAATGAAGAACGGCTATACCAGAAAAGAAATAAGAGCCGCCTGTGGCAGGAAATCCAAAAAGAAAAGGAACAGGTCACCACCTACGCTTGTTTGCCATTCATTGCTGGAGTAACTGACAAATTAAGAAAATCATTGGAGAAGAAGAATATCGGTGTCAGGTTTGGAACGGTTAGAAAAATTCAAGCAACTACTACCTTCTAATAAAGATAACCTGCCGAAACTCTCAACAAAAGGGGTCTACCAAATTGATTGTTCATGTGGAAAGGTCTACATTGGTCAAACCGGACGCAACATAAAATGGAGATTAAAAGAACATCACCGAGACGCTAAGTCCAAAGCGGTAGATAAATCAGCAATCGCAGAACATCTACACGAAAAGGAAAACACATCATCAACTTCGAGGAAGCTAAAAGTTCTATCAAGGACTAACAACTACTATCCAAGGATAATCAGAGAATCCTTAGAAATTATAAAAAAACAAAACTTCAATCGAGAAGATGGTTACCGATTAAGCAACACGTGGAAACTAACTCTTCAACAAAAACAAAGAAAACAAATGTCGCCACAAAATTAGTCGATACTAAACAGAAGATCAAACTCAACCATCGAAAAACCAACCACCCGTCAATGATCAACATCAAGCAAACCGTAACGGAGCATAGGTATATAACGAGGGAGCAGAAGACAACAACATTTGTCTTTAGAGTAACTTCTGGAAGAAGCTAACAGCATGGTTAGCGAAACGTCAAGCAGAGAACATAGGAAGGAAGGACGAACAAGGCCTAAGGGTTGTCACATTCGTCATTAGAAGTATGTCATAAATGAACAATACCTACTGTTTGAGAAGGGGTAATGTGAACCAATAAATAAAGTAAGAAATATAAATTCCATTTAGTTTAAAATTTCAAGTGTTGTGAAAAATGCCACCTCATCTTGGTGCTGTGATTTAAAAGTGCGTGGATTGTTTCTGAATTTCACGTATGTTAGATATACCAAAAAGCACCGTAGGGCATTATCGAGTAAAATGGAATCTTGAACACACTTTGAAAGAGTCATGGGAAGTGGTAAACGAAAGTATCTGCACGTGCTCAAGATCTCGAGTTGTTTTATTACGTAACAGAACAACCATTTGCTACATACTCCAGGGCTATAGCAGATACACATATTCCCGGATGCCATATAACTGCACAAAAGATTAAATGAGATGGGAATAAAGAAGTATAATGCTGCTGCGAAAGAAGTTCTCAGTGACGAAAATATGAGACGTCGTCTGGAATTTGCAAGGCGATATGTGAACGAACCTTTGAATTTTGGAATCGAGTGATTTTTAACGACGAAAAAACGTTCAATAGCCGCAACGATGGACCACTAAAAGTTTTAGAATGGAAGGAACTCGTTACGAAAATAATCATATATGTCCTAAAAAAACGAAGTTGTTATTTTTCTGTGAATGTGTGGGGTTGGGTTAGCGCGCGCGGTCCAGGAGTTAGTTGGGCTATCGATGGACGTCTTGATTCTGCTGCGTAATTAGGTATTTTGGAAACGATTATGAAACCTTCAGTCGAAGTGTTTTTATCCAGACGAAGATAATATTTTGCAACAAGTAAGTATTCTTATTTCACTATACTTTCTCCAAAAAAATAGTTCGGGATCTGTTTAATTAACATTTTCATGATGTATTTGATGTTAAAGGACAACGCCCCTATTCATACTTCGCGGGTTGTGCGCAATTTGATACGAGAAAATAACTTTGAGCTTTTACCCTTGCCAGCAAAAACCCAGATTTTAACATTATCGAAAATGTTTGGGCTCGAATACTTGCTGTTATCCGAAGACAACAAGGGCCAAATTTTATACCAGTAAACCGTAATGCACTAATTGCAGCCATTATACCGCATGGGAAACGATTAATATTAATTATATTGATACCTTGATAGCGTCAATGAGCAGACGCCTCCAAGAATGTATCATAATAATGGAGGTCACACCCATTATTGATTTCTTATATTTATTTATATAGTAATACCTTTATTTAAAAAAAAAGTTTTTATTTAGTTTTAAACTATAACTTGGTATCTTAATTATAATTATGTAATAAATTCTTGTCAAAAAACTAAATATATACGTTGACAATAAGAATTGCCTTAGTTTTTATTTTCACTTTTTATATTAACTACAGAAAAAAATGAAACGTCATAAAATATACATTTTGTAAGGACTAAATATTATGAATTGAGAGTTTAATGATTTTGTTTTGATAACTTACAATAATTGGTAGGTTAGATTTATTTAAAAATAAGTAACAATCAGTCAACCCAAGTAACCATATTTAGTTTTTGATTTAATTTAAAGGTTATTGCTTGTTGACGTTTTTTAAATCAAAATTATTTCTAATTTTATTTTGTAAACATTTCCTAAACAAAATTTTGATTCGATAATTAATCGAGCTATGGTGTTTAATTAGCGATACCTTCAAATATATTCTTTAAAGAAAAAAATTAAGTAAGCAACGTAAATTACCTATTTTCTAAAACGTGCTTAGTGTAATGATTCATTCTACAGTCCTTCTATAAGATAACCCCTGCTGAGACTACCTCCTGTTAGAATTGTAAATGATACCCTTAAGCCCGCTTCACAATGTGCAAACTTTTGTTTACAGAAATTGTGGTGTCCAAGTTTTAAATTTCATGAGTGTACAATAACATTGTTGATCATAAAGTCGGGCCGCGGCTAAAATTTCTAAAAAAATTTAGAGATTATCTTAAATCTAATACTCCCAGTTATGGATATTGTCGAAAATTAAAAAAACAAATTTAAGTTGTTATGAGTCTCGAGCTTATATGATTGTTTAATGGTTATGTTATTCTTTCTAAAGCGATCAATTTCGTCTAATGTCATCATGTAAAGGATTCATACTTGTAATAGTATCTATTTTTTTTTTAATTAGTCTTGTATAAGTTTATTTTTATGCACGAGTGTTTAAGCCCTTGCGTGAATAGACAATAGAAACTCAATTTTTCACAAGAACTGATTGAGAACACCATTTTTTAATTTGCCAGACCCTATAAAACTTCCAAAACTTTGAAAATTATTGTAATTAGTTCGACGTTTTGTTTTACATTTTGTTAAATCAAATAGGGCTGTAAAGGCGACTTTTTCTTGCGACTATTAAAGTTGCACTCGAGGCCTCTAGTAAGAGCAGATTGTTTTTATTATTTATTAGACTATAAGAACTTAACTAAACAATATTACATACATATATATTATCTATCAATATTATATACTTTAGATATTTTGTAGTATATTGTCGTTTCGGATTGCGTTTTTCATTTTAATTAAATAAAAATATAAAATTAAACGTGTATGCTTTTTTATTTTTTACCCTGCCATAATGCGTAAACATAAGTTTCTTTAATTAGTTTATATCAATTAGAGATTCAATCGCGTATTTTGATATTTAAGTGAGGAATACATCCAAAGTCAAGAAATTATAAAATGAATTCGAATAGGTTCTCTAAAATGGATTGGAAAGAATCTTACACCTTTATGCCGAAAAGAAGAAAAATCAGAATATAATTTTTACACGAATAATTGTTTATATGTGTATACGAGGAATATTTGAATTAATTGTTAAAAGTATTCGATCAAAAAGAATGGGTATTCAGTTAGTACGATGTCGTATTGTAAAAGTATGCTACAGCATAATGAATTTTATAGAATAATCCATTTTAGTTTATACGACGGAATATTTAAATCTATAACCCTGCGTATTTAAGTCTATAAGACAAACTAATTAATCTTATAACCTATCAAAAATTGGATTTAAGTCGACTTGATATTTATTCTTATAAAACGGTTTACATGTTATTGAAAGCACTGGCAATTTAGAGCTATAACGCTTTTATCTTCTATTTATAAAACGGGTTGTTCAAACTAATAACATAAAGTCTTTTGTTGGTATCGTAAAAATTTTAGTTATTACAAACTCAAGAACATTCAAATTAAATAACCTCCTTCTGATATAGAACTTGAATAAACGTTTTGCTGTCCCACGGGTATCTGTATTTCAGATAAAGAATATCCAAAATTCAGATGTTCTATAAAAAAACTTTTTCTCAGTGTGGATTGGACGTTCTTGGCATCCCAGTATAAACAGGGCTTAACAAGGGCCTTCTTTTTGTATATATTTAAAGTATGAAAGAAAATATATTTGAACGTCGTGCTTCATTTTCCTAAAATCCATATTCTTTTATATAAAATTTAAATTCATGACACGACCTCGGTTTTATCTGTATCGTTAAGCGACTGTCCACCAAACCTAGGATCTAAAATATTGGCACAAATTGTGTGGGTGGATGTAACCACAAAATCTTCCCTTTGACTAATCAGGTCTTTATGTTTTTTGCATCTTGTTGACTAAAGTAAGAAACACACTGCTCGTGTTTTTCTTTGATACCAATAAATATTTCTGGGACACTGGAAATTGAAGTCGAATTTGATTCGGTAAGTGCGATGCCATCAGCAACTGGCTTTAATAAATCGTGTGTTATTTGTAATTTGCACCAAACCGATTTACTTTTGTTATCAGAATCAGCCGTATTAAGGTCATTAGTATCAGTATCCAATAGTCCTTTTCATGTTTCTGGCAACAAAGTTATCTCATCATCAACAGCTAGTTATTTCAAAACCGTTTGAGCTTTCAATACGTTAGATAACATCTTTACTACAGAATACCAACGTCTATTTACTGGTAAAGACAATGCTGCCTCTTTTATTCTTCTGAGTCAACGCGTATTTCTTCATATATTCTTTGAATTTAGCATACTTCTGAAGAGAGTCCTCGTATTTCAACAATCGATTTTCTTTGTTTGTTTATTATCTTCTGTATCGTATCTAGCTTTACACAAATACTGAGTGAGGAGGTTGAGGGCGTGCGCTACATCCATAACAGAGAATGTGTGGATATTCTGATCTCAAGCTAATCGCCATACATTGCTCTTCTCATAAAGTTACTAGCATTGTCGCTGACTATTGCAGTAATTCTAAAGAGCCAATTTCTTCATCTACTTCTTACTGATGTGAAACAAATAATCAGCAGTATGACGATTGCTAACCGGTATTTAAGGCCTTATATAATAATGGTTGAGGTGCAGATTACAAAATTTATTATTGAATCATTTCTGAATATTTGATTCACCCGTCAATAACTGGGCTCTTAGCAATTTGGGTAAATTTGGAGTAGCCATTACAGCGAATGTATTCCATATTGAGAAACCCCCGCTCAATTATGGCGTCTATTAGGCAAAGTATAGGAATCACGACGCAGGCCTTTCATCATTTTTATACAAAATCCGTTCTTCTTATTATGCGGAATGGTAACTGTCAGGCATAAAACGTTCGTGCTACTAACATAATCCAACTTCTTAGACTCGAGATTTTGAGACAGACACGGAAACCCTTGCTTCCTCTTTGAGAACTCGCTACACTGTGGAGATGCCGACATAAATTCACGACGCAGTGGTAGAAGCCCTAGAAACAGTTGGCGGCTTCATCCTCAGAGTGAATGCGGAGACGGTGACCTGACATGTCTGTACCTCTACTCAATTTTTCAACTGCGCGTTTTTGCTTTGTTTATGTAACCATTTATTGTTTTCAGCCATCAGTTTACATTTGGCACATTTTCGGAACGTTACGTGCATGCATTAATCATGCGGTATTTCAACTTAGTTGCGGATTTCTAACTAAAAGCTTTTGCAGAACAAGCACTGGGATTTTGCACTGCTTTACTATTTTCAACAAACTCACAAACCTTAGAACTAGGTTTGGTTTTTTTCTTTGGTACTCGTGACATTTTCGTCTATAAGAGAACATTTCGTTTGTAGAATGGAAATTAAATGGCATGGACAAATTACTTTCACCTAAACTAACAAATGCTTGCACCAAAGCCAAAAACTACTAACAAAACCATAAAGTAGAAAGTGCTTAAGGCGCAGTAACTACAATATGAGACACGGATAACACACAACACAGAAATAAACGCTGATAATACTGGGCGCGCTGCCCTTAATTCACAGGTCGTATTCTCGCCTTAAGAACAGACAATAATATCTTACGGCTATTTACATCTAATTATAACGCATAAATGCATAAAAAGTTTCGTTTTTTTTTGCGGCGCCTTTGGCGGTGTCATAAACTCGTAAATCATCGCTGCCGATTTCGCACCGTTTGCATCTAGCCGCACGCCCGACCACTTTTTCGGCGTCGTGGGCCGATTCGGCAACAACAAAGGCGGTGAGATAATGTTTAATAATTTAATACATTTTGGTATAATACAGGATAAGTTAAATACAAAGTATAATACCAAGTATAATACTAACTATACCATTTGGTATAAAACCTTGCCAACCCTACATACAGGCATCCAGAAAAATTATTTTATTTGGTTTTGCTTTATATTTTTGTTAAGTAACATGGGAATTGTACCGTATTTGGGATGCTGGGTATATTGATAACGAGAAACTCAAATATTAACTAAATAATTTTTTGTTTAATGTTAGAGGGCGCCACATCCAGTGGTGTTTCTAAGTTTCAATTATCCATAACTTTGTGTCGCATTGTGTGTCATTTTTGACTAGACAAACCTATTCTCCGTTCAATTTTACATACAAAAGATACTCTTAGCGTTTGTCGCTAAAGCAGCCGTTTTGGATAAAAACGGGTTTGAATTTAAATCTGCGTTGAATTTTTAAAGGTTGAATCATTTCCGAGTTTTTTTGAAAAATGTAAATGAAAAGTATAAAAATGTATCTTTATTTATTGTTATGTAATGTGATAGTGTAACATAGCACATGGCGTTAAAAAGTACTTTTCTGCTTATTTTTCAATTATGATCAAATGATCATTTTCGACTTTTTTTTCTCATTTCTGTTTCACGCATGCACTGCGGTTAGTCTGGTCAGCTCCGTCGGAATCATGTTACGTGCTAATGTAGAACAAGTGTTAACATCAAATTCCTCACAAAACTGGAAAATGCGATAAAGAAACTTACAATTTATTGACAGAAGTTTATGGTGATTAATGTCTATCTCGCACGCAAGTTTTCTAGTGGTTTAAGTAGTTTAAGGTTAATAGGAAAGACGTGGGAGACGGATCCCAAAATCGGACCATCCTTCCACTACGAAAACTGATGAGAATGTGGAGAAAGTCGATAGAATTGTTTGAGGAGACCACCGCCTGAGCATTTGAGCAATTTCTGAACTTACTAACATCAATAAAGAATTTGTCAGACAGATTTTGCACGACGATCTAGACATAAAAAAAGTGTGTGCTAAGATGGTGCCAAAACTTCTCACGCCCGAGCAAATAGAACGTCGAGTGAATTGCTGTGCTGACGCCTTTTAAAAACATTGAAAATTATCCTTATTTCTTCCAAAACGTAATTACGTGTGATGAATCTTGATTTTTCAATATGATCCAGACTAAGCGAAGAGATTCCAACTCCCTAGAGTGAAGAAAGCGCGCATTAGCAATTCCAAATTAAAAGCGATGATGTGTTTTTTTTTATCCGGGAGATTATCTACATTGATTAGGTGCCTGAAGGTCAGACTGTCAATCAGATTTATTATAAAAAATGTTTAGAATATCCTCTGTGAACGAAGGAGACTGTGCTTGTGGAAGAAGGCCCCATGTATTCTTCTATGATCAAGACAACGCGCCGGCACACGCCGCGTTATCTGTGAATAAATATTTGGCGAAAAACAACATTCCAGTGATGGAACATCCACCGTACTCGCCGGACCTCTCACAGTGCGACTTTTTCTCTTCCCGAAAGTCAAATCTGCCCTCAAAGGAACCAGGTACGAGTGCGTGTATGCAATGGAAAAAGCCACGCAATTGTTGAACAGCATAACACAAGAAGACCTGCAGCGCTGTTTCCAACAATGGAAAGTTTGAATGGAGCGGTGTAGGGATCGAGAGAGGACTACATTGAAGGGGACAACATTTCAAATGTCTGATTTTCTTCAATAAAGGATTAAAGCATGAGTTCGGTATTTTTATTGCGACACCTCATATGCCAGTAACACAAATAGCAAGATGTGAAAACACCATGCAGGGTACACAGAGAAAGAAATACCCACAACAACTATTAGACATGTTAGAAGAAGTAAAAAAATTGATTAAGAAATACCATGATGTGTTGGCTCTAAACAATTCTTTTAAAGAAAAACGGCCCGAGGGTGCAGAGCAAGTCCTCACGGACATGGAGAAACAAGGGATGATTAAACCTCCAAGTAGTTCGTGGTTGTCTCCAGTGGTACCTGCTGAAGAAAAAGACGGTACAACTAGATTTTGTGTTGATTATCGACAACTGAACGAGGTCACAAAGAAAATAGCTAGCCTCTAACCAGAATTGACAGTACACCAGATACCTTGTCTGGTTCAAAAATGGTATTCAACCTTGAAGGTGGATGTACAACCTAAAGATTGTGAGAGAAACCGTTTTTACTGTTAAAAATGGTTTGTGGCAATTTACAGTTAAATCTGAAGGAGGTGTTCCATCGACTGCGTGGTGCAAATCTAAACATAAGTCAAAAAAATGTCGCATCTTTTAGGAAAGAAGTACAAAGAAGGGGGACACTTAGCATCGCGAGATGGATGGATGGACGACCTTGAAAAGATCAGTGCAGTGCAAAAATGGCCAACACTTAGAGACAAGCATGATATATGGAATTTCCTCGGGTTGTGCACGTACTACAGTCCATCTCGTTTTTGACTTTACCAATTTGCAAAACCATTAACCCAATTAACAGAAGAAGTGTCAGTTCTCAGTTACATTCGCAAAAAGAAGGAAAATTTGTGCTAGATACCGCTGCAAACAACCTGGCTGTAGGAACAGTACTATACCAAGTTCAAGATGGTCAAGAAGAAGTCATTTCGTATATTGGTAAGTTTTGTCAAGACCAGAGAAGTAATTACTGCGTGACTAGAAGAGAACTTCTAGAGGTCTTAAGTCTATCGAACATATCTATAAATACTTATATCGACGAAAATTCTTATAGAGAACGTACCATGCGGCCCTGAAATGATTGTTACAATATAGAAACCCAGAAGGACAAGTCGCTAAACGTTGCAAGAATATACTATAAGATAGAACACCGTGCCGGAACAAGCCACCGCAACGCAGAGACGCTTGACCCGGTAGACCTTGTACGATAAACTGCACTCATTTTTCTAAGTTTGAGAAAAAAGTGGGCGGCCTTAAAAGAACATCCATAATCGATCACAGTTGGGAGACCATGCAGTTGAGGCAAGAACATGAGCAAGACCCCAAATTGCGACTGCTTCTTGGAATGGAAGACGATCAAAGGCCAACCTGGAAAGATGCAATTGCTTTGAGTAGTATACGTGAAAAACGTACTGAGCCCAATGTGACTTTTTGGTAATAGAAGACGGGTCTTCTGAAACAACAAAACCAGAAAAGTGTCGATGGTACCCAGAGAAGGCAACGATTAGTAGTGCCAAAGAGTCGAGTGTTGGAAGTATTGCAGCACCTGCATGACTTCAGGAGGACACTATATTGCAAAACAGGATTAATGTCGTTGAACCAGAGAAGAGCCACTCCAACTGCAGGTTACATGTCTCGAATATAGGCACACACCCCGATCATCCAAACCATAAACTTTTTCAAGGTTCTAATTGAATATTCCCTACGACACGGACTATAATCCGATCTAATAGTGTTCGGTTTCGGGAATGCTAAATTAATGAATGAGGGCCCGAACGAAATACCACCATGGACTATTCCTGATATACAAATAATTCTTAACTTACAACATCTACCAAAAACGTCATACCACCCGGCTTTTAATAAACTGTGTGTTACGAATATGGTGGGGCAACTTTTACTTATACAGACTGTTCTAAAATTGAAGAGGATGTTGGCTGTTCCTTTTTATAAAACAATACTGCTTATTCGTAGACGATGGACAAGCTCACATCTATATATACGGTGGAACAGTACGCTATTTGGTCAGCTCTACTCTTTACTATTTAATGTGTGTAGATGTAGGTAGATGTGTCGTAGTCACAGACTGAGTGTTTAGGAATTAAGTGATTTAAAGGGCATTATAGATCCAATAACTCAGACAAGCTCGAATTAAACATCTACAAATAGACGCAATCGAATAACGCGTTTATATGGACTCGAAACCACATAACTCTGAAGGGTAATGAAAGGTCGATAAAGCTGTCCGCTGCGCAACCAATAACGATTAGTACAAGATGTGAAATCTGTGAAACTAAAAGACCTGAAAAGTATAATCAAGAAAAAATTATACAAAATTGATAAGAACGCTAGTAAAAAAGTAATACCCAATTCACCGCGATAAAACCAGACATGAAATCTGCATATCTGCATTGGTTGCGTATCGGCCATACACCAATGAGATATCAGCATCTGCTGAAAAAGGAGAGCCTAAATGCCATATGTGTAAATATAAATAATAATAACAATAATTTAGTTTTCCATGCTCACGAAACATTATTTAGTCATTGCGGATTATTTGATTGACTAATATGGTTGCTTTTCTTTTATTCTCTGAAGTAAGCGGAAAACTATGACCCTCTCATGTAGCGAAACACGAACTGCGCAAATAAAAGCTAAGTTCAGTACCTACACTTTATGCTACATATGTCAAAGAATACGTCAAATAGTTTTAAAGTACTGGTACAAATAGTTTTTAAATTTTCAAATACAACACTTTATAGCTCAATAAGTGAGCCACATTTTATCCAAGTAATTTGGCTTTAAATCTTTATTTTTTTTAACTCACAGTTCTACAGTTAAAATATTTCCAATTATTTATGATACACCCTAAATAAAAAACGAGTTTGTGTTTTTGGAAGAAACTACACATAAACAAATATGTGCTTTGCTGTAATGACGAACATCTTTACACTACACCAGTTTTGTGCTTCTAACAAGAATCGTAAAGATTATGTAAAATATGTTTTAGAAATTTCCTTTATGTCACGTACTGGTATCTCCAAAGCGGTCTGCTTTTTTTATCATCAACGATGTAAATCACATTTGAGTGCTTTACATACACCAGTTGTTAATTAACTTGAATTATGGGCAAAGAAATATTTACTTAATTCTTTATGGTGACATTCATGTTGTTCATTCATATAGCAGTACTCGTTTATTAGAATGTAAAATAAAACTAACCAGAAAAGTTAAATAAACCAAATAAATAAACACAGTAACAAAAAACGAATTGAACTTAACAAAAATTCATATTGTACCTTTTTGGTTTTATATGTATTAAAACCAAATAGGTACATAGATTTAGATCGATTTAAAATAAAAATATGATTTGGTTCTTCCTTAGTCAGCTTCAGCAATAAAAACGGTTGTTTGCTGAAAAATACAAATTGCTTCTAAAAACATTTTCGCATTAACCCTTTATCTTGGTTTACGTTTAAACGGTTTAACGTATTTACTAATTACGTTGTCACTTGCTAAACGCAAATAAAATGAATTTTTAATGCGTGTTAAGCAAATCGATTACTTGAAATACATTGCATGTGATTCATTTTCCACACGCGATAGAGCTATGTAATATTTATGCAATTATGATTTTTCATTTTAATATTACATGGACTTTCACAAGAAAGACAGGGGAAACAACAAATACTAGGTTAAGGGGATTCCACTGCCCTGAAATCCAGTACATTTATTTCGATTTTTAAATAAGTATAACAGCCCAACTAAACTAGATATTACAAGGCTGCAAACGTCATTTAACTTCCAATAATGATTTAAAAACATCAACGAACGATTTATTTTTGTACTGGTTTTTATATTAAATCATAATGCGCATTGTCTTCTAAAAAATAGCTTACAAATACCTCCCTCTCTCTCTCTCTCTCTCTCTCTCTCGTTTCTGTTAGCAATGAACAGTTTTAATTACGTTTCATACAAGCAAATTCACGGAAAGCTCATATAAAGCTGATTATCGAAATAAAATAAATAAGAGCAGGATAAGATTTTATGAATAACTAATTTATGTTAGTTTTACATTAAATTTGTTACGGTTTAGTTGTAAAGAAACTATAAAATACAATGAGTGTTGAAAACCTGACCCCTCTGTTAGTAGCAGCGAGATCGTGAGTGTACTTACGAGTAATGCTTCTACATTGAAGAGATAAATAATAGAGCGCCACTTAGTAGACCATGCAGTAAACCCTCCAGAGAAACTATTAGGATCTCCGAAATTTTTGTCAAATACAATGAAAACAATAAAAAATAGACAATAATAAGGTGTAGGTAAAAGCACAAGACATAATATTACGAATACAGCCAAACCGTCTGGAGTAGTTACTAACCGCACCAAATATCTACGTCACTGGCAAAGGGCGTGGAGTCAGAATAAAATTTATAATCGCTTTAACAACCAGCTACTTGAATTTTGCACAAGTGTTTACACACCAATACGTGTGGTAATTAATTTAATAAAAACCGTAAAAAAGCGCAATCAACGTTAAGCGAGTTTTTAAAAGATTTTTTAAATCCCATTAATCAATTAACAATGCTCAAAGAAAAGTTAAGTCGTCAAATTAACGTTGGTTTACTAGATACGGATACGCTTCAAATATAAATTTAATAAAGAAAGCATGCAATAATTTGAACTTAGCTTAATTGTGTTATAAGTAGACTTCGATCAGATGTAAGCATAAGTTAGGCAGCTGCAAATTGAAACTGGTAATGTTCCTAACATTTTTAATATAGCTGTAGTAAAACCAATTTATAAAAGTGGGTGAAAAAGGAAAGTTTCTAACTATAGACCCTATTTTAACAATTACTAATTTTACTAAAATTTTGAAAAAGTTATAAAAAATTCATTGATGCGTATTTAAAACAATTTAATATTGTAATTGCTCAGTTGATGTCTCGATTGTTAATTGTTTAGGAAAATAGTATACGTTGTTCGTGTGTGTTTTTAGATCTTTGATACTGTTAATCACTCGAAATTGGGAAAAACACTAGAAGACCTAGGTATTAGAGGCTCGGTGTTAAAATAATAAAAGTTATTTAACAAACAGAAATCAACATTTTGATACAAATAAACAATCTAAAAGTCATGAGTGTTACATCGAATATGACGTACCACAAGGTACACAGTATTAGGACCAATACTTTTTTCTATTTATATGAATGATTTATTTAAATTAAATACATTTGGCAGGGTGATTAGTTTTTTTGACGGTACCGCAATTTTTTTATCAAGGACGCAGCTGGAAAGATCTAAGAACTCTTGCAGAGAAAGATTTGAGGTGCATGAATAAACTGGTTCAATTATAAATTATTGACAATCAACTACGGTAAAACTAAATACATGACATCGTTAATGTGAAGCATGTAAATTACCTACTTTTAAACAATTAGACTAAGACTATTCAGTACATATAGAAGAGGCGGTTACAGTAAAGTATTTGGGTCTAACTAATTGAAGTAGGGACGTGAGGCGGAAATAAAGGGCGAAAAAGTAAAGTTTGCTGCCACTGAATTAATACATTTACCAAACATTTCTTTTCTTTATTATCGACCTCTCAAGAAAAAAAAATTGTTAAAATATCCTATAATTCTAACATTGACTAATTTTACCTGCTGCACTGACAACTAAGATTTAACTGTTTTAATCTTTTATTGTTATGTATAGTTCTCTCAAGAAACATTTGTCAGCATAAAACTGTCATTGCTTTGTATGGGGGGTACATACGTAAAAAAACTGTAAAAGGAAGCTTTTTACAAAGTAAGATAATAACGAAAATAACTTAGTAAAACCACTTTTTACAATTAAGTAACTCAAACCTCAAAATAATTATTGTTTTATAAAATACATACAAATTTGTACAACCTAAAAATATTTTAAATCATATTGTTAAAAATAGTACCATGTTTTATCCACTACAATATATTATATTAATTACTGAGGGGTCTGCTGCTTTGAAGGGATGAGGTTGAATTATTTTTTAAACATTTTAAAACTAAATGGATCTGATTTCAAATTGAAACGGCTTAAGAGTAGTTAAAATAAATGTTTAAAAATCAATTTTTAAGAAACGATTTTTAAAATCGATTATAAAAACGGTTTTATAAACCGATTTTAATATACAAATTTTCAAGATTAATCGAATTTTCGGTTATTTGATTTTCTAAAACAAATAATTGTTTTTTTTTTGTGACGGTTGTTGCCACCACATTTTATGAAATAAGATGAGAAGTTACGTGACGATTTCCAAACCAAAAATTTTAGCACCTCCTTTTTCACTTTTTCCGATGAATTAGAGTTAGTACGTAAGCAAAAAAAATTTATGTCCGACGTAAACAAGATATCAAGAAAAACCACCACTAACCTCTGGTTGGGATTTGGGGCAAAATTTATGGTAGGCAAAAGGGCCGTAAACCACCCAGATTTTAAAATTTTTAAAAATATTTAGCACAAATATTCATTTTATCATGTTTAATTTCAAATGAAAGTTGTTTATTCCCAAGTTTTGTTTAATCTATTATTTGATAAGTAATTACTGAGATATAACAATCACGTGACAATAATTGTTGTAACAATATCTCCACCAATATCAATTTAAAAAAAGTTGAGGGAAAAAAAGTTGTTGGAAATTTTATTGTCTATAGCTTTTGTTTGAACAATAATTTTATTGTTTAACAGAAAGAATATCTCTAATAATTAATAATTAAAGTAAATCTCAACTCAGATAATTACTTTGCAGTACAATGCTTAAACGTTCAAATTAACGTCTTTTTTCTTGACAAAACAAATTAAAAATTATTACACATAATTAAAATTGGTGCTTTAAGAAGAGTTTTGTTTATTGCGATACTAGTGTTAAAGGTTCTAGTAGGTTTGGAATTTATTCTAGAACTCCCCAATTAATTTTAGAAAAAAATGTACGAACAATCAATTTTATTATGGAGGAACTTAAGACTACTTTCTATCCTCTTTTGTTAAGAGACGGGAGTTTAAATTCATTGAGTAACTCCTCTGAGAGTAACCTCTTTCTACCTAGGATCCATATGCATATTTTCCATTAAAAATAAAAAATTTAAGAAACTTTTTTGGACAGACTCCAAGATGAGAAATGCGTTTATTGTAAATAGGATACCTAATTCCAGTTTTGACTAGTGCATAATATAATACTTTTAAACAACTAACATTTTGAAAAAGTTTTGACAATTTGTGATAATGAAGCTTAACAATTTATTAGCCGACAGGTAGACGTTGTTGACGTGTGACGAAAAACTAAGTTTACAATCAAAAAATTACTCCCAGAATTTCTGTTACATCTTTGAATAGGTGTAGACTCGATGAAATATGGATAATTAATGGGACTCCGTTTTCGTGAGAAACATATTACTTTATACTTGTCTAAATTTAAGTAAGGGCCATTCTTTTGGCACCAATACAAAATTATATCAATTTGTTGCTGTAGTAAAAGGCAATTCTTTAGCATATGAATCGTAGAGAAAATTTTGAAGTCGTCAGCAAAAAAAAAGCTTAGAACAAGAAATTGAACTTGCCAAATCATTAATGAAGATCAAAAACAACGGTGGGCCTAAATGCGATTAAATTAGAAAAAATAAAGATACGCACGGGAAAGTGAACTATAAAATATAGAGAAATGAAGTACATTGAGGCATATTGGAATGAGTAAATAAGACAAAGGATAACTTTATAATCAAAAAAAAAAGGAAACTATATGATAAAATATTACCTACTCATGAAAAAAAAAGTAGAAAGGGAAAGAGATAAAGGTAAGCAAGCAAAGGATAGAAGAACAAAGTTAATGTAAGAAAATCATAATAGCAATATATGCAAAATTAATTAGGTAAATCAACCAAGTTAATTAATGGAGATGGAGGAGTTTAAAGAGCAAACAAATAATAGCGCGGTTAAAATGTGACAATGAAGACTATAGAGAGAGAAAGAGAAAAATAAAGATCATACTGAGAAATGGGAGAGAAGAGGAGGATACGATAAAAGAATTATTAAAAAGGAATAGAAGGAGGGATATGATACGTTTGTTAAGTTACTTTGCGAATGATGAATCAAATCTCTTGTTAATTTATGTTACGAAATAAATAAACTATGTTTATACTTAAAAAGCGTAATTTCGTTATAGGCAGTATTCAGTACGTCAATAATATCTGTAACAAAATAAATCAGGAATTTCAGAAATACAACAAAAAGAATAGTATATTAAAGAACTAGTTTCAGAAGACGCATTTTATAAGACGAGTAGAGAAGACGAGAAAGTACGAGTCGCTAAAATGTCTTCTGAAACGAATTCTTTATACTATTTTTTCTATTTTGGGCTTTTCGATTGATTTTAAAAAATAAAATTTCGCGAGTTTTTAAATTTACTGAACTTTAAAGTGTAATTGTTAAGAGTGGCAATATTTTCATTAAACTTTGGTTTAAATGCTAGTTTAAGTTTAATTAGTACATTTATCATATGTTTTATTAAAAAAAAATGGGTGGAAATAAAAATAAGTAGATAAATAAATCTACTGAACATTAATTATGATTTAAATTAATGCACACCGAACGTAATGACAGCTTGGACGTTATCAGTGTTACCACCGTTCGGAATAAAAATTGTTCTATTTCTATAAAAGAACTGAAATTTCTATAAAGAACTCATTTGGGTGCTTTTATAGCTCTGTAAGCGACCCCTAAAATAGAAAAAAAATTATTAAAGGTTCCTACATACGTCTATTTGGATTTTATGTCACTGCTTAAAGTGACAATTGTTTACTTTAGAAACTTTTTTTTAAGAAACTGTCACTGCTTTTTTAAGAATAAAATCGAGCAATAATTAAACCAAATAAAAAAAATTGCTTCATCTTTATTAAAAAAAATGTCCGAAGTACCTTCATAAAAGACCTATCTTATTTTAAGTCGGTCAAATGGCTAACTACTCCGAGAATTATGCCGGGAAATAAAGAGTTTTCTTTGTAGAAAATTATAATCCACCTCAAAAGAAAACTACTTTTAAACCATTCAAACGAATACAACGCTTCGTTAAAAAATAACCACTCAAGCGTTGATGTTGTTCTATATGTCATGAATTACAAGCATAATAGTATAAAAGTTGCATACTTATGTATGTCACTGTACCTTCTTTCCTAGTGCTAAAATAGATTCTGGAAAATGTTTCCAACAGAACCTTAAATTAAAACCAGCGTTATAAAATTCATTGGCATGAATGTTTGTTTAAAAATTAAATCAAAAATACAGTGCACCGTGATGTTAAAAAATATTTTGACGTGTAAAAAACAAAGGTGGAATAAAAATTCAAACAATATTCGGTAAAAATCAACCTGTCGCGTAAACACCGTAATATGAAACAAGATTGAAAATATCGACAAGTCGATTTCCGTTCGAAGTTGAAGATTTTTTGAAAGACACCTGTTTGATACGAATTGACTTTGAAATTCTATTTTACGGCAGCTACCAGGGGACAAAAAAGAACTCGTTCCAAAAATAAAAGCAGTAGATTTTAACGAATTTTGGTTATTTCAATAACTTTCTAACTGGAAGTTACACCTATTCTAAAAAATTGATTGAATCATAACAAAAATTTTATTAAATGCAATAAATTATTGGCGTAATATTAAATATGTATATTGTCAATTACTGTTTGGTTTTTGGTGCAATCCCATATAACCTACTTAATTAAAAACTAATAAATATCGTTATAACACAAAAACCAATGTGGATATTAGTAATCATTCATTTAATATACGAAGAAAATCAATTATTAGAATTTAAATGCTCATGCATTTAACTAAAACTTCGAAATGTTAATAAGCGAGCCTCCTGGATCAAATGTACTGTTCTACTTGTTGGACTTAAAAAGATATAATGAATGTCGAGAGTGAATCAATTAGTTAGAGCTGCTCAGTTAAAGTGCACAGTAATCAAACAACTTAAAAAAAATAAACATGACCTTGCTGTTACATCATTTATTACGAGATCAAACGAACTTACCGGAAGTGAAGTTACATAAATATTTAGACTTAACGGCCTCATTCAGAGCGTAGAACGAAAATAATCTCTTTTTCACTTCATCGAAACCATTTCGACCAGCTTCTATACAAACGCTACGTCGTTAGGTTAAGAACATTTTGGAGTTATCTGGAATTAATACTTCGATTTTTCTGCCCACTCTACTAGACACGCCTCGACGTCGGAAACCTTTAGAAAAGGTTTGTCAGGAACTTTCGCGAAATTTTATATCAGGCCTATAGCCATTCAAAATAATATTAATAAAGCTGTTTTGATATTGGATAGCCATATTGTAAACACTTTTAGTGTTCCTTTGGTTTTTTTTTTTCTTTATTAAACGAGAATTTACTTATTTTGTTAAAGAATTCAAAAATAAATGAATTGTTTTGCGGCAAAATTTATTAAACATCTGCATTACGTTCTAATGGTATCGAGGACTGGACGCTGATATATAATTACTAGATCAAACGAACTTACCTGAAGTGAAGTTC
This sequence comes from Abscondita cerata, assembly GCA_030710515.1. NCBI lineage: Eukaryota > Metazoa > Arthropoda > Insecta > Coleoptera > Lampyridae > Abscondita > Abscondita cerata. Next base: position 31,161 of record JALBCR010002576.1, read on the forward strand.
GATCGTAATTCTATTTTACAATTCCGAAAACAAAAAATAACGTACCAAGGTTGTTTGCAATCATTGAACAAAATTGGATCAATTTCATTAAAAAATATTATTCATTGAGGTCGTAAAATTGTAAAACAGAAAGGTTTTTTTAACATACCGCAATGGCTATTAATAGTATTAATAGTCTAATTGGCATTAATACTATTGGAGTATGCCAAAACTCATCGCAAAATTTTTAAATTTAAATGATCCCGACAGTTACACTGACCATTGCTTCAGAAGGTCAAGTGCCACTCACTTGGCAAATAATGGTGGCGACTTGATAACCATTAAGCGTCATGGTGGGGGAAGTCTGGGGCAGTTGCTGAAGGGTATATTGAAACATCACTGAGCAAAAGATTCAAGTCGCAGATATACTCACACAACCTAGCACTTCAACGGCTAACTTACAATCAAGTGATGCTTCCAATATACAATGTATTCTAGACACTCACAATGTGGAAATTCACAACATGGGTAAGAATGTCAACATTTCCACCAAAATCCAGGAATCCATATTGAAGGCAAAGATTCTTGCACTATTAATATTAAGATTTTTAATAATTGTAAATTTGATAATACTGGTAAATAAATACTTTATTTTTAATTACAAACACACGTAAATAGAAGTATAGGTTATGAAATTAAATTTTCGTTTATGCGCCTGCGTTTGCTTTGTATAGGGAAGAAATTCCTCGTGTCTCGTGTCCCTACTATTCAAATATTTGGGTATTTTTAATAATAAGTCTTCATGATTTATAAACAAATTAATTAGATAATTAAAGTTTATCATTAATCTATCCCTAGATTCCCAAAGTGGTCCAGGTGGACCCCAGGGTCCACGGGAGCCCGATAGGGGTCTACGCTTGCGTGAAAAAAAATGGGGGTCCACAACTCGTTAACGGGGGTCTATAAAAATGTATTAGGTGACCCGACTTGACTTCTCCTATGAATAAGGGAGACAATAATATATATAGGCAGACAATATTATAAGAAGCTTGACTTCTCCTATGAATATAGGAAGACAATATTATAAGAAGCTCAGCAATTGTTTTTGTAAGAACTTGCATATTCCATATTCAGAAAGAGCGTGTCAAGACTCGCCGATGCCGCGCCGCCCGCCCGCCTAGTTAAAGTCGTGTCTGAACTTGCATGAACTTGTTGGATTTTTCTTTAATATAAATACGAATGCGAATGATAAACATTACTCAGTTGTTTCCGGAATTTCAAAAAGAAAGTGTACCTATATAAGTGTTCACCAGTGACGGAAGTAGTTTTCAGACTTTTGAAAATTAAAGTGAATTGATATTATTGTTTGCCAGTGTTGGAAAAGTAAGTACCTACCTATCTATTTGTTAGCAACTTGTATCTTAAAAGCCACTTCTATTATGTTTGTTAAATCATTTTAAGATTACTTAACAAACATTTTTTTCATATTTACAGGTAAGTAATTGATACGAAACATGGCTGAATCTAAGAAGAAGTGTCGACAGTACAGTGTTGAATATTTGAAATTTGGTTTTCTTCCATCAAATACAGACAAGCGATTGCCCATGTGTCTTTTATGCAACAAAGTCTTGAGCAATGACTCTATGAAACCATCGAAGCTGGAAGATCATCTAAGAAGGTGTCATCCTGACAAAATAGGTAAGGATTTGAAATATTTCCAAACATTGAAGGAAAAGTATGAAAAGAGACCCACCGTGCATAGTATGTTCGCTTCAACGTCTGAAAGCAACGACGATGGCTTGCGGGCATCTTACAATATCTCATTACTTATAGCAAAATCTGGGAAACCGCATACCATTGGAGAGGAGTTAATTTTGCCTGCTGTTGAAGAGGTCTTAAAACTGTCCTGCACAAATCTTCATTTGACATACTTAAAAGAATTCCTTTGAGTAACAACACTGTACAAAGACGTATTGATGAAATGAGCTCTGATGTTGAAAGTTTCTTGTGTAATTATCTGCAAACAACTCATTTTTCTATTCAACTGACGAGTCAACTTTACCTGGCAATGAAGCATTATTATTGGCATATGTTTGATTTATCAAAGGCGAACAAATGTTTGAAGAGTTACTATTCACGAAAACTTTGAAGACTGACAATTGCATTCACAAACATTATTTCGGTGGCAACAGATGGAGCTCCTGCCATGGTCGGGCGATATCGTGGGTTTATAAGTCATCTTAAAAGGATTATACCAGAGGTAATTGCAATTCACTGTGTCATCCACCGACAACATCTAGTAGCGAAAAATTGAGTGATAGATTGCACCAAGCGCTTCAATTTGTGATTAATGCAGTTAAAATACGCGCTTATTTGCACAGTTGTGCGAAGAAAATGATGAGGACTTCCAACGATTGCTGCTACATACCGAAGTACGCTGGTTGTCGAAAGGTGCATGTCTATCAAGATTCTATTTGCTTTTCGACTCTGTTTTAGAGTTTCTGAACACTAAAGATCCTGTTTTAAAAGAAAACCTCATGAATTTCAAAGCAGACATTGCGTATTTGACAGATTTGTTCAAAAAATTCAATGACCTCAACCTACAGTTACAAGGGGACAGCCTCAATTTGATAAAAACAAAGAGTGAAATTTCAGCTTTTCTTGGTAAACTGAAACTTATGAAGCAAAATATTGGTCGACGTGAATTTTCCCAGTTTCCAAATTTATCGCAGGTAGAATGCCTCGACGAAGATATTCAGACGTATGTTCAACATTTGATTGCCCTGTATGATGATTTTAAAATCAGATTTGAAGACATTCTGTCGATGGATATACCACCATGGATAATAAATCCATATGATGAAACTGAAGTGGAAAATGTGGTACTGCAAGAAGAGCTACTGAGCTTAGCACTAATGAGGAGCTCAAAGTAGTATTCAAAAGAGGGTATCAATCATTTTGGCTGCAGGCACAAATACCTGAAAAATATCCAGGACTGTGGGGAATTGTGCAAAAATTTCTCATAGCGTTTCCTTCGTCATATCTTGTCGAACGCAGTTTTAGTGCCGTAACAAACTTGTTGACAAAAAAACGGAGCAGATTAAATATTACAGAGCGAGGAGATTTACGGTTATACTTAACTAAACTCAAGCCAAATATTGATAATTTGCTGTCAATTCACCAAGTACATCCCTCCCATTAAAATTATAACTTTTATCTCAGATTATAATGGTAATCTGAGATAAAAGTTAACATCAAAACTAATAATGATTATATAGTTTTGATGTTAAATTTTGATTCTACTAAGACTGTTATAACAACATAATTAAAAGTGTAGTAATTTTGTGTTTGAATAAATAGCTACAAAACAAGAAAATATTTATTTTTACTTTTACCACTCCGAAGTGGGAGATTATTGGTTTCTTTGTACTGTGAGTCAATCTTAGAATACAAAAAGTAAAGTAGAATCCAACTGTTGGATGAAGACGTTTTAGACTGGCTTTGAAACTTAGCTTGAATGACAATACTCACAGCATAATCAAAGCAATATAAATTCTCACCTTTTTTCGAAAACTCTCAACTCATAGTTGATTGAAAAGTAGCCACAACACAGATTTACATAGACATATACTTTTTTCGGGTTTTGGAAGTAAGTTAGTAAATGTAATAGCTGCAGGGGGTCCACCAGATCCAGCAAAATGTTTAAAGTGGTCTATGAGAAAAAAAAGTATGGGAACCTTCTGATCTATACTATTAATATGTATGTTATATGTCACTTTAATTTAATATAAATTAGTACCAACCCTAAAAAACACAAAAAAACAGGTAAAAAAAAAGTGTTCCGTGAAAAAAAACATCCAATAAAGCACTCAAATGACGTCATCAGAGCATCGAAATGTCGACATTAAATGGGTAAAATAGAAAAAAGAGATTATTTCTGATGTGCCCTCTGAATAAGGCCGTTAAGTCTAAATATGTGTGTAAAGTGTAGCCATACACAACTCTGGACAATCTTTAAAATAGGGAAATTCTAAACAAGATTGAGCCCCATTCGGAGCGGACGTCTGTGTTAGATCAGGAATATATATACGGATACCTTCAAAAATCTCTTGAATATTTTGTATTTTAAATAGAGACAAAGTTTGAATTCTTTGAGCCAACGCCATAAGGGTAACCAATTTAACTAAAACCATCTACAATCTAGAAGAGTCGGGTGAGTTGGCTAAAAACTCTAAAACCTTTTGAGGTGCCCAGGTACGAGTAGTTTCATATCGAGATTTTGAAGGATTCCTTTTGAATAAGCTTTTCATGTATCTCTTCAGAAGTGGATTTTTCTTATATTCTCCAAGACGATTAGGAAGATAACTGCTCTGTAGAGTTACAAGTGTCATATGTAAGGTTAGGAGTGGAATCTTGCAGGAAGTGGAAGAATCGCACACATCCGCGACTTTTCCTTCAAACTGGTTCAAATTGTTTGCGTTAGAAAAAGCCACCATTGCTTAAGGTACGAATTATATTGTTGAAGAGTTGCCGAGGATAACGAATCCAGCGTTGTGTTCAGATCAACTTTTGGGATCTCTTTTAGAGAGAAAAGCTTCCTGGATAACTTTGCTACAACCAATATAAGGCATTAGGAGAGCGGGCGGAGTTCCCTGATGTAAGGAGAAATAACAAGGTCATTAGATAGACCTATAAAAATGGGTGAACCTACAATTAGTTTTTCAAAAATCTAAGGCAAAACTATCTATTTTTAATTAAGTTTGCCACCATTTTAGGTCAGGTATAAGCTCTTTAGAAATATACACTCTTGCTAAATAATCTGAGTTGTTGTCCTGTAGAGCAAGGAATTTAGTCCCATTCTAATTGCTTAGTATATACCCAGCTATACTTTATAGCTGGGCAGGCGAAAGTTAAATTCCCATTGAGTCGGACTAAATCAATAATCCTACAACTTCTACGTGTTAAAAAAGGAAATCAGCATTTTTGAGATTTGTTTGCGTTTTTTCTTCAGGTAAAGTTCCAGGTGATGTTCCTAGTATCAAATATGAAACCTAGGAACTTACACTACACTGTGACTTGGCATTAATTTAGATTTATTCTATGTTAATTATATTAACCCGAGGTTAGATAATAATTGTACAACAAAAGCGACGTTTCGAGAGCACTCTTCAAAAGATGAATCCAATATAAAAAAATCCTTTAGATAATTAACAATAACAAAATTCATGCTGATTTTACTTGGAATAACAGGTTTCACAAGTTTAGTGAAAGTGTAAGGTGCCGAAGCTAATACCAAACGGTAAACAAGTGTATTGAAAAAGATCTTTTCCATAATAAAACCTAAGGTATTTTCTGTGGTTTTGTGAATCAGTAGCAAATAATAAGCGTCTTTCAGATCCATCGACGCTAGAAAAAAAAAATTTTTGAATGAGCCTTATGAGCTTTGATACCAACCTACATCTTCTATTTTAAAATGCGGCGCTTTGATGTAAATATTAAATTGTTTCAAATTTAAAATACAGCGTTTCTTGCCGTTGGCCTTATCAGTAAGAAAATGTTTTAAAATTTAATGTTCTGAAATTGGTTCACATCTTTCAGTTGCTCCTATTTTGAGGAGATTAGAAATCTTTATATGTTTATTTTTTAACTTTTGAGAAGCAGGTGGTAGATATTGTTTTTGGGGTTTTAGTAAAGGGTAGTTTATATCCATGGATCCAATCCAAGATAAACTTATTCGATCTTATAGACGCCCAATTTTTAAACAAAAGTTTAATCAACCAGCATAAGGTGCACTTACCTCCTGCAATAGTTCTGGGTCCAAACTCTACGTTTTTTCTCTATTTGAGAATTAACATGATGAGAAATTAACGATCCAAGAGGACATCAGACAAATAATGGAAGTAAAAACAAACCAATACAATAGAAAGAGAGAAAGCCACAAAGAAACTGCATTTAGAGAAACTCAAATGTAGAGGATTATAACACGAGGCGAAATAGATTAAAAGTATTACCTGCAAAAATGGTAATACCGGAAGAAACCGAATCCAGGTTAAATATTATTTCATCGCTAATTAAATTTCTAATCACAATTGGCTGTTTCTTTTGTATTAATAGAAACGAACTAATTCATGGTTAACACAGGAAAGAAAGAATGTGAACGTTTGCAATTCTATCTAGAATTTAACCTAGTTTGCAAAGACAAATTTAAACAGGACCGGAGCGAGCACTAACACGTACAGACTCTGGAAAACTTTACAACTAGAAAAGTAAATTCTAATAAACATGAATTTTATCGTAACACCACGATTCGAATTTATTTATTTTTTAAAGTAAATTTTTTTGAAATAGGTATTTTTATTCAAATGTACAAAATTTATTTCAAATTTGGTATTGCATAGTAAAATTATTTAACACTAGTTGAAAGCCCGTTCTGTCGGACGGATGGTGAGATTATAACTTACGTAAAAAGAAATTCCACTACATCAGCCCAAGCCCCTGGTGGACCCCCACTTCACCAATTATTGATAGATTTATATCAAAATTTTTGCAAAAGTGTTAAATATTGTCACTAATAGTGCATCAAATGAAATCAATTGCAACAAAGTTATTTAACCGCGTTATTTTTAGGTTAACTTCAAAATGCTACAGGGATCTGTGGCTATTATTTTCTTTATATAATCATCCTCTTAGTGTTTTGCTATTATTTTGGACACATTGTGTGTACAAGCGCGTTTGGGATTAATTGAGCTTAATAGCACTTTGAGTGCATAAATTTGGTATTTTCCAACTTTTTATAAAAATGTGTAAAAGCGAAGCTCATACATGTAAAAGACGTTAGTCAGTTGCAAAAATTATTTTAAATTACGGGGGTACTTTTTAAAAAGTGTAGTTAATTTAAATACTGAAAATTGGCGTTGAAACAGCTCGTTTATATCGTAACGTCAATGTTCGTATAAATAACTTTATATGGGTTGTTTGATTGGTATGCAATTGTTTTTTTAAGTAATAAATTAGTAGTGTTTTTACATAAACAAACCACTAGTTATATTTGATTTGTACGATCATTGACGTCGCGACGTTAAATTTTAAGTAATAAATTAGTAGTGTTTACATAAACAAACCACTAGTTATATTTGATTAAATTTTACCAAAACACCTAATTGCGATATTTTGAATTTGGCGGCATCTTTGGGTGAACGAATACTAATCACATATAAATAAGTAGGGTCAGAGTTTGAGTTTTTTTTGCAATCTACACTCTACATTTAGCTAGCGTCGTGTGTAAAATTTATCTACCTCTACTTCAAAGAATCCTAGATAAATTTTCCATTTAGCCTCGTTGATGAATTATATTAATTTAAATTCTATGGATACGATGTAAACCGTCAATTTTTCTTCAAATATTTACAGTTACTGTTAGCGTTGTTCTAATGTAGGGAACGTGGTATATGTATTTGGAATGTTAAGTAAGGATTACTATAAAATTATAAAATATTTATTTATTTAAATCTTTCTAAAAAAGAGAAATCGAATTTTCCACTGATCACAAACTGTCGGTAAATAGCAGATTAGAATTAGTATAAATAGTACATATGAAATAGTTCTAGTAGTTTAAGAGAATGCGTGCGTTATCTGTTGCGTTCCTGCCGGAGCTGTGATAAAAATTAAATCCTTTAAAATAGCAAAGGAATTTTAAAATAGTAATTAGTTTCTGTTCGTGGATTTAAACTATGGCAAACGAGCTCATTGTTCTACGTGCCTTTATTGACGTTATTCATTAGAAACACTACTAGAGTAATGTATAATAGCGTGAGCGTCAAAATTTAATGCTATTATAATCAATTAGTCGAATAAGGTTGATATGAGTTACACAGCACTGTCGTGCTTAGGAAGGGTCCCAAAGGCAATTGTTTGTTGCTTTGGCCATTGTAGATTTACTTTGAGTTTCGATGTTTCTCCTAACGTGATTATTGTTTCCAATGCAAATCTACTTCTTGGTGAATTAGGTAGGAAATTGGAATTGTAGTAACAAAGCTGATCAAAATGCTTGTAACTATATTCAACAAATCTGGTATTAGTTAAATCGAATAATTTAATTATGAAACTGCACAGCCAATAAAATTATGTTCATCAACAGGATTTTTTTGTACCGGGGAAAGTTCTTAAGAAAAGCTTTTTCCATTATTTGCCAATTTGTTAAATCACGTAGTGCAAAAGGAAATAGCCGAATTTCCGTGTATGTATACAAACTGTTGCTGGTTGGGAATGTAATCAAATGTTATAATTTAAACTCAGTAATTTTCTTTCAATGAGACACATAAAATATGATTAATATCAAATTGTAAAAAAATGTAATTTCGTTGAATGTCATTTTATATATTAACGTCTATGCTTGACATCAAGTTGCAACCACTATACCTAAAAAAATTAATAACTGAACATTATTTTGAAAATTGGCGCTAAAACAGGTAGTCTATTTCGTGACGTCAATGTTCGTATAAATAGATATAATATAGGTTGTTGGATTTCTATGCAATTGTTTTTGCAAGTAATAAATTAGTAGTGCTTTACATAAACAAACAACCGTTTAAATTTGATTTGTACCAGCATTGACGTCAAGAACAAAATGTCAAAGTGTTTAAAAAATGATTTTTAGATAGTTTTGGAAATTTTTAAAATGAAAATATTTAATACTGAGCACATTATATATATTTTTTGTATTACTGGGGTTTTTTCACGTTTTTGACTTAACAATAAAGTACAATTTCTTAAATATAAATTTTATGAAAACACTCAATTAAGGCACGCAATCTCTGTAATTACTAATTACAAAAATGTTGTAGCCATACCTTGTCTACTTGTAAATTAAAACAGTATCTTTGGCTTGACCAAAATATAATAAAATTTAGGTATTATTAGAAAACAATAAATACCAAATGTTATCAATATTGCATGTTTTTTTTTTGGTCTTGCCTTCTTTTATTTTTCTTTATATTGGTCTTCCATATTTGCTTTACTGGTACTTTTAGACTTTGTACTTTCTATTCCTTATTTATATCGAATTTTCTTAGTTCTCTCACTACTCTCCTCTAAAATATCTCATTTCTGCCGCTTTTGATATTGCTTCTGCTTATCTCGACACGCGGCCTTACATAAAGTATTGATCAGTATATTGTGTTGAAGATATTTGTTTTATTTTCTTTCTTTCTTATTATTCTTTAGTGCGTTTAAATTTCCTTCGTATGAACATTAAGAGGTTCACTTGCTCAATTCTTTATCCGTTAATCTCAATTTTTATTTTTATCTTTTCTTAACTGACTAACCCTCTTTTATGGTGGTTTCTAATATTTATATACAAATACACAAAAGTGTTCTTTCTCTAATTTTATACTGTTTTTTTTTGCACATTTTCTTCTATTCACACTCTATTGGATATCATTCATAATGTATCTCTCTCTCTCTCTTTGCCCTATATTTTTTATCGTTTTCTTTGATATTTTATCATGTTTTGTTACTTTTCGGGTTCTCTATTTTTACAACTTTTTTTTATTTGCTTTATATGTTATTATTTTTCTTTTAAGAATTATTTAGAAATTTTTAAAGCTGTAATTTTTATCTTCCAATTGTCTTGACTGTTGTCAATGTTTTAGATAAAATAACTTTTGGTTTTCTTTAAATTTGTTTTCATTAATATAGTTGTAGGCGTCGAAGTGTGTTACCCAGTAGTTATTTAGTAGAACCATAGGAGGATCATCCACCAAAAATGGAAGTATGAATATACTTACGAGTTAGATTCTAGTGTGCGTAGTATTGGCAAGCGTAATGTCTAGAGTTTTAATGTATATTTTGTAGGTCTAATTTGTGGTCAAGTTTGCTATAGCGCTACCGTTAGCATTTTGCAAATATTCACTTTCTTTGATTTGGATCCTTTTCCTTTATCTGCGGCCAGAATGTTGATCACGTTGAGATTCACCACTGTGGCACGTCAAAGTGGTTTTGTTGTATGGTGCACGCCTATCTGCGGTTGCAGAGTAGAAATGGACACATTACAATTTGGTGCTAACGAAATGCTAAGGTTTGTTTCTTTGTTCGCATTATGCGGCGTTTGGAAGTTCGTTATGCAATTGTTTGACGGTTACTACAGGCAACCCAAATCACAAATACAAAAGTGTTACTATGCTAGTAATGACGAGTAATCTATGAAGTCGAGCCCCAATCGAGCTTCAAAACCTACATATACCGGGTGTCTTTGGCAAGACGCAACATAGGAATTTCACTATAGAAAAAAATTGAATTGATCTACTAAGGCTATAAAAGTTTCGTATTGACGTATTTGTTACAATTAATTGTTATTGGCGTGTTCCTTATTGTAATATTCTCTAATTTAATTTTTGAAAATGAGTGTGTATACAATCCCTGAGAAAATTCAAATGGTTAAGGGGGTATACAGAGATTAAAGCTATAGAAACACTTCTGCTTTGTTTGCTGCACATTTTCCGGATCGGCAGAGAAACCGCAGTGCACGCAAGCGTCCGAAGCAGGTCCAACAAAACCAGAAGATGGACAACGATGAAGAAATTAATGTACTCGCCCTAATATTAGTTTTCGACAACTAAGTATCGACTGTGGAGTAAGGTGTCGAGTTCATAATAATTTAAAAAGCATAAACCGATGCTGACAAAAGGTAAGAATTTTCTGAAACACTAATGGAGATACGCAATAATGATATGAATTTTGTTAAGAATATTTACTTCACCGATGAATGTTCGTTAGATCTCAATGTTGTTTGCGGTATCAGCATAATGGGTGTCCAGCACATAATGCAAATCAAATAAAACAACTTTTAAATGAAGCACTTCCTAGAACCTGAATTAGAAGAGGTGAGAAATTTACTTGGCCACCAAGATCACCAGGCTTGTCTCCCAACGACTTCTTTTTTTATGGCCTTACATATTTTCGAAGAACCCACGACACAATTGAGTCTTTAAAAGATAAAATTGTGGAAGTTTGCTTCAATATACCATCAAATATGATTGCAAATGTGCAACGAAACTTATTTGGGCCACTGTTTAACAGTAAATAGAGAGCATTTTAACCAGTTGTTATAAGCCAAGCACTTCTCCATGTTAGTACCGATTAGCTTTTACTTCTGTATATCCACAAACAAATCGGTCCTTTTCAAGACTACTAACACATTTATAGAAAATAATTTTTAATACGATGTAATTAAAACTTAAAACGACAATCACTTTTAATAAAAAAAGTATTTGAAATTACAACATTTCTTACAATTGCATTGTATGGATGGTTTTAAAATAATAATCTTGTTATTGTGTTTGTTGACTCCTGGATTGTAGTAAAACCTGAAATAGAAAGTCAAAAGAGAAATACCAAATTAAATAATTTAAAGCACAAACCTTTACGCTCTCGTTATTCATAACATTAAAACCTTAATAGGGCATTTTCTAAAATCTTCATTAATCCCATTAGTTTCAAATTGTTTACGATCAAGAAGCTAAAAATGTATAACACATCTAATTCTGGGTTATACTTTACTTCGCTGATTCCGAATAAAGTCCTTAGAACACCAAATTCTGTTTATCGGTAGATCCCTGTGGTAGAGACAAACTACTCATATCCATACAAATCGAAATATCTGTCTTATCTATAATAACAACTGTATTGACCTAAAATAAGCTTTTAGCTTTAGAATACCTTTATATTCTTGCAAGATGCAAATAATACGTCTAATAGTTTATACACAGGGTTACAATACGAAGACATTTAATACGAACAGGTTTTTATGCAAAAGTATTTCATTATACTTGCTTCGATAGCTATATTAAAATATGAAAGCAACTGCACATTGATTAAAATTTTCGTAAAATCACAAAATACTAAAAACTTATTTTTTTACAAACTTAAAGAATAATATTTACATTTGAAGGAAGATTAGACATTCTACACTTGCACTCTCTTTCTAACTTTAACAAAATTCCGTAACGTATAAGATATACAACAATTCGAAATTTTCATAGCAATAGTAGATCCAATCAAATGTTTTCTATAATAAAAATCCTATGTTGCGTCTTGCCAGAGACACACGGTATACAAAAAAAAATAAAAATAGTAATAACTAAATCATCACAATATTAACCTTAATAATTGTAATATAAGAAATCATGCGGCTTAATTATAATGAAATAATATTAATAATAATAATAATAATAATCATAATAATAAAGTAGCTGATTATTACCACTTTGTGTACTATAAAGACATTAAAATTCCAGAAAATATTAAATTCACAAAGTTACATTTAGCTACGAACGACCTTTTGAAAGATAACAGTGGTTTATTTTTTAAATTGTTGGGTACATAATTGATAAAAACTGACAATTTGACAAGAAAATTCTTTTTTAAATTTTTTCCCACGATGCTTTGGAATCGCCAACCAGCTCGGCCCCTATGTCATAAATTCAGATAATGAATATCCGTTCTTAATTTGTTTATGGAGGCATGGTATGTAGAGTAATAATTTAATTAATTAAACAAAAACTATGTAACGAACGCGATGTTTGCATATTTAACTAATTATATTTTTTAAATTCTCGTATATTTCTTCTTCTAATTTATTATATTTAATTAATTCAACCGTATCTCTTTAGTGTTTCTATTATTTGTCAGACAGTTTTTCTAACGTGTATATCATCTCTTATTTTAGCTACTACTGCTACTACCATAAAGTGATCGCCACTAATTTTCACTCTAGACGCTATTATCTGCTTATCTGTTTTTTTATTTTATTTTCTATTTTCATTTACTTCATCAGACTTCCCCAATTGTCTAATCGCTTTTTCCCACTATTTAAATCTTCTATTACAAATACTTGTCCAATTATTTCAGTTTGACTATTCAAAAATTAGCCATTATTCTCATTCATATCATCTGCATTTGCTTCATAAATCACCGTGTATTTTTAACCTTTCAATTAATTCCACTGTCAATGTAAGTTCATTTTACGGTCTCCAGTTTTTTAATTTGTTTTCTAAACCTTTTTTTTTATTTTGCAACCAACTTCCACTGTTTTTAGATTAATTTTTCTTTCTCTAGTAAAATATCGTCTACAAAATTATATATTCGTAAAAATCTTAAACTGGGTTGTTGAGATGAGAAAAAGGGAGCGAGTATAAAACGTGTGGATGCAAATTACCTATTTGAGATTCTGCAGTAGAATAACAAACCTATACAACTCCATTGATATTATATGCAGATCTGCCAAAGTAGGTTAAAATATTTGAAATTCAACATAAATCTGGATGGTATTTATGTAAGGAAATTTGTATTTAAACTAACTGGTAGTATTTATAGTTATCACAAGCAAAAGCTTAATAAAGTAAACATACTACTCGAAAGTGGGTTGAATATTTACATTTGAATTAAGCCCGATGCAAAGAGCACTCATTCTAACCATTTTTATTGAAAAATTTTAAATTTAAAAGTTTTCTCGATGAGTAAAATATAAATGTAATTCCCATTGAACTTCAATAAAATGCTCGACTTTTATAAATGTTCTTTACGTTTTGCGTGTGATAGGGTGCATATTTGTTGAATTAACTACTTTGGAAGTTTTTAAAATAAAATATAAGTATAGACGTTAATATAAAAATGACATTTAACGAAATTACTTTTTTACAATTTGACATTAATCATATTTTATGTATCTTATTGAATAAAAATTACTGAGTCTAAATTATAACATTCGATTACATTCACAACCAGCAACAGTTTGTACGGAAATTCGGCTCTTTCCTTTTGCACTACGAGATTTAACAAATTGACAAATAATGGAAAAAGCTTTTCTTAAAGACTTTCTACGGTACCAACAAATCCTGTTGATGAAAATAAATTTATCGGCTGCGCGTGTTCCTTAATTAAATTATTGGATTTAACTGATACCACATTTGTTGAATATAGTTACAAGCATTTTGATCAGCTTTGCTCCTACAATTCCAATTTGCTACCTAATTCACCAAGAAATAGATTTGCGTTTGAAACAATAACCACGTTAAGAAACACCGAAACTCAAAGTAAATCTACAACTGGCCAAAGCTTAGCAAACAATTGCCTTTGGGATCCTTCCTAAGCACGACAGTCCGTTCATTGCTGCGTAACCCATATCAACCTTACTCGATTAATTGATTATAATAGCATTAAATTTTGACGCTCACGCTATTATACATTACTCTAGTAGTGTTTCTAATAAATAACGTCAATAATGGCACGTAGAACGATGAGCTCGTTCACCAGGGTTTAAATCTACGAACAGAAACTAATTACTATTTTATAATTCCTTTGCTATCTTAAAGGATTTAATTTTCATCACAGCTCCGACAGGAACGCAACAGATAACGCACGCATTCTCTTAAACTACTAGAACTATTTCATATGTACTATTTATACTAATTCTAATCTGCTATTTACCGACAGTTTGTGATTAGTGGCAAATCTGATTTCTTTTTTAGAAGATGCGTTTATTAATTCGACAATAAGTTTTAATAACTACAACCTACAATATCATTACTATTCTTTCTAATTGTAATTTTGACCTTAAGCCGGAATCGTCACATTGCAATTCAATTCAAAAATTATTACATAATTAAGCGCTGATTAGACGTTAATTAAAAGCTCTATTGTCAAATTAAACCCTCGATGTTTACTTAGCAAAACGTGTGCAACAGCCACGCCTCAAAACTAAGACGAAGACATTATTTTGGAAAACTGTTTATGCAAGAATTAAGGGTTGATTTGTTTAATCTTTTGTTGGCAAAATGTGTAGTGGTATCAGTTTGAGATCAAGGAGTAACCCCCAAACGTAAAAACTAAGAACGAACCATTAATTTGGATAATTGTTTACTCCAAAATTAAAAGCTAATTAAATTTCCTATAGTCGAATTAAGCGCTTAATGTTTTTTGATAAAACGTGTGGAGGTATTAGGTTTAGATCAAGCTGAACTCGCAAAGTTTAATTCTTGCACAAGCGATTTTCCAAAATAATCTTTATTTTTAGTTTTTATGTGGGGCGGTTGAAGCTTGATCTTAAGTTGACACCGTCACACGTTTTACCAAGAAAAATCGAACACTTAATTTGGCAATAGATCATTTAATTAGCATCTTATCAGCTCTTAGTTCTTGCATAAACAGTTTTAAAAAACAATGTTTAGTTTTTAATTTTAAATATGGTGATTGCAGCTTGATGTCAAGGAATAAAACGATGTTGCTACAAAGTTGTCTACAAACCCATCTACATCAAACCCGCTGTGTTATAATGTATGGCTAATTTGGTAGTATTGTATATGTATCAGTAATAGACCACAATAGATGATAATATAGCTTATTATTTAAATATTTTATGGTAATCCCTACTTAACCTTCCAAATACATAACACGTTCTACATTAAAACAACGGAAACAGTAACTGTAAATAATGTTTGAAGAAAAATTAATGCTTTACATCCTATCGATAGAATTTAAGTTAATATAGTAAATCAAAGAGGTTAAATGGAAAATTCATCTAGGATTCTTTGAAGTAGAGGTTGATAAATTTTACACACGACCCTAGCTAAATGTAGAGGGTAGATTGCAAAAAAAACTCAAACTCTGACCTTACTAATTTATTTGTTATTAGTATTCATTCACTTAATACTAACCCAAAAAATGCCGCCGAATCCAAAATCTCGCAATTGGGTGTTGTAATAAAATTTAACGTCGTGACGTCAATGCTTGTACAAATCAAATATAAATGGTGGTTTGTTTATGTAAAACACTGCTAATTTATTATTTGAAAAACAATTGCATATAAATCAAACAACCCATATTATGTTATTTATACGAACATTGACGTCACGATATAGACGACCTGTTTCGACGCCAATTTTCTGTATTTAAATTAAATACACTTTTTAAAAATTACCCTATAATTTAAAAAAATTACAACTGACGATCATCTTTTATGTGTATGGGCTTCGATTTTACACATTTTATAAAAAGTTGGAAAATACCTAATTATGACTATTTTGGATCACACTAATTTCAAAAATATATAAAAAGAAATATATAACAAAAACGTTTTGGTTGTAATTGAATTTCTATCATTTATTTTATTCTTCGGAATTTTTATTTCTTGAAGATGTAATAATGCTAAAAATTACAGTTTCGATAAAGTATACCAATTTAAATAATCATGGTCAAATGGTAGAAACTTAAAAAAACCAAAGGAATGGAACACTAAACTACAGCGTCTACTTAACAAACAGAAAAACACCAAAAAGTTTTTGGTGTTTTTCTGTTTGTTTATTAAAAAAAATGTTGTCTAGATTTTTTTTTAAATTTAGAATTCATGACAATTCTGAGACTAGAACAAATTACTTCAAACACCCGTTTAAAAATAATGCTTTACGAGAACCATAGCCATTGTGGATATCTGCATAAGATATTTAGTACAGAAATTAACGCTGTTATCCAACCTAAAATAATCAGCTCTTAGTTAAAAGCATAAATTTCTAGACAACTGTTGTGTGCAACAGTTAATTCGTTTTTCTTAAAAAGATTAGTGAGCGTGTTATACATTACGAACGAGAAAGCTGTTAATATAGTTTCTTAGAATAAAATGAATGTTTTTTTTAATTAAAAAAATAAACAGCTTTACTTCTAGCGTGAAAAGCTTTCGAAAATTCAAAATGATTTGAATTTGTAAAAAATGTTAATTTCGCCTTTAAAGTTTATAAAAGAATCTAAAAACGAGTGGGATGTTTATTTTGTTGTACTGCTAACTATAATCAACGTTTAATATTCATGATTAATTTTTTTCTTGTTGTTACGAGGATATGTTATATAAACTGGCATTTGTTTTCTTTGTAATGCCTCTATTTATTAATGTAATAACACAAATCTAAAATTGGGCATTATATATATAAAATCTATCATGATAATTTGGATTTGTGAGAGTATGAAAATGTTGCCCATTAATATTTTTGATGGCGTATCTGGAAACTAATTCCGACAGTGAATGTTTTTAAATTTCTCGTGTCAGATTGAGAACAGTCATGTCTTAATCAATATTTTTCTTTTTGACACGATTCGAGTAATGTAATTTTATTGTTTGGTCGCCTCAAACGTAATTGACTGTCAGTAGAGTACGTGTAAACGCCATTAAGTGCTACCAGTATGTAGACTTCTAACTTCTAATGCGCATAAGTGTCAGGCTGACACAAAATCTTACGCTAGATCGACGAGAAGTGCAAATTATAAGAATTGGTACAGTACATTATTGATTAATTATGTGGCTGACCCTGTTATTTATTAAATTAAGACACATCCTAATCGATATATTCCCAGCTACATAACATATTTTCCCCGTAATCGTAAAGCTTTCACTTTGAACGGTGGCATATTAATCAAACAAAAATGAATTATGTCGAGTAATAATTTTAAATTTACTCCGATATTTTCCAAAAGAATCAAATTTTTTTGTTACTTAGAACATCGAAATTTTTCATTATTATTTTTTAAGAATCATCAATGAACATATTTTAGGTGTTGTGACTTGTGACCGTAATTGTGGAAGAAAGTAGTAAAATATGAATTACAAATAAATATTGTAAATTAAGAAAATAACTACCCTAATAATAAGTTGTTCGTCTTACAATGTTACAATTATGGTATTGTCTATTCTTTCAAGTTGAAGCATATGCATTTTCGGTTGATGAGGACTTTCTATTTATTGCTGGCTAGGTTTGAGATCTATATGTCATGGACGTTCTGACAATTATTTATTTATTTAATTGTTAATTGTTTCACAAAAGAAATCGGTCAAAAGTTTATTTAAATTGGTAATTAATTAAGAATTATTGAGCTCTTAGAACTTTTGTTAATTCCACCTTTAAAAATTGTTCCTGTTTACATAAAACATTTCCAAATTGATTAAACATTCTAATAGTTCTAATCTGTATATTTAGTATTAGATATTTCACATCTTTAGAAATTACTTCGGGTTTTCAACACATACCCATTTATGACTATTTGATCTACAGACCGCTTTTGGTTAACTTTATTGCTTTTGACCGATTGAGAAAAAAAAATTAGCTAAAGCTCTTACATACGGAAGCGCCCACCTGCCATAATTTTTAACGATTACTTTTTTTCTGTAATCTGTTGAAATAATCTTTAGACCAAAGCGCAATTAAATTATTTGTTTGAAGTTCATTGTACTTAAAACATCACGTTCTGATGACGCAACTGAACGCTAGAAGTCGGTCAATAATACATCAATGATAGAAAAGGCAATCAAATACTATATTAAAAAACGAGTGTCGAAACAAGAATTTTTGACGCACGAAAACAAAATTTGCAGCCTGACTGAAATGAGGTCAGAATGTCTGAGTGCGGCAAAAAGTAGTTGTGTCACATGCTTTTCATACTGTTTTATCTATGTAGTTGGTATTTACTTATTTACTCTGAATTTGTTTCATAAATGAGCACAAAAAAATTGAAACGACAAAAACACAATTACAACGGATCGATGAAATAACTGACAGATGATGAAATTAGCATAAATTAATTCACTATCAGTTTAAACGACAAATTTACATTTTTTTAATTTTCAAACACTCACCTGATGAGACAATCATTTATAGAAACCTTGTATATAACGTATGGCATTGATGAAGCATCAGGCAGGGAATACATGAAACATAGACGCAAAATGATTGTTTTATTCTACTTTGTTTCAATTTATTTTTTAGATTTTTACACACAGATAATAAAGAGATACAACTAGTGAGTGAGTGACACGCGTTTTGCTGTGCTCCTACACTAATTAAAGTGGAATTACTAAATAGACAGCAGGCGGTTCGAGTGTTGTAGAATAAGAACAAGTTGCCCAGTGTTTCGGTAAAAATGACATGAGTTTATCTCAGAGACAGAAACTATATCATTTGAGAGGTCTGCTAAAAGAAAAATCAAAAGCGGGTGACTATTCTTCTACTATACGTTATGTTGATGCACCTCCAGAGGTTGTTTCTTTGTCTTCGACCTCCTTGCCCTTTTATTGTACCGAAGCCAATATAAGATTTCGAGACGAAGATGACTCGCCACGACATGGAGGAGGATCCAAGATCTTCAAACATACAGAAGGAGGTCATTGCGTCTCCCCGTCTATGTAATGCATCTACCATTAGTATGATATACTGGAACTTGAGTGGCTCGGTAACTTTTAATGCAATATGGAGATTCATTTAGTGTACTATGTTTGGGAGAGATGTGAGTGATCTGGAAATGCCGGTATCTCTAAAATCTAATTTTAAGATTGTATTATCGGCTATCATCATGGAAAAATCGTTTGGCCGTGCTAGTGGTGGATTAGCAGTATTTTTTCATAAAAGATTTAAACACCACGTTATTGATATTTCTCCTTGGCGGATTCCAATTTTATTAAATTTTTAAATTTTTTTTATTTGTATTAGTTACGGTTTATCTCACGCATTTAAAAAAATAATTTGTTTAGATTTGTTTGGGCATACATTGTATGATATTAAACAAACCTGTAACGATAACTTAATTTAAATTTGGGGTTATTTTAACTGCCGAATGGGTAAATTGGAGACCTTGGATTTTGATTTTGATGAGGTATTTAATAACTCTACGTTATCGATCGAGCTTAGATGTAACTGCTAACTCTAGGGTAGTCCACTATGTGATTTTATGACATATCATGTTTTTGTAATGTCAAATAGTAGATCTCTTAGAGATTTTCTTGCTAATTTTACGTACCGTAGTTCCATGGCATCACCAAGTGACCCTGTTGTCAAGTTAGTATAAAAGCAGGAACTCGATGTAGACTTTACCAATTATTTAGTAAATTCTAAGTCCGTATGTATTATTTAATCAGATGTTGATCAAGTTTATCAATATTTTATAAGAGCGATCATACAAGCATCTTAAAACATCGGTATGATAAAATATAAGTATTGTGATTCAATGAGTAAGCACAAGCCATGGTTCGCTTGTACACCTTAGAAAACGTACTTGTTCATTATTAAGAAAGTTCAAGCATAGTGGGTATAAAGACTGTGATAAAAATGCTTATTTGTAATATAAAAAATTATATATTGAGACCCTATGATCTAAGAAATCTGAGTACGGGAAAACTTTAGAAATAAAGTTGTCCGACTCGGGAAATTTAGATATTTTTGGTAGAGAATCTAGGGGTAATTACTGTTCACTGTCAGTTTCTGATTAGAAGACATATTATAATTCGATAACAATTTCTAGTGTTTCTAGTAAATACATTTTCTTTGATGCTCGAAATGAGTTTCTGGATACACGTATTGAACTTTTAGACGTTCAAATAGTTTTAGCTAACGTCAAGTCTGGAAAAGCATCAAGATGTGATAGAATACCTGAAAATTTTTTAAGTAATTTACCTCAGAATTTGCTTTTGTATCTAACCTCTTTTTGTAATACTATTTTAAATAGTGCTAAAATTCCAGATAGTGTTTGAATCTATTTTGTGCATGATTCACAAGAAAGGTTCATTTGGTAATTTTGAAATAGCATAGCTTTAATTATCTCATCTCTAAAACTATTTACGCAAGTTATTTTCAATCATATTACAATTGGGGCTTAAAAGTATAACCTTTTCCCGAAATGTCAAGCTGGGTTCAGAAAACAAAGAGGTTGTATAGATAATGTATTCATTTTGTCATCTCTGGTATAGCCGCAGTTAAGTCTCCCTTTGTGAAGAGTATATACTGCATTTGTAGACTTCAAACGTGCTTTGGATTCTGTTTCTCGTGACATTCTCTGGCAGAAGTTGTATTGCTCTGGTATTAGTTCTAAATTGATTACAGTTATAAAGCATGTATATGATAAAGTTACTTTTAAAATACGTAGTAACTACTATAATTTAAAGTCTTTAAGTCAACCGTGTTGTACTACAAGGAAAGTACTTAGTCTATTACTTTTACTTTATTTATATCTGATATAGAAACCTTTTTCGCAAGCAGGATAAAAAAGGTATCAATATCGATGTGTACAACGATATTATTTTACTACTATTCAGCTGGATTGTCCAGAATGATTTTGATCTTTGAGGAATATTGCCTAATAAATGATCTAACGGTTAACAGCAAGAAAACCAAAATTATGTGTTTTTCCCAATCAGGCAACACTAGGGCTGATTTAAATTTCATCTACAATAGCGCACCGCTTGAGATTGTTAGACTGTCTACTTACCTTGGAGTAAGATTCTCATCATCTTCACTATTTATACTTATGGTCAACTGGGTAGTTGAAAAAGTTAAAGTAACGGTAGGAGCTCTTACTGCTTTATTTGCTCGTGCGACAATTAACTCTTACGCCTCTCTGCTGATACTGTATAATTATATTGCTCTAGGCTTTTTTAGACATTGAATACCAGTCTAGGGAATTTGGTATACCAATCTTTTGAAAAGAACTCAAGTAGGTTTTGCCAAACGTTTATTTAATTTACCACAATCTGTGTCTAATTTTATTGTAAGAGTGAAATTTGCGTTAACCCTTCTTTTATACCATATAGTTAGCCAATCATTGACTTGGACAATCATAGTCCTATCTTGAAGTGATTCCAGATTATCAAAATTGTATCTTATAATAAAGTTAAAACATGGTTTAGTTAAATATAATTGGTGTTCGCACCTAATTTGCGTTTTGTCTAATGCGAATATTCATATTAGCAAGGGCAACATTAACTAACAATGGTTACGGGCCAATAAAATGGAGATAATTAAGTTAAAAAACACTTGGTGGAAAAAGATTATGAAATGGCAAGATCGGCTTCTTACACTTTTTTATATACTAAAGTTCTAACTTGTAATCCACAAACATCTAACATTTATTTTTCTCTGAAACTGTCTTTACGATTTAAATGCATGATATCACAATGAAGAACAACGACAAAAAAGTTTATCAAACTCACTTCTAATGGAGCTACAAACTTGTGCACAATATGTATTCTAAATAACATAAAATCTCTGTCCCATATCTTGTTTGAATGCCCAATTTATGAACCTTTTCGAGAGAGATTCTTGAGGTCCATAAGTGATATGAATGATTTAGTGGATGTTTCATGTACAGTAGATCTTGTATTGTTGAAAGCCTTAATAGACTTTTTAATAACGGGGTTGAAGGTAAGATTTTGAATAACTAATTTTTTTCCCATTTCTTTTTGTTTTTATTGAAACCTGTATTTATCTAAAATTCTCATTTTGTCGTATAAGTCGAATATAATAATATATCGTTTTGTTTACGGTTGATTAAATATTTGTAACATTGTAATAAGATAATAATCTTAATACAAAAACACATTACATTATATAGATTTTTACACACGTTGTATTTTAATGAAATTTTACACTTTTATTTCTACCTGTATTTTATGAAACATTGGTAAAATCAATTATAAATTTGTCAAAAACAGTAAAGATACTTTCAATTAAAGATTAGCAATAGTAGGCACAACTTTGAATAGTGCCTTTTGTCAGACAAAGCAAGAAACAAAATAACCCCATAATTTTTTGTTGAAACGAAACGTCATTTTGGAGCTCTTTTACAGTTTCGAGGCATAGTTTCACTGTCAAAACATGGAAGTAGACATGTTAGGTAGGAGAAGGGTTCAAAGAGTGTACCTAACTCAAATTGAAGTAGCAAGAACGCTTACATTGATAGAAGAAGGCTATTCAAGAAGATGAGTTGCACGGTTAATGAGTGTAAGTCATTCTGCTATATCTAGAGCTTGGCTCAAGCATTTGGATCTTAGAATGGTTTAAAGACGTCCTTATCCTCAAAGACAAATGGTCACTACTGTTCGAGTTTGCTGACTCGTTGGGCAATCATAGGACGCAGAAATACGGCACGGGCTTTTAAAATCACCTGGTGGCCGCTTCTGAAACTAGAATTTTCACTCAAACGGTGAGAAATAGACTCCATGAAACTAAACTGAATAAAAGACGACTAGCAAAAGTACCTCGGTTAACTGTAGCACACCGCAGAACGCTACGAAACTATGCTCACATCTATAGCAATTGGACCATGAAACAGTGGAGCAATGTAATGTTTTCAGACGAGTCTAGATTTTGTGTAGATTACAATGATAAAAGTCTGCGTGTATGGAGACGGCAAGGGGAACGTTACCTCGATGATACTCTTCGAGAAATTGTCTCTTTCGGTGAAGGGTTTATTATGGTCTGTGGAGGTATAACTTTAAATGGCAGTACGGAGTTAGTGATTCTTATAGAAAGATTGCTGAATGTTTTAGGTTACATCAGAGACATTTTAGAACAACATTTTGTTTCGTTTGCTCAAAATATGGGAGTTGATTTTATCTACCAGCACGATAACGCTGGGCCCCACATAGCGAGAATAGTGACAAATTTTTTAAATGAGCACAATATCGATATTATGGAATGGCTAACCAACAGTTCAGACATGAACCCGATCGAGCATCTATGGGGTACCATGGAACGTCGAATCCGAGAACACCTACTCATTTATAATCTTTAACAAGTTAAAGAACTTCTTCTTATATTTGTTCGGCTCTTTACTCCCTTTGCCATTCTGCGTATCTAATAAGCTGATGCTTCCGAGCTTATTGATCAAACGTTGAAGACCTTCAACTTTAGTGCTTTTAGATTTTTAGCTTCCACAACAAATTACGAGATTTACCAAAATAACCCCCTCTCGAAATTTGTTGTGGAAGCTAAAAATCTAAAAAGCACTAAAGTTGAAGGTCTTCAACGTTTGATCAATAAGCTCGAAAGCATCAGCTTATTAGATACGCAGAATGGCAAAGGGAGTAAAGAGCCGAACAAATATAATCGATAATAGTAAAGTCAAAATAGAATGGTGCAACTTCTTTCTCATTAGGAATGGTTATAAATATTTCAAATCAAGCTCGTTAACTTAAGAGGTTGTAGAGTTTTGATGAATTCATAATACCAAAAAAAAACTACAAGGAAACAAAAAAGCATCCGCACGAGGTGCGTGAAAAGATCAAAGCTTTTATCTGCAGTAAGATGAACAATTCACAAAAGAAGCGCTATAACCCAAGCAAATTTTTGAATGGTTTTAATGAAGTAATGACTAATTACTAAGTGCAGGAAGAAATAGAAAAGTGTGCCTTGACGTTATACTTCCAATAAGTATCACGCAGAAGAAAAATCAATTTTAATTAAAAAACAGTGTATAAACGCACGAAATTGTAATGCCAATAAGGGTTTGTAATGTAGTCACTTATAATATAGTTTATTCTTCCTCGTTTAGATTTTTTGAAAAGATATGTGTGATTTATTTGAATTTGATACTATTGTTCATTATTTTATATTATACAAGCACGTCGCTATCTGTACGAAATAATGAAATATTAATTCTAACAAATTATATATTAATTTTAACGTAGTAATTTTGATTCATTAGCTTTTACATGGTTTCTTGTGTAAATGTTTTGTTAATTTCTTATTAATGCCTAAAATATGGCACTATACAAAAAGCAAAGCATTTCTGATTTACATTTTTTTATAACGTAAATAAAACTAAATTTGAAAAACTGAAAATTAGATATTGTAAGATTAGACAAAGTATCAATGATTTTAAAATTGAAGAAGTAAACAAAATGCACATACTTTGCTGAAGAATAATTGAACTTTAATAACATAATTTAGCAGTTAAAATTTAATTTGACCTTGGTAAAACTTAGTTTTTTTTTAAATTTTATATCATACAGATTTTTTGTTAAATACAGCCATTTTAAATGTAAATTTTTTCTACAAAATTTTATGTTTACTGCATAAGATAATTTGCGTATGGACAAACCGTTGTCAAAGAAGAATAAATTTTGTATAAAGTTTTTGAAAAAAAAATTCCTATGTGATGTGAACTTTACTTGTGCCAGTATGCATATACACAGCTTCTTATAGTAGATGAAAAGTAAAAATTCAAATTCTCTTTTTTTTTATTGGAACTGCATATTTATAATCTACTCGATACATTGTAGAGTAATAAGTAAATATTTTTACATCAGGTGCTTCTTAACTTGAAATGGGAAACCTACCATTGACGGTTCACCAATATTCACCTAGGTAGGTCTTTTGGCCACAACCTCTCTTCGTCATAGAATGATGTGGTAGTTTAGCTATAAATTGATTTTTGTGCCCTATATTTCTATTTGTGTGTTTATTAACATTGATTTGATTACGTCATTTATAAATAGCATTTTTATTATGAATTGTTATGTTGGAGACATACTGCACCCCCAGAGTTCTATTTCGTAGGTCCATATTGGTTTTATTATGGCTTTATAGTATAGAGCAAGTTTACTTTTTAATGATAGCTCAGGATTTTTCCCTATTAACCAGTACATTTGTCTAATTTTTATACTAATTTGTTGTTTCTTAGGTTTTATATGCGTTTTCCAATTTAATTTTTCGTCCAAATGTAGTCCGACATATTTGACCTCTTTTTTTAATATTATTAAAGCATCTTTAATAGATACTTGAGGGCAAGTTCTATGCCTTGTGGTAAATGTAATTTGACTGCATTTATCAGTGTTAAACTTAATTCTCTATTGTTTGAACTAATTTTTAACAGTTTTAAATGGGCTTGTAATTTTCGGAAGTAGTTGTGGGGTTGGTTGAGAGAATTGCTGTATTGTCAGCGAAACCGGCTATCACAGTGTCTTCGATAGTTGGTAAATCAGCCGAATATATCAGATACAAATATGGACTAAGTATACTGTCTTGAGGCACTCCGGAAGAAATAGCCTGGTAAGTAGGTAATGTGTTGTTTAATTTGGTTTGAAAGTATCTATCTTGAATGTATGATGTTAGTATAAGATAAACCTAATCGAAAGTTTGTCCGATGTCAAGAAAAACGGCCGAATACATTTTCTTCTGTTCCATGCTTACTTTAATTATATTAATTATTCTGTGGCCCTGTTGTATTGTTCTGTGTTTTTCTCTAAAGCCGATTTGGTAATTAGGAATGAGATTGTCTATAAGCACAGCGTATTTGATCCTGTTGAGTAGAAGTCTTTCGAGAACTTCCGACATTATAGGTAACAGACATATTGGTCTGTAGAATGTGGTTTCCTCAGCACTTTTACCAGGTTTTGAAGTTATAATAATTTGAGCAAATTTCCATTGTATGGGGAAATAGCAAAAACCGCAATATTGAATTATATATCGTAGTTAATAGTGCAATGCCTTTACTAGGTAGATGTTTTAAGGTCTGACCAGATATTAAGTCATGTCCTGCAGCTTTGTAATAATTCGTCTTCCTCTGTAGTGAAAACGGTGATAGTTGACATGGTGAACCAAGGAAAGTCTTAATTTTGTTGTCATCGATATGAGATGGGTATAGTGTCAAAACTTGAGCTAAATAATCGGTAAAGACGTTTACCTTTTCTTCGATTGATTATGCCAAACTACCATTTCATTTTCTAAGATAACAGAGCGCAATAAGACTCGTCAATCCGGAGCATATATTGTTTATGTTCATTGCTCCACGAGAGTTTAAAAGACCAACCGCCGTCTTGTACAGTTGTATACCGCACTTAAGTATACACCTCTGATGAGCTCATAATAAGAGCGAAATGCGGCATTAGGTGTTCTTTCGTTGCGTGATATGCTTCTGTACAAGTTTTACTTGGCTTTATCGACACACGTGTGTTTCAAGCATTAAAGCTGTCGCTTAGATATCATACGTGTCAATGTTTTACACGAGATGTCGTAAGACACACATTTTGCTTAATTAATATTATTACATATGAATATGAACATAAGATGGGTAAGCATTGACATGTTTAGGTTTTAGTGGTTTTCTTAAACCTTGAAGCAAATGCTTTGTCAAGACGAACCAATCCACAAATGCACACGGTTTCGTCACCTAACTATACAGTTTTATATAGTCCTTCTGGGGCACCATACTAAACACTTACATTACAACAATATTAAAATGTACCATTGGGATAAATAAATAAATAAATAATTTTAATAATTGTTTATTTAATTACATAGTTCTATCCGCAATGTTTAATACAACCAGGTGACTATACTCTTATTCAAATGACATAGCTGCCTAAAAAATAGTTTTAACTTCGATCAAATCTCCATAGGTTTTTGTTAAAACTGTGGTGTTTAGGGTGTATTACTCTAAACACCGGTTTGGGCCAGGGTATGCGAGCAAAGTGTCGATTTCTTTGTGTGCGGATTTTCTTGCTGGCTTTGTATTTATTTTAAGTGTTTCGGGAAATGAACTCGCCTGCCGGATCGGGTGATTGTGTGTGGCGCTTGGGTCGTAACGGCGTTCTGTGTAGTTACGGGGTTTGGCTGAGGTGGCGGTTCCTTGTTGCTTCCCTCTACGTATGCTGGTTTGGTGTGTCTTCGTTGGCGCTGTAGTGGATGCTGCGTTTGGTGCGCTCTTCGTTGGCGCTGTTGTAGATGCTGCGTTTGGTGCGCTTCTCGTTGGCGCTGTTGTAGATGCTGCGTTTGGTGCGCTCTTCGTTGGCGCTGTTGTGGATGTTGCGTTTGGTGCGCTTCTTGTTGGCGCCGTTGTGGATGCTGCGTTTGGTGCGCTCTTCGTTGGCGCTGTTGTGGATGCTGCGTTTGGTGCGCTCTTCGTTGGCGCTGTTGTAGATGCTGCATTTGGTGCGCTCTCGTTGGCGCTTGTTGTGGATGCTGCATTTGCTGAGCTTTCGTTGACGCTGTTGTGGATGCTGCGTTTGGTTTTGTTGCTGTTGCTGCTGCAGAGGCAAATTTGTGCGTTGTGTGTGCTGTATTCGACAGCTTGTGTGCGCGAGCTCGTTGCTCTGCGCGTCCTGTATGTGACAGGCGAATGATCGTCAGAACCAGGCGTCCAAGCTTCGTGACGTGTGTGGGTGAGCATGCCGCTCCAGCGCGAATGTACGTCAAAGACTTGGGCCTGTTGACGTGTGTGTGAGTGAGGTTGATCGTTGACGGCTATGTCGTCGAGAAGTAGTGCGCGTCGTGATCGTTTGTTTCTCTGAAGCAGCGGTCGTGGCGTTTATGGTTGTTGCAGCGGTCGTTGTGTTTGGGGGTGTTGCAGCGGTCATGGTGTTACTAGTTGTTGCAGCTATTGTTGCGTTTGTGGTCGTTGCGGCGGTCGTGGTGTTAGTGGTTGTTGCAGCTGTTGTTGCAATTCATCTTGGTAGGTTTTTCTTGGGCGGTGGTGTTGATGAAACGTTTTTGTTTGTGGTCCTTCAGCCCAAGGTGATGTGCGTTACATCATTGGATGAGGTGAAGGGCGGTGCCGATGATGTCCATGGAGGACGCAGCGATGGCACGTGTTGTGTTGGCGGGTGTCGTCATGGTAGGCTTGATGTTACGGGCTTGTTGTCGGGCGGCGGTTGGGGCGACAGCGAGCGTAGCGGGCCCAGTGGCAGTTGTTTTTCCGTTTATGTCGTAGCGTAGGTATAAAAAAAATTTTTCAATTATATCTGATGTTGTTGCCTTGTTGCTCCTCGTTGAATGTTTGTCCTTTCCTAATTTAATCACTTCGGGAGTCACCACTGTGGTGTTTAGGGTGTATTACTCTAAACACCGGTTTGGGATCAGAGAAAGGATTGCGTTTATATTACAATTTAGCAGCGTTTATTATTATACATAGCGTAGTCGGGCTATACTCTTAATAAAGAATGGATGGAAACGTTGGTGTCAGCACGTAGTAATCGCGTACTACGTGCTATGCGATGTCACCTGATGTTCCGGTGTTGTGTGTCGTACGGAAGGCGGTGGCCCGTAATGAATTACATCGTATTTATGGCGAACTGGACCGTGGGCCGAACTGGACTGATGAGACCAACTGTTGAACCGTACTGCTTTGCCGAACTGTCGAACTGTGGAATCGAACTGAACTCAAACTTAAACTGAATTGTGTTGTTGTACCTACTTCGTTTTATACATGCGAAGTAGGTTAGTGTGCTTAATAAGCAAGGCCGTCAAGTTGTTGAGTTTGCATTTGCTTACTTGCAATTGTTTGTTATTGTTTCCGCGTTTACTACATACGTAATACGCGGATGTAGAATTAGTTAGAATGGGGTTGCAATGTCAACCCCACAAAACCAATCCATTCGTTTAAACTCAAAAACGCGGTGCAAAATCTTTTTTCATATTACTATTTTAAAGAGCGTAAAAAATACTAGCAATTTGCTAATTTACACAATTTTGTATCTTTAATCAAATCAAAGTTACCAATGGTGGATGGAGTTGTATATGTTTGAGTAGTCTTAAATTCATTTTACAAACAAAAGTTGGGAATTTATTTTACGTCTGTTTTCAACATCCAAAATGGGGTCGATTGAAACTACGTGCCCTCATTTGGACATGACACAAACACATTAAATTATCAACCTTTTCCAATTAGATAAAATTTATCCGACAAAGTTGTCCAATTCCAAAGTTATATTGATTTGTCAAAACTAACCTGGCTGTGCGCCATTCTGTATAATTAAAGAGATTCTTAAATACAGGTCACGTAATTACCATAATTGAGTGAATTACTAACCTGAAAAAAAATGTTAAACAATTTATTAAAACTGCATTGAAACTTTCGTTTAAAAATACTAATTATTATTAAAATAAACTAAAAAGAAAATTTTCAAAGTTTCGTTTCAATTTGAGCAATTATTTTAATATCGTACATGTTCTTTTTGAGATGCCGTTAAGAAAAGTAAAAAAAGAGGTTGTTAAAGTTATTATTGAATGCGTTGCATAATCTTACGTATGAAATCGAAAATCTTTGTTTTCGTCTGTATCCTCAGAATTTTTATTATTTACATGTATGCAACTAAATAAACCAACTTAGGAATCAACTAATGATCAGCACTGATTTAGTTCGTCTATGTTTTATTTATAGAGTAGCTTACTTATACAAGGTAATTTATGCCACCAGGCGACGAGTGATTGAATTGAAAGCAAAGATTAAGACTATTTTTTAATGGCTTATGTTTTAGATATACAGGGTGGTGCGTTTGAAAACGGGTCAAAGGTTAATGGTTTTGGTATCAAAATAAAGCTAAAATTAGTCCGTAGTTGCTATTAGGAGTTGAATTTCACGTTGTTTTCAAAAATTTGTCAATAAAAATAAAAGTAAGTTTTGATACTAAAAGAAAAACAGTATTGGGTTGCCTAAACAATCAACATTCCTACGTTTTGACAATAAGGCAGAAAGGAAAGTTATTAATAAGTAAATAAAAAGCTTTATTCCCAAGGAACAGCTTCGAATTATATTAGAACTAAATTAAACAGAAAGGTTACAACAAATAAACATCAAAAATTACTAATTTTTATTGATGAATTTTCAAAAAGACCGTGTAATTCACCTGGTTTCTGATGGTGAGTGCTATGCGCAAAAATTTTAGCTGCATTTTGACACCAAAACCATTTTTGTCACTTGGAAGGGCGAGCAGAAATTCGAAAAAAACCAGTTCACAATGCTAAATCCCTATGACCCGTTTTCAAAAGCACCACTGTGTAGAGATAGTTTGCAGTTTGCTACGACAAGAAGTCGGAGGCAAAATTATTCAATAATCGTATTCCTTAATGTTCTCGACTAGGGGACTAGACTAGTATCAATTTACCTTAGACTTTCAACAAACTATTTAAGACGCATCAAACAAAACATTATTGCAAAAAAATAAGTGAAGTGAGAAGTGAGTTTGATGTAGTTGAAGAAGCAAGTTAAATACTCAAACTAAATGAAAGTTGAACTATTATAGGTACGAATGAAAGCAAATGAAAATGGAAGGTAACAATTAGGGGTCATAACGCGTTCGAAAAAGATAAGCACTCGCTTGCAAAACGACACAATAACAATAAAGCGAAAGCTGATGAAATACATTTTATGAATGAGTGATTGAACACAAAAATTAATGCAACACTAATAAAATAAAACGTAATAGTAAAAAAAATTAATCAATACAAAAGAATCATATAGATTTGATACACTCTCCAGCTCCAGATCGATGAGATTTTTTTACTTTTGCCAATTCTTTTCGGTAAACATTCCTAAGGAATTAATTTTTTACAACCGTTTTCTGTTTGCCGTTATATCAATTTTTTTAAATTCTCCGACCAAAATTTCATATGCCTGTCTCTTTTTGTCTCTGTCTTTTTAATTTTTTACGTCAAATACATGAAAAACTTTTATATAACCCAATAAATTGAGTAAGAAACTCCCGGGTACATTGCCGAAGGTCTGACATTTCTTACAAAACTACGAATAAAAAAGTGTGAGCGTCCACACGTTCCATCTGGTCAGCGCAAATCATGGATAACTATGCCCCCCGATCTATGTTTATCGCTGCAAATTTGGTGTCTCCTGGCAGTTGTAGCAGTTCCTGTCCAGACAAAACATTTTGTTCGCAACGTGTTGAACTGTGCAGGCACAACGTTGAGTCTGGGCCAGGTTTTAAGCGCACGACGCTGCAACTGGATTCTTCACTGAGATGCAAAAGGTAACATTCTGTAGAAGTTGACTTAGACGGGTACTATGGTAAAATAATATAAATTAATTATTATTATGTCCGGACATAAAATAAATTCTAACTGCATATGATTGTAAAGAAAGTATAGTAGGATCACTGAAAGTATGCAATTGCGTCATCACTGATGTCACAACCACGACTGCGTAACTTCTTTAAATATAAATTGTTATTGCTCAATAGCATACAAAATGTATGTGTATACATATCTATATAAATCGTTTATCTACTAGTAATAATTGTAACGTAGAATAATATGTTCTTTTACTATTAAAATAAATATAATAGGGTATTTTGTATTATTTATGTTAGCAAGATTTGTTTACTATAACATAATCCCACTCAACCCTAAACTATCGACACTTTAACGTCGCTCTTTTGTGGACTTATCTGTAGTTAATTCGCTCATTAGTCAGTCTGTTTCAGATTCATCAGTTTTTTTTATTTAATTTATTTGTGTTTGTTGATTTGTGTTCTTATGTAATTTGACAACGCCAATGCCACTTGAAGAGTAGTCGAAAGACTCTGTCAGTCGACTTATTTTATACTTCCAACGAGAAAGAGATAATGGAGAAACACTTTTAGCTATAAATTGTGTTTTAGAAGTACTATTTTTAAATACACTACAATCGATAATCTTAATTAAATTATTTTAGCGAGTTAGTTGCTTTAGAAGCTTTTCAATTACCGCTATTCGAAATGTAGTTTAGAAATGTATCAACAAAGTAAGATTCTTGAAAATCTTTAAACGTCGCTTTATTTGGTAATGCTTTATATAACAGCACGTTACGGTGGCCACTTTATTGATAGTGATATTTTGAGGGAAGTCGTGGAACATTAGGTAAAATACTGCACGATATTGGATTTCAGTGGAAGAAGGATGATCCGCGAAAGGATTAATGGAAGTCTCGCATATTGCTTTGTTACATGTGAGTTTTTAGGTATTATATTCGTAATAAAGGAATTTATTTATTTAGACGAAACATGGGTTTTCGAAAATAGAACAATTTCTTGTTTGTGGTAAGATAATAATGGCGAAACTGTTAAGAAAATGAAAGGTGAAACAAAACGGTTACTTATAACTAAATTTCTTTTGCTAGGTTAAATTGTAAGTTCATATTTTAGATGTATTATAGTGCACGAGGTACAAAAATGATTTTATTCCTTGAGCATCACTAATCTTTTCATCCAACTCAAAAGTCTAGACTATTATGGACAGATGATCCAAACATTTTTTAAAATGACTTGAGTATCAATTATTAAGAAATTTTAAAAATCTTTTTCTGATTATAATGGATAATGCACGATACCATAGTTCAATAGAAAAAACAATTCTGACATCGAGATGGAAGAAGAACAGATTCAATGTGGCTTACAAATAATCAAATTCATTATGATTTGGATTTACTAAGACCTCAATTACTCGTATGAGTGCATTGGTGAATTAAATTTAATTAAATAAAACAATGCACAAAAAATGTTTTAGTTAAAATAAAAATATTCACAAACAAAAAGTTATGAAGCTTTAAAGAAAACGGCATAAAACGCAAAACACACTGTATCTCCCAAACGAGTCGAGATATCGAAGTGCTGTTTAGACTATTAAATTTGTCTGAAAAATTGGGCCAAGAGTCCTAATCACAGTTTTTTCCTATCAACTCGCGAAATACCTGAAAACCCCCAATTTACATCGAAAATAGGACACCCTGTACAGGAAAATTATTTAAATTTTTTTGTGGTCATAATAATAAATAAGAATTATAAATAAGAGTTGGACGTATTCAAATTTTGTTCCAGCGTAATTTTAATCCATCTCTTTAACAAAATTTGGGTGATATTGTAGTAATATTTATCTTATAACAGAAAGTCATTGAACTAAACTAATGGGGGACGCTTCAAAAAACTCGTTATTTTTAATTTTAGGTATGCATAATAATAATTCAGCCTAAACACTTATTTTTAATTTTTTTTTTTTTAAAGAAATTTAGATCCATTTTGTGGTATTGGAAAAATTGTATTCGCAGTAAAAGAGCTTTAAGTCGTCTAATACATTTTATTGAAAATATTTATTAAACTGATCGATGTTTTTATTATTGAAAAGTTAAAACTAGTTTCGACCTAACAAAGCTTTGAGATCATCTTCAGTTAATAAAGCAAAAAAAAAATGAAGAAAATTATGTACTAAGCTTATAAATAGATGATCATTATTCGGTTACAAAACATTTTTTTTTAACAAAAAACTACATGTATAAATTTGTCTTTCTTTCAAAACAATTCTCATCTACATTTTACTGTAGTAAGTATTGAAAAATTTTAACCGTATAAAATGTATGTATTAATATTTAATCTATTTAATTTTAGAGATATATAACTTTGTTTTATGAAATTACTATTACTTGGACTCGGATTGACTTGGACTCGGATTGACTTTGATTCAATTTGATTAATATTTCTTTATTCATAAAAGTAATCGCTTTCTTGAAATAAGAAAGAAATTGTCATAACACTAACCTACCAATCGACACCATTTACCTCCGGTAACATGAAAACTACTCGAATTGATTAAAACGGCCCACTATTACTGTAACCCGGCTTATGCACTATAAACAAATCGTACGTGTTCTGTAAGTAAGAACATTAGCATGACAACCAATGCTACTTTTGAAAATTGTGACAATGACAGATTAGTTACAAAGTTATCCAATGTTATTTATTCTTATTTAATATGTCAAGATAGTTGATAATTTTACTGGGGAATTGAATAACTACAAAATTAAAACTTAAATGTTTTATATATTTTTTAAGAAAAAGAGCAAGTGTTGAACAATTACATTATAAATCAATAATTTATCAGTGAAAATTGCTGAATGTCTAGGTTTGCTTAACACGAGACAGTATACAGGTCATTGTTTCAAACATTACGGCTAACCATTTCTACAGGTTTACATAATGGTGACTGACAGCGGTCTGGTGAATCAGAAGAATATGTGAAAAGTTCTATATAGTTCTATAAAGGACCAAATAATCACTTTAAAGAAAATTGCTTTAACAATAATCAAAAACAGTAGTGCCACTTCCACTACCAGTACCAAAGAAATTGTTCTATTAAATAACCAGTGTGACAAGGAGCAATCCAACAGTAGCGCTTTGCTGATGTTCAATAACTGTACTGTAGCAATTAATAAATTATTCTATTAAGTAAGGACATAAAACTAAAAAATGTTTCAATAACTTCACACTCTTTAACACTTTTGAGGTGGTCGTAGGTAAAGTTAGTACATAACACGAATTGTAAAGCAATTACGGACTCCTGTAATATGCTTCTTACAATTCTTGTTACTTAATATACTATTACACGATTCCGTCAAAAAAAGTTTGGATCACCAAAACTCCGTTTTTGGTCAAAGTAATTTGTTTTCGGGAATAAGATCAATTTTATTATGAAACTAAATTGTGTTTATCTGGGAACAAAATTAAAATTGAATTGTGTGAAAAAATAATTTGCTAAATCGTCCAGTTCAGAAATATGTCATCGTCTACAGTTTACAGCATATAAGTTGTACCTACTCACGGCGAAGTATACACAATGTTGATGTTGGTACCAAGAGTTATTGACCAGATGTAGCGACAACGTATGATAAACCAAAATAATGATAAAAAGAAGAAGGCTAACACAAAACAAAGTCAAGTAGTTACTGATAACAAAAGATTACAATGGAGATTGGTTCTAGATAGTAAGTAGGTGGCCTAAATGTAAATAATAATGTATATTCTTACAGTCTCGAAGACGATTTGTTAAAGCACAAATACTTCTGTTTAGACTAGTTTTGTTTTAATAAAAAAGAAGAACTAATCCACCCAGTGGATGACAAACAATTTTTCGATTGTTCTTATACGAATTATTTAAAACTCATTTATCCTTTTCTCGCCAAAAATTTTCTACACTCATGTGAAAAGAATGATAAATTGAAAATTGCAATTAACTGCGACCTCAAGGGTCACAACTAAAACTTATATTTAAATCCTTTAACATTGACAAAAAGAACACATTGGTATACGAGAACCGTCAAGAAACTAAAGGCAAGCAGAAGATTAAATTGAAAACAAAACCGTAAAAAGTTCTTTCTTTAAAAACAATTTTTATTTTTTTAATGACAATAATTATCTTCAAAAATAATAGTATTTTGCATTTTTTTACTTTAATCCAATCTTTCACATATTGGTACAAATCACATCAAATATTTAAATCTCATTTTTATGTATGTCTGTCTTAAAACATTCAAGACGTATTCAGCATACAATATTTTCATATACAGTGTCGCCACTTAAACTTTAACGTTTTCAACTGCATTTATTCTTTAAATTGATCAAATATGTTCTGCATTCCAAATTAATGTTTTACAAAACATTAAAACATTTTTGTTTACATAACTTTAGTTTGTCGTACTCATTTTGTTTTTGAATGGAGTTTCCTATATATTAGTCCATATTTGAATTGCTCTTAAATTTTAAAGAGTCTTTAATACTAGTAGTAGATTGGAAATTATTTAACATTTAATAAAAAAATATGATTATGTAAGTTAAAAAAATACAGAAAAGTTTGGGATATCAGAGCGTTTCAATTTTACTTCTTAATTAGCATTATATTTCTGTCCATAATTATTTTTTAAATATTTTTATAAATAATCTACTATTACAAATATTTAAAAATTTAAATCTTCTGCCATGGATATCTTGCTTTTTCTAATTGGATCTATATGTAACTTTTTTTTGTTGAAGAAAACAAAATTTAATTCTCTTTCGATTTTGTTAATGCACCATGAGGTGTATTTTCAACCGTTTCTACGGTATTTATCATTATTTGTTATTTTACGAAATCCGATTACTCTACATTGGACTCACAACTAATTGGTTGAAAACCAGGATTAACTATCATAAAAGTGATGTCAAAACTAAAAAAAACGCGTTGTGCTTTAGCATTACATGCCTTACAAAAAAACCATAATTTTGATTTTGAGAATATTTCAATTCTCAATAGCTCTAACAAAAATTCACGTTAAAATTTATGGAAATGGTGGAGATCAATAAACATTTAAACAATACCGTTAACTTTAGATTTGATATTGATAACCTTCATGTCATTTATGCTAATTTACTGGATATTCATAATTCCAAACAAACCAATCATCTTAACTACCAAGAGCAACAAATTGGTTCTTCAAGTTTTACATTTCAAATAATTTTTAAATTAAATAATTCAAGTCAATTATTGTAAATTAGTTACCTTAGTCATCGTATTAAATTAACCCCTTTTTTCTATTTAACTGTAAACTTAATTCCATTTTATATGTACAACTTAATTTACAAAAATTTCTTTTCGCATTTAATTATGACGTTTTGTTTAAAGGTTGTAACATTCCTTACTAATATATTATATTAAATTAAAACATAAAATAAAAAAGTAATTACGCTTGATAAATTTTTGTTCACTATTTTTAATTCACTTAATTTTCAATAATGGAAATATAGTTGGCAATGTACAGTTCAAACTCCAATCTTTATCTCTACCTGTATATGAATCTCACATTATTGTTCAAAGGAATGGAACTGCAGCATCTATTTTAACGAACTGGAAAACACCAAAAAACTGTCCCAAAAAAATTTGAACAATTTTAATGTTATCAGTAACACATTCTTAATTTAATATGCATTGGCTGGTAAAAATCACAGGTGATGAATATTTACGTAATAAGTATAAGCAATTAATGTCAATTTATAAATCTAATATTATAAATGCAAAGAAAAATTTGTATGATTTTCAAATACAGTCTTCTAATAATCCTAGTAAAAAAGTTTGGCAAATACTAAACAAAGAATATAAGTCTAACAATGTTAACAAAAATACCGTGTTAGTTAATAATAAAGGAGAAAAAATTTTAAACTATGTTGATATTTGTAACACATTTAATAATTATTTTGTAAATAGTCCCGTATCAATTGCAAATAAACTTGCATTATACACTATATATTGTATCTAAATGTTGTTTGACGAACCGATGTACGTTATTGTACCAATCGGAAATACAGTTTTATTTTTATTATTATTAATTATGACTTTAATTTGTGACTTTTTAAAAGTAATAATTTTTAATGTAAGTATTAATAGTTTCATGTAATGTTTCTTATACAAACATTTTTAGTTCATGATGAAGCCAATAACTTATTAGCGAAGTATCAAAAAATCTTTACTAATTACCATTACATATTACGTTTCCATTTAACTTAAATTTAAATTTATTTAGAGTTTAAAAATTTCTAAAAAGCCAATCTATATTTGTATTTATAATTGCCGGCTTGCCGACCATCGGGTAATGTTCGTCAGAAAAATTGAAAAAACGGGTGTTGAAATTTTCGGTTTGGAAACCGTTGCATCTCCCTATCTTATTTATAAGATGTTCTTTAATTGGAAGAATGAATGCAGTAAAAAACGTTAAAGTTTATGTGATGAACCCTATATAACTTGCTGCTTGCATTAAACGGCTGTACCAGCTGCATTTCCACAACTCTCAATTAAGATAAAATTATATTTAAAAAAATGTTTTTTTCAATTTAATTTTAAGTTTATTAACACAATTCTTAAAAATGCAAACTTTACCGTTAATTCTTCAAAAATAAGTATCTAAACGTGCAGTTGATGGCAAATTTTTAATAAAAGGGTCGTGCAAATGAATTAATTTTAGTGACTTGCAAGGAGTGTCGTTTCAATTATTTATAATTAATTACAGTTATTACTATGATCGACAATAGCACCTATAATAAGTTTCAAAATATCTTAATCACTAAGCTTTCGATTATTTTCTGTCTTTTTACACCATTAAACGTTTCTACTGAACCCTAACACTAATCCTTTCGTAAACGAATTACAAAATGAATTCATTTCAAGTTTTCTTCAGAACTTCCGTAAAAATGTTTTTTCCATTGTATTTTTATACGTAGTAATTTTGTGTTATTTGTCACTCAAAGCGTCCATCATTTTATGAAACATAAAATACACGCAAGAGAATTCTTTATAGATTAATGATTTATTAATCCATTAAGTATTTTTTACAATTGAAATAATTTTTATTGGGAAAAGCATTCATAATATTTTGTTATTTTTTAAAATATAAAAATACAATACAAACAAAACAAAATTAATTTAAAATATTTTTTTGCCAATTTAGTTAATTTTAATAATAATAATATAAAGTTTTACATATTCTCTACAGTAACAAAGATCAGTTATGTTAAATTTTGAATTAGTTTACGCTAAATTCGGTCACAACAGAATATGGAACACATTGTATCTTTTTTATCGTTTAGATAAAAATTTGAAATTACCGAAATAGCTGTAACTTTTGATTATTAAATTTTTGATGTAGTTTACTAACGTGATACCACCGTTGCACAACTTTTAGAACCTCATACGGTTCTGACATGTTATGTATGCTCTTGTTTGCATTACAGCATTCAGTGTCCACATTATTTTATGAAGTTTGTGGCGTGGGATGATAACGTCAAAAATTGTTTTTAAACTAAATGTTTTATTGATATTTTAAACATGTATTATTTGAAAAAAAATTATAAATCTAAAATGTTTCCGCTTGTCTCGCAAGATTTCACTATTGTAAGATTTTGTAATATTTATCAGTTATATCATATTTTAAAACTAGGTCTGATTCCTTGGAAATACACCCCTTACTTTTTTTTTACATTTTATAAGTACTTAACACGAACGGGAAAACACCAAAAAACTGCACCAAAAACTATACTCGGACACGTGCTAAGCTATCATCATCAGCTATTGAAACACGGTCTGAGTATAGTTTTTTGGTGCAGTTGTTTGGTGTTTTCTCGTTCGTTAAAATAGACGCTGAAGTTTAGAGTTTCATTCCTTTGAACGTCTTAAATATAATTTATGCGATTGAACACATTAATTATTAGTACCATAGTAAACAATTAAAAATATTTACACTCATAAACATGATGCGAAATTAGGGGTCACAGGTTTTGACTCCAGTTCGTGGACGGTTACTTTTTAATTACCAAGATTTTAGTCACTCCTCTAGTTACTTTTTCATTCAGAAGATTTGTACTACGTCTAAGCGGCGATTGGAACTAAGAAAATGCTAGGACAGGATAATCAGTTTCAGAGATGTCAAGCTCAATGAAGAACGTTTGCCATCGCAAGAAAATATTAATTATTTAATAAATAAGTTTTTAATTAAAGTAAGCTGTGTGTGATAATTAAAATTCTCATAATGAATTGTCACAGAATCTTTCAACCGAAGAACATTTACTGATGATATTAAAATAATACAAATTGTACTCGTTCTTCAGCAATAATTCGCCAAGTGATGCTGCTCATTGACACTACATCTGAGTAATAGGCAAAAAGGGATGACAAAAAAAATTTCAGGTTATTAATACATGGTGCAAAAAATTCTAATGGACCAGACACATAACTTAATAAAGAATTTTGCGTAAAACTTCAAATTAAATTGTTGCAACAAAACCAAGAATTCGACGCAACATCCTTCTCTAGAATCTCGGCGTGATTAATGACGAATACCATAAATATCATATTAATGAGTATACCATGACTGATTTACGTCAATTTTTTACAAAATCTGTTTAGTTGAGACGAATCGTGCAGAATGTACTACACGAAGGAAGAAAAAATTATAATTGTTTATTCGTTTATGGTGTACTAAATATTACAATAATACAAATAATGTCAAACATTTTAATGCGTTTAATTATTGATCAGGCATAACTTGCTCATTAAAATGCGTGATAGAAGTATTATCTCTATATTCAATTTTAAAAGGTCCATGGCGATCAATGGCAAAACCGTTACACATGTATTTCCAATTTTCAGTTGAATTGTTAGATATATCAAAATAAAATTTGAAGGGTAGGAGTTACAGTAAATGACGCATTTGTTTTAAATTTTTTTAACAGTTTTGAACCTTTAGTTTAAACGGATATTATGTCGATGTCACTTTATTCAACCTTCTACACACATAACTTATATTGTCTAGATTAACAGATTATTATTACTGCTATATAAAATAATTAATTTGCACGACATGTATTATGGTTTATCCACTGTTTCTGATTTTAAGAATAGTATAATTTTCACGGATTCGTCAATTCTAACACTGGCGAGAAGAAGCCCCCATTAATAAGCGGGAGCGAAACGTTGCCAAAACACTAGACTCTTAGATTCCCAAAGTGGTCAGGTGGACCCCCAGAGTCCACGGGAGCCCGATAAAGGGTCTACGCTTGCGTGGAAAAAAAATGGGGTCCACAACTCGTTAACGGGGGTCTATAAAAATGTATTAGGTGACAGTACAGTGTTGAATATTTGAAATTTGGTTTTCTTCCATCAAATACAGACAAGCGATTGCCCATGTGTCTTTTATGCAACAAAGTCTTGAGCAATGACTCTATGAAACCATCGAAGCTGGAAGATCATCTAAGAAGGTGTCATCCTGACAAAATAGGTAAGGATTTGAAATATTTCCAAACATTGAAGGAAAAGTATGAAAAGAGACCCACCGTGCATAGTATGTTCGCTTCAACGTCTGAAAGCAACGACGATGGCTTGCGGGCATCTTACAATATCTCATTACTTATAGCAAAATCTGGGAAACCGCATACCATTGGAGAGGTGTTAATTTTGCCTGCTGTTGAAGAGGTCTTAAAACCTGCACAAATCTTCATTTGACATACTTAAAAGAATTCCTTTGAGTAACAACACTGTACAAAGACGTATTGATGAAATGAGCTCTGATGTTGAAAGTTTCTTGTGTAATTATCTGCAAACAACTCATTTTTCTATTCAATTGGACGAGTCAACTTTACCTGGCAATGAAGCATTATTATTGGCATATGTTCGATTTATCAAAGGCGAACAAATGTTTGAAGAGTTACTATTCGCGAAAACTTTGAAGACTGACACTAAAGGTGAATCAATTTTTAATGTTCTGAATGATTTTTTACGGAAAAATCAATTGCATTCACAAACATTATTTCGGTGGCAACAGATGGAGCTCCTGCCATGGTCGGGCGATATCGTGGGTTTATAAGTCATCTTAAAAGGATTATACCAGAGGTAATTGCAATTCACTGTGTCATCCACCGACAACATCTAGTAGCGAAAAAATTGAGTGATAGATTGCACCAAGCGCTTCAATTTGTGATTAATGCAGTTAACAAAATAAGAAGCAATGCATTAAATACGCGCTTATTTGCACAGTTGTGCGAAGAAAATGATGAGGACTTCCAACGATTGCTGCTACATACCGAAGTACGCTGGTTGTCGAAAGGTGCATGTCTATCAAGATTCTATTTGCTTTTCGACTCTGTTTTAGAGTTTCTGAACACTAAAGATCCTGTTTTAAAAGAAAACCTCATGAATTTCAAAGCAGACATTGCGTATTTGACAGATTTGTTCAAAAATTTAATGACCTCAACCTACAGTTACAAGGGGACAGCCTCAATTTGATAAAAACAAAGAGTGAAATTTCAGCTTTTCTTGGTAAACTGAAACTTATGAAGCAAAATATTGGTCGACGTGAATTTTCCCAGTTTCCAAATTTATCGCAGGTAGAATGCCTCGACGAAGATATTCAGACGTATGTTCAACATTTGATTGCCCTGTATGATGATTTTAAAATCAGATTTAAAGACATTCTGTCGATGGATATACCACCATGGATAATAAATCCATATGATGAAACTGAAGTGGAAAATGTGGTACTGCAAGAAGAGCTACTCGAGCTTAGCACTAATGAGGAGCTCAAAGTAGCATTCAAAAGAGGGTATCAATCATTTTGGCTGCAGGCACAAAATACCTGAAAAATATCCAGGACTGTGGGGAATTGTGCAAAAATTTCTCATAGCGTTTCCTTCGTCATATCTTGTCGAACGCAGTTTTAGTGCCGTAACAAACTTGTTGACAAAAAAAACGGAGCAGATTAAATATTACAGAGCGAGGAGATTTACGGTTATACTTAACTAAACTCAAGCCAAATATTGATAATTTGCTGTCAATTCACCAAGTACATCCTCTCATTAAAATTAAACTTTTATCTCAGATTACAATGGTAATCTGAGATAAAAGTTAACATCGTCAAACAATAATGATTATTATTTTAAAACAGTCGCAATATAATCAAAGTTTTGATTATATTGCGACTGTTTTTAAAATAATAATCATTATTAGTTTTGATGTTAAATTTTGATTCTACTAAGACTGTTATAACAACATAATTAAAAGTGTAGTAATTTTTGTGTTTGAATAAATAGCTACAAAACAAGAAAATATTTATTTTTACTTTTTACCACTCGAAGTGGGAGATTATTGGTTTCTTGTACTGTGAGTCAATCTTAGAATACAAAAAAGTAAAGTAGGAATCCAACTGTTGGATGAAGACGTTTTTAGACTGGCTTTGAAACTTAGCTTGAATGACAATACTCACAGCATAATCAAAGCAATATAAATTCTCACCTTTTTTCGAAAACTTTCAACTCATAGTTGATTGAAAAATAGCCACAACACAGATTTACATAGACATATACTTTTTTCAGGTTTTGGAAGTAAGTTAGTAAATGTAATAGCTGCAGGGGTCCACCAGATCCAGCAAAATGTTTAAAGTGGTCTATGAGAAAAAAAAGTATGGGAACCTTCTGTACTAGATCTTTCGAAGTTTGGTTCTAAAATCTTTGGAACCGTGGCGCTATGGTTCTAATTAAGATATTTAAAATCTAGTTGCGCCATCGACTTTTGATAATATTCGACTTACAAAATACGTACCAAAGTTTTCCAAAATGCGTCCCACACAACCAAAGTTAACTAAAAGTTAAACATGAGATAAACTTCAAAATTTATGAAGTCACCATTAGTTAACCAAAAAGTACCCTATAAAGCAACTATGTCACAAAAACGGTATCCAAAATGTGAGTTAAAATTTGACCATGAAATCAGGAAAAAGACGAATATTAATAGCATCTTAAAGTTATCTTCCCGTGTTAACTTAAAGTCACTTTTTTAATTAATTAATTTTAAAATATTTGTATTGCTAAAAACATTTTTCGGAATTTTCTCCTGAATTAACTTTGAAAAGAAGGGAACCCAGGAAATAAACGTTTGTTGCGTTTATTCTTTTATTAGCACAATCATCATTTTTGAGAAACTAATTTTTTTAAGCGCAAGATAGGTTTATGAAAATAATCGAATTTTAAGAACTATAGTAAGTAGATATAGTACGCCTAGAATGCTTTCTTAACAATGCTTGCAAATTTCTTGAAATACACACTAAATTGATATAAATCTACATTATGATAATATCGATAATAGTGTCTAAAATTATAAGAGTAGTTTTTGTATAGTTCTTGAGTACCTACACCTATTCAAATGTTAACAAAATATGTTGTTTTCAATGTAAGTAGTCAAAAAGCTAATTATAAAGTAACAAGTAAAAGATAATTAAAACGGTTGTACTTTTGTGTTACATTGTTGGGTGCTATTTTGGAAACTGTAAGGGTTATTTTAAT
Source organism: Abscondita cerata (assembly GCA_030710515.1). Classification (NCBI taxonomy): domain Eukaryota; kingdom Metazoa; phylum Arthropoda; class Insecta; order Coleoptera; family Lampyridae; genus Abscondita; species Abscondita cerata. Next base: position 75,334 of record JALBCR010002576.1, read on the forward strand.
ACTATGAGTTAACATTGTAATGTCGTTTCTTGGATACCAATGCAGGTTCAACCTCATCGGTTGTTTTAAGTATACATAATCAAACAACGATTCTACATAGTAACTAAAAGTTAACCAGTTCAGTTTACAATAAACTGATTTTTAAGTTACTATTTTTCTAACTGCAAGGTGTGCGTGAAGGAGATATAAATCAGGTAACCACATTGGTTGATTAATAGGTTAACTATAAAACGAACGCTATAAGTCATATTTTGCAGTTACAACTCGGTTACGTTTTTAGACTAACAAAGTTAACTTTGGTTGTGTGGATAAGTGTTGCGTATTTGATTGTTTGTAACGTCTTCGTGAACCGCGTTGATTTGGGTTTAAATAAAATGATTGAAATAAAATTGATTACTGATTAACACTTTATATAACCCTTAAAAATACATGTAATTGGTTACAATTTATATAACTAACGCGGCTTCGTTTTCCCGAAGAACTGACTAAAATCTAAATTTTGTAAAACAAGAAAACTTCCGTTTTTACCTGATTGGTTAATATTTTTCTATTCATAAAGGTTTGACCAATCAGTTAAATCATCTAAATTATATTCTTTCTTGCACCTGAATAAACAAACTAAAACCTAAACTGCTGAGTGACTAATCCTTCTTAAGTGTAGGTAATTTTCCAAGCGATTAGAACAAAGGATGTGTCCCTCAGCATTACCGAAGATAAGTAACTCTAAGTATAGAGACATACATAAAGCAATACATTATTTATTTGCTGTCAATCAGCATTACTAAAAACTTCTAAAACTATTGTGAATATAAAACTTAACTAAAAGTAAGTCGGTATGGGTATTCAATAAACAAAATGCACTTTGGCGTCAACATGCCGCCACCCTTGAAACGATGTGATAGTTTCAACATATAAGTGTGAATTTAACTTAACCTAATAACATACAATATTAAACTGGTAACCATTTTAAAATAAGTAATTGTTATTCAATAGGCAACACACATAATTTTGCCACAGGTCGTTTATAAATACCAGTATTTGTTTTAACGGACACCACACGCACCACATTATCACTTCCTGGGTGGATTTCTACAACTCTGCCCAGACTCCATTTGATGGGTGGAAGATTGTCTTCCTTTATTATTACTAAAACTCCGACTTTGATTAGGTTTGGCCCATGTTGTTTCCATTTCTTCCTAGTTTGTAGCTCGGAAATGTATTCTTTTGACCAGCGCTTCCAAAAATGCTGGGTCATTTTTGAACCCTTTGAAACCGTGATAAACGGTTATCGTTTAGATCGTAGAAGTTTGGTTCTGGCAACGCAACCATACTTTGGCCAATTAAGAAATGTCCAGGAGTCAACGGAAGTGGGTCATTAGGATCACACGACAATGGGGAGATAGGACGGGAGTTTAGACATGCTTCGATTTGCGTTATAACGGTATAAAACTCTTCAAAGGTTAAATGTGCATTGCCTACCACACGTTTCAAATGATATTTTAGACTTTTACACCCGCCTCCCAAATTCCACCCATATGAGGAGTTCTACTTGGAATAAAATGCCACTTAATCCCTTGCTGATACATTTGATTCTGCAGATCGTCTTTTATAGAATTAACAAATTTGTATATTTCTACTTGTGCACCTTTAAAGGTAGTTGCATTATCGGAATAAATATTTTGCACCTTTCCCTGCGAGCCATAAATCGTTTTAAAGAAGCTAAAAAGTTTTCAGAGGTTAAGTCACTGGTTAATTCCACATGTATTGCCTTAGTGGAGAGACATATAAATAAACACACATACGCCTTAGATATTTTAAAATTTCGTGTTTTTCGATCTTGCAAATTAAATGGTCCACAGTAATCTACTCCGCAATTAGCGAACGGTTTAGAAGGAATTAAACGGTAGTTTGGTATGTCAGCCATCAGGTAATTGGTATCTCTCGGTTGTACCCGAAAACAAGTGACACATTGGTGAACAATTTTTCGAACTAGATTACGGCCTGAAAGAATCCAAAATTTTTCTCTTAAACTAGCTAATAAATGCTGAGGTCCTGCATGCAGTAGTCGAATATGTTCGGTTTTAGCTAATAAATTACTAAGGGGTGATTGCCTGCTAGTAATGCAGGATGTTTTTGTGAAATTGGTAATTGGATTTACTTAACCTTCCCCTACCCTTAATATATTACGATCATCAATAAATGGATTTAAATGTAGCAGTTTACTGTTTTGTTTGACCTGATTACAGCGCGTTAAAGATTTAATATCGTCAGGGAAGGTTTGAGATTGAGCGATTTTTAATAACGTTGTTAAAGAATAATTTAGTTCATCATTCGTAAGAGGGCCATATTGTTTTGTTTTTAATAGAGTGTTCTGTTTGAATCTAAAAATATACGCGACTATTCGTTGCAGTTTGTTTATCGACGAATATCGATTATATAAATTGTCCCAGTTACTTGTAATTAATACCGTTAGTTTACGTTTTCGCATTTCCTTAGAATATTCTGAAGATTGCATAGGTTTATGTAGTTCGGTTATTGGCCATTCTTGGGTTGGCAATCTTAGCCATTCCGGCCCGTGCCACCATAAATCTGAATTAGCTAGCACAGTAGGAGACGTGCCTCTTGAAATTAAGTCGGCAGGATTGGTTTCCGTGCGAATATGACACCACTTTGCATTAACAGTTAGATTTTGAATTTGTGATGTGCGATTGGCGACAAACACCTTCCACATATTCGGGTCTCCGTGTAACCATGATAATACTACGGTTGAATCACTCCACAAATACGTAGAATCTATGTCAATATTTAAAGCTGATTTTACTGTTTTTACTAATTTTGCCAGCAACAGTGCTGCGCATAGTTCTAACCTTGGTGTTGTAATAACCTTTATTGGTGCGACTTTTGATTTGGCGCAAATCAGATGTGTGGTTACCTCACCCCTTTTGTTTTTAGTTCGAATATATACACATGCCCCATAGGCAGTATGTGACGCATCGGTAAATCCATGGATGCTAGTTTCAATTACATCATCACATGTGACACGTCTTGAGATTTTAAGGTGATTTAAAGAATCTAAATTGCTGTGGAATTGTTTCCATTCATTTCGTAAATTTGCTGGAAGATAATCGTCCCACCCAATATTTAATTGCCATAGTTTTTGAAGAAATACTTTGGCTACTATTATGACCGGCCCAATAAGTCCTAAAGGATCGTAGATTTGAGCAATCACCGAAAAGAACAAATCTTTTATTTATTTGTGGCGTTAATTGGATTTTTGCACTTTATAGCTTAATAGATCAGTCTGAGAATGCCATAACAGACCTAGCGTCTGAGTTTCGTTATTTTTCCCAATGTTAAGGATTATGTTTGATTCTGAGTTTGCAATCTCGCGTAATAGTTGGGAACTGTTAGACACCCATTTATTTAAAGAGAAGCAACCCGTATTTAATATTAATTTGATTTCATTGTAGATGGTTTTTAATTCTATAATTGTATTAGCACCTGTTAACAGGTCATCTACGTAAAAATCCTTTAAAATTATTGCGCTAGAGTTAGGGTATTCTTTTCATTTTCATAGGCTAATTCTTGTAAACACCTTATTGCTAAGAAAGGAGCACTAGTGGTTCCGTAGGTAATGGTGTTTAGTTCATATTCGCGAATTGAATTGAGAGGGTTTGACCTCCAGATAATTTTTTGCAGTTTCCTATCATCGGGGTGTACAAGAATTTGTCTATACATCTTTGTGATATCTCCAGCTAGCACATACTTATGGATTCTGAAGCGCATAATAATTGATAATAAATCGTTTTGGATTGGAGGCCCCACATATTGTAAGTCATTCATTGAAATACCAGATGTGGATTTGCATGAAGCATCAAACACTACGCGAAGTTTAGTAGTGATACTTGATTCTTTATGGACACAATGATGTGGTATGTAATATGATGTGTCATCGTCGCTTGGATTTACTTCTGTCATGTGACCTAACTTATAATATTCGTCCATGAACTGAACATATTGTTCCCTAATTTCTGCGTTTTTGTTTAATTTGTTTTCTAAAGCATAAAAACGTTTTAACGCGAACTCCTTTGAGTTTCCTAGAATTTGACCTGATTGGTTTAGAGGTATCCTTACAATAAATCTCCGCGCTGTGTAGTATTTTTAAATAAGCTTTCCGCTTGTTGATCGTCATGTGAAAGAGATTTTATTTGGTCAACTTCTTCTAATTCCCAAAATTTTTGTAAATTTGTTTGAATTTCGTCATTTGTGACGACATTGCAGTATGTTTTTGAATTATTATGAGAATGTAGAATAGGACCAGATACAATCCAACCTAACACCGTTTTTTGCAGTATCGGCTTGTTTTTTCCTAAACTTACTTGACCCGCTCTTATTAATTGCCAAAATGTATCAGCACCGATTAATAAATCTAGTTTATTTGAAATGTTGAACTGTGAATCTGCTAAAGGAATATTTTCTGGTATATTTAAAACTGCTTTATCAAATGAAGTTGTGGGCAAATTGCCTGTTATATTTGGTAAAATCAAACAAGTAATGTTAATAGTAAATGAACTATAATTAGATTTTAATTTGATTGAGGTACTATAATTTACATTACTTAAGCTGTTGTTTACTCCGCATATTGATACATCTATTTTTGATTGATTAAGATTTAATTTTTTTGCAAGATCAACCGTTATAAAATTACTTTGTGATCCACTGTCTAATAACGTCCGACAATTATGGTAATCTCCTAAGCTATCTTGAACTTTGACTAGCGCCGTCGAAAGGATTATTTGATCTTTTGAGTTATAAGTGTGTGCAGCTACTATTTGATCGCTAGGCATGCCGTTATTAGTGTTTTCATTATTAGTTACAACAAAGTGTAAAAGTGAATGATGACGCTTTTGGCAAACTTTACAATTAAAAATTAATTTACAGGCCTTTGTGGTATGGTTATCTTTTAAACAATTGATACAGAGATTTTTAACTTTTGATTCGGAAAATCTCGTTTTAGAAATGTTGGACATTGAGTTATGCCATGATTTTTGAACAAAAATGCATTTTAAAGAATTATCTATTGCAAGATAGGATTTGGTTTTTCTCTATAAAAGGTTACCTTTTGATCACTTTGAGGTTTTATGGTTTCTAATAATCTGCACCTTCGTTCTAAGAAGTCAGAAAGTTCTGTGATTGTTGGGACGGCTGTTTGTTTAGTTTTAAGCGATTCCCATTCCCTGCGTGTAATGGTATCTAGTTTGTTTATGATTAAATATACTATTAACGCATCCCAATATTGAACCGGTTGTTCAAGAACTTCTAAGGCTCGTATATGTTTATTTAAACCGTCGTGTATCTCATTTGTGATGCGATTCTTTTGTTAAAGTAGGCAGATTGAAGAGTGCTCTAATATGATTAGTAACTAATAAATTTTTGTTTTCATACCGTTTTTCTAACATTGACCATGCAGTTTTATAGTTTGCGGTAGAGACCTCTAATGATTGTAAGAGTTGGGACGCTTCCCTTTTAATGATAACCGTAAATAATGGAATTTTTGAATATCAGAAATTTGATTATCATTATGTACTATAGACGTAAAAGTGTCACGAAAATATAACCACTGATCGTAAGATCCGTCAAATGTGGGTAACGGTATAGGTGGCAATTTTACATTTTTTGTAACAAGACCGCTTGAATTGGCTTGTATTGACAATCCTGATTCGCTTTGTGTGGGATTAACCAGTGTGGTGTTATGTAATATACGTTTTGCACGAGCAAGGTAGTCAAAATATTCATCCTCAAATAACTGCCGTTCTTTCTCATGTTTATTTACGTCACTATTTGTTTCTACAATATCTAACCTTTCAATTTTTGTTTGTACTTCATCAAATTTATTTAAAAGTGATTCTATTTCTTTGATTCGATCTTCTAGATTAAATGTATCAACAAGGGATTCGTCTACTTTATCAAGATATGTTTTAAACGCGTTAAACTACTCTTAAATTTACCACGTGTACTAATTAATTCTTTAAGTTCTGCCATTTTATATCGGCACTAACTCGATTATGATTGATTAGAGAGTTATTAAAAATATGATTCAAATTGTTTTCAATGAATAAGTTACAAGCTTGATTTGCGCGCAATACTTTATAATGATTTAGATTAATTAGATTAATACCTAATTTGTTTAGGTGGTTTGTTTTAGTATTATTATATGTAACGAACGCATGTAAATTAGATCAATTGTTATGCAATGCAATACCTCACTTTGAATATAATAGATTATAATGATTTGTTTAAGACACACAATTTGGCTAGATTAAAATAACATTATTACGCAAATCGTTAATGTCTGTATATGAAAAGGGATTATAGTTTAAATAGAATAAAGGAATTCAGACACTGACCTTTGTTTGTAGGTATGTAGCTTCACAGTTGGTTAATCTTCTTTGTTTTGCGATTTTTAAGATTTTTTATGTGCGTTGGTTCAAATTTGTATCGAAGGACCAAAATGTTGCGTATTTGATTGTTTGTAACGTCTTCGTGAACCGCGTTGATTTGGGTTTAAATAAAATGATTGAAATAAAATTGATTACTGATTAACACTTTATATAACCCTTAAAAATACATGTAATTGGTTACAATTTATATAACTAACGCGGCTTCGTTTTCCCGAAGAACTGACTAAAATCTAAATTTTGTAAAAACAAGAAAACTTCCGTTTTACCTGATTGGTTAATATTTTTCTATTCATAAAGGTTTGACCAATCAGTTAAATCATCTAAATTATATTCTTTCTTGCACCTGAATAAACAAACTAAAACCTAAACTGCTGAGTGACTAATCCTTCTTAAGTGTAGGTAATTTTCCAAGCGATTAGAACAAAGGATGTGTCCCTTAGCATTACCGAAGATAAGTAACTCTAAGTATAGAGACATACATAAAGCAATACATTATTTATTTGCTGTCAATCAGCATTACTAAAAAACTTCTAAAACTATTGTGAATATAAAAACTTAACTAAAAGTAAGTCGGTATGAGTATTCAATAAACAAAATGCACTTTGGCGTCAACAGTAATTCTATACACTGTTTTTGAGATATTAATACTTTAGCATGAAGAACTCAAAGAGAAATATGTGAGAAACTAATGCTAAGAAGAACTAACACAAAATTTATAACAAAACAACAATCTGGAACAAAATGCGTATAGATAAGTAACACAACCAACCAACAAATTTGAAGTAAATGTTCAAAATGCTGCCCATGTCGATCCAAACATTTTGAAATACGGTCAGAAAAAAAACTTTTAACTTGTGACAACATTTCGGGGTGTAATCGATTCAAATGCAGCGCGAATTCTATTTTTAATATTTTTCCTCGTAGTACAAACATCTTTATAAACTATTTCCTTAACGTAGCCCCAGAGAAAAACAATTGGGGGTCGTAAGATACGAAGATCGAGCTGGCTAGTTTTCTACACTATCTCCTTCTGTCCACTTCAGTTTAGAAGTTTCATCACCTGACGTATATCGAATAGTGTGGAGGAGCACAATCATGTTGGAACCACATCTTACAAATTCTTTCTAGCTCAATATGTTCCAAAAGGTCAAATGAATTAGTTTCCAAAAACCGTAAATATCTCTCACCAGTGAGACTCACACCAAAGAAAAAAGGGCCAATGACAGTACATTCAGTACCATCGATGCTGGTGGTCGGCGACTCTTAAAATATGAGGATTACTATAAGAATAGTAATAATAGTTATGTTTATTGTTGGCACTATTATGAAAAGTTGCTTCATCCGTAAAAGAACGTTATTAACAAAATCCAGTTGATCGTTAATATTGTTAGTTATCCATTGACAGAACGCTTCACGATTTTGAAATTCCATTTGATTAATATGATAAGGGTGGAACAAAAAACACAGAATACCAAATACAAAAATCAGCTAATTATTTGACAAGCATCAAACAATATTGATACAATTGTTTCAAGTAAAATGTAATATTGACCTATGTGGTAATTTATTTTTAGAATGTTATCACAAAAATATTAATATCTCAAGAACAGTTGGTTTTATGACTAGAAAACCTTACTTTTTACGAGAAATCAATTTTTGAAAAAGTATACACGGTGTTCCATTGGAAAAAAGATGAAAAATTACATTTCGCGTAAAGCAATCACCTTGTATAACATTACGGTTTTTTTGGAAAAATTTGATACGTATTATGAAAGTCGAATATTACCAAAATTTTAAAAATCTTAATTAGAGCCCTAGCTGGGTTGCGTTTAAGGTCCTTAAACCTTATAACATTTTGGTTGTAAATGTCATAAGGAATCATTTAAGAAAAATATTTGAGGTGTTCTATTTAAAAAACACAACTTTGAGCCAGAATTTTTTGCGAATCACCTTGTATGCATCTACATATTTTTAAAATGTAGGTCTAATAACTAGGTATTACCTTGTCAAAGTTAGTTGTGACATCTCTAATAGTTCTGGAGCAATCCTCCGTCTACGCACTAAACACCCATCCTGTATACTTATTAACATAAGATTATGCTCTGTTCAGACCATGAGCAAATTTTAAGGTATTATTGGTCAACTTTGTTAATCAAGAGAACGTGATCTAAGTATCACTTCTGGTTTAATTTTGTGTCAATTTTTATAGAGAATGGTAACAATACAGTAATTTTTTTCCAAACGAAACAATTTAGTGTTGAGACTCAAATTTGATTTTAATTGACAGTCATCTAAATAAAATTTTATAAAAATTACTGTTTTGCAAGTTCAATAACAAACCGCGTAAAATGAAGTGAAGCTGTATAGTATGATCAATCACGAATTTTGTTCAACTTCATTATTACTAAACAAGAACGCCGATTTTAATTATATATTTGATATTGATTTGGCATTCTTAACTTGTATTTTCAAATAGGTCAAGAATGAATACCAGAAATTAAGACATAAATTAGTCAATCAGCTATGGTTAAATTTTAACTGGTCTATTATAGAGTGTAAGCCCGAATCCCCGACATACTTCATTATACTCACTGGGGTGGATGTAAATATAATAAGTAGACTTGTTAACATATTTTAATCAATAATCCTCATATTTTTTTTAAGTTTGGGATCAGTCCGACAAAGGGATAGCTACATTTTCTACTTCGGATAACATAGTAGTTTGCTTTTCCAATAAATTTATTACTAATTATCCCCGCGTGTGAATTGTAGACTTGAGATAAAATATTCGTAATCATAAAAGATCTATTGTGTAATTTTAACTTAACGTTAAATAAATGGCGCACCTCTTTCCTTATCAATTATTATTTTTTATTTTTTAAAAACCGACCATGCTTTTAAAGCCATATTGCTTTATTTTTAAGATAGGTACATCTAAAATCAGACTAACAAAAATGTGCTTGAATTTGTCATCTAATTATAATTATAATAAAAGGTAGTAAAAAACTACCGTGGCCTTTTATTAAAAATTATAATTAGATGACAAATTTAAGCACATTTTTGTTTGTCTGATTTTAGATGTACCTATCTTGAAAATGAAGCCATATTGCTTTGAAACGAAGGTCGGTTTTTAAAAAATAAAAATTGATAAGGAAAGAGGTGCACCATTTATTTAACGTTAAGTTAGAAAAGATGAAGGTTACATTTGGTAATCGAAAATGTTTTCGATACTTCCATTGAAGTATAAAAAAGCTGATCCTATACCTACGTCATTTTTTGACCTGCCGGAGTAAATATGGATTTAGAGTTTGTTTATCGTTCAAGATTAAAAACGTTTTTATTAACTAGGCCTGAGTATATTTTGGAAAAATAATATTTTTCCCCAAAATGAACGATAGGAATTCTGTAAAAAGAAATCTCGAATCCTTAAATATGTTTTCCTTAAGTATAGAGAACCAAGCTCAAATAAGTTTTTTGCTAAGGACTTGTTGGTTTTTGCTTTTATCTTTAAAAGTTGTTTTGTTGCAAGAAACGTTCTTTTCTAACTTGGAGAAAGTTCGTTTTCTTCGACTTACATTGCAAGAACATTGAGTAGATTTCATTAGACCTAAACAAAATTTGATAGCTTTATTAGTGCTTCTATCTAAACAAAAGCTAATACGCACTTGGCTGCACATCTGTAAAGAGTGAAATCCTAATCTAACACAGACCGAAAAAATGTTTTGTAAAACAAGATAAGTTGTAAAGTTGTAAAAGTTTTAAATTTTGATCACGCATGTATGACCTTAAACACGCGTCGTTTTCTTTTCGTTAAAGACGAGCTGATTCTTTTGTTTTGTGGTAAACCAAATAAAAGCCGTTTGTAAAAGATTACCCAATTAGTAGTACCTGTTTAATTAAATTATAGGGTGTACTTGGAAATTTGAACATCATAAAGTATTTCTGTTTTGGCATTCCACCAAGTTTTGGTACAGTTTTCATAAAATTAAAAATATTTTCGCACTTACTTACAATCAAATCATTATGCATTTTCTATGTTAAATCCTTGTCAAAATTAATCCTAAATATTTTGTGATTTGGAAACTGTTAGAACCCAATCTTAAATTTTGATTAGGAATTACGATGCCTGGAAAACACGATCAGTGTAATTTTTTGGCTAAGTTATGGTTATCAACCCACAGCTCGATTTTTTTCGTGTTTAAGATATCATCTGTTCAATGTATAGGAAAATATTATTGGCATATTAAATCATTTTTGTATTTTTAGTCATGTGATGTAAATAAATAGCATACATGTTAAATAAAATGGGGTTTAACACAGATTCCTGCTACAATCTACCATAGCCTTTCCTGACGGAACCAATTTTATCCAAAACAGAAACAACGAATTTTCTATGGTAGAAAATATTTATAATGCAGCAAGCGTTAACCGGTATTACACTTAAGTTTACTGCAAAATCTTCCATAAACATTTTTTAGGATCATAAAGAACGCGCACACGTATGTGTTGCCTGAAAAGGAGTGCTGTATATTCGAAACTATAATAGTAACAGCGTTCCTAGTCTCGACCAAACCCAAATAGCATTTTCGGAAGTAGTTGATTTTGTTCTATAAAATATTTTAAACGTAACTTGACTAACCGTTTAAATAGTTTATATATACAAGGTGTTAAAGATTTAATGGTACAATTTAGTTGGTTTTTTTGGGTTTAAGGATTGGAATATTAAAATGGTTTTTAATTTATAAGAAATTTCTCCTGAGCACCACAATTCCGTAGCTGGTGACAACATAAAAACCATTCCTGTTAGTGGCATTTTCTGGTTGATCATATAATGAATTTCATCTATTCCGGGCAATAAAGATTTAAGATTTTTGCAGACGTGATCTAATTCATCTATTTGAAAAGCTGAGATTATGTATAAAGAGCTAAAATTATTGTAGGTATAAGAGGAAATGGAGGTAATTGTTGAGGGACAGTATCATGGCACAGTAGTTTAGATAACTCTTCAGTTTCAACAGGTGTCATTATTAAGGGCTTAGAACTACTAATACTTTTTCATTTCTTCTCCATAGACAAAACTTCTGATATGGGAGTAATTTTGGATAATGTGTTACAAAATGTTTTCTATTTATTGCGGTTTTGATTTTTTAAAAAGTCTTTGCTATGAACAGTATGTTTTTGAAATTGACAAATTTCTCTAAGACTAGATTGCTTTTATAATACTTAATAAATTGTTTCTTTTCATGTACAATATTGGAACATTTTGTATCCACGGGAGAAGTGTTCTTTAACTGTGCAATATTCATTTGGCGTGTAATATTATGTACAGTGGGACACACATTTTTTGTAAATTTTCTTGATGACCACAGCTCGAGCAAACTTAAAGATGTTGAAGACAAAACACACCTTTTATCTTAGAGATATCCGATAGTACAACATTTATTGATTCCCATGTTTTTGAATAACAATTGTATTTATTATATCTTTGAAAAATGGTGAAGACTATGTTTCATAGAAAATTTTGGCAGTTTTCACAGCACCTTTTGGACCAAGCAAATGATTAACAAGGTTTTTTTTGCGTCTTTGACCCTTGGACCAAAGAAGAGTTATACTCATCACCTACCTCCTGTCGTTTAATTTCGATTTGGTAATTAAAGCGTTTCCTACAGTTTGTTATTGTTTTACAATAGTTTTATAAACAGAATGAATCAAACTTGGTAATTACGTACCAATAAAAATTGCTCAAAAAAGTGTGCTTCATAGACCCTTTTAAAAGGACAACCTTTATGTTTCACATCCCTAATGTTTTGGTTACAGTACTGTTTAATATATGTTAAAATATTTAGGTATGAATGGCTATTAAAAATAGGTAGACTAAGACAAAATTGTTTGTTATAACCTGTTGTGGTGGTAATTATATGCTACATATTTTGACTGTTTTGTAAACTAAATAATTTGAGTTGGCTTGTATAGTATTTATTTAGTAAGTAGTTTTTGAAAATATATATTTCAGATAAATTCTGTATCATAACATCAACGTGCTAAGTTTTTTAACACGCTTTGATAGATAGATAAATTGCGAGCTCACCAAGTATGTCATTGTATAATATAGTCATATTGCAAAGTATTTGAATAATTTTGCTCGAAAAAAATAATGTAGGCTATGTATATAAAAATTAATGCATGATTTAAAAAACGGTCGATACAACAGCAAACCCAAATAAATACAGAATCCATGAACAATTTAAACAAATGCAAAAACTAATTACATAAATTTTATTAATACTCGAACAATAAGTTTTGCAACACCTAGTGGCGACTCGTGTTAACAATCACGTACGTTAATACATTTGCATTAAGCAACTTTGTCGACAGATGTGTCAAGCAGTAACAAAAGGCGATCGTTCAATAATTGTAGACAACTAAGTGTTAACAAAAATAAAAATCTCAAACCGCCTGCTGTAAGTTCGCAAGAGGTTGTACAATAACACACAAACATCGAAAATTACTCAACAGCTGTTTTGTCCTTTTGGAACTCTTCAGGAGTGAGAGAACTTGAGTGTACGTTCAATATTGTACAAATGAGTGCTGTCAACTATATCTCTACTGGAGGGCACATCATATTAAAAAAAAACTTTTACGACACCTTGAGTCGACTCGTGTTAACGACCATGTACGTAAACGCATTCGCATTAAGCACTATGTTGACAGAAGTGTAAAAGCAGTTACATAGGTTGATCCTTTGATAATTATAACCAACTAAGTGCAAAATTAAAAATTTTGAATTGCTTGCTGTAAGTTCGCAAAAGGTTGTACAATAGCAAACAAACATCGAGAATCACTCGACAGCTGTTTCGTATTTTAGGACTTTTTAGGAGTGAGAATTATTAAAACTATTCTTTGTTGACCAGTTAGTAAAATATAATTCATTAAATTTGTCAAAACTTTCAAAGAATTTCTCTCAAACTACATGATACTGTATACAGTTCTATCGCCATTAATCAAAAAGAATATATTATGATTAGCTTTTGCCCATTGATACCCTGCTGTCCATACTTGAAATGTTTTTTCGGGTTCTGTATGAAATATTTTTGTACTAGATACGTAGTGATCAAACTATGTAGATATATAATTGAAAAGATGTTGTGAGAAATGAGAAATTAAAAGTTGTCCTCATCTTTTATTACTCTATCCCACGACTCCAAAGAGTTAGTGGTGGACGGAATTAGAAACCCACCACCTTCGTACCAATTCAAAATTTTGAAAATAAGATACAAATAGTTTCTGAACATTTCACTTTTTAACAAAACATTCTGATGTCTTCATCAGAAAGAATATGTCGAATATTTCTTTTGGCTTGACAAGTTGCTCAGTTTTTTTTTGAACATTTCTCTCCATATGTGCCTTTTTTGAAGTCATTGTGAATGCTGTTAGGTGCGTCGCTAATTAATATCTGAGGAGAAATACCTCGCTAAAAATTGCATTCACTCCTTTTTGTAAGGATGTGAGAAGAAATTAAAAATCTTCTGTTTTCTTATTTTCACATTTTACTATAGAGTGAAATTGTCTGTCTATCTGTGGTACTCACAACCAAAACAGGGAGTCCTTACCATACCATGTTGCATCAGCGTGAATATATTTCATGTTCCGCGCTAATGCCAACAATGTTTTGGAGGAAAAAAAAACGGAAAAACTTTGGTCTTTCGTAGTCCATAATATATGCAACTACAATAACATCTGTATCATTTGTAGGAATCTTCGACTTTTCTATGATAATGCGTTCTAGTTCGTCAAGGCTTATTGTACTTGGACCCAACTTTTTCTGTCTTAAGAAAGCTAAATAATTGTTAACTAAGATTTTCTTTGGTACTTCAATTTTTTTTGTGATAGGATAAATAAAATCGTAAAAAATTTTTTTTTAAATATTAAGCTAGTACATTTGTTTATGAACAATTAATAAAAAAATGGCTTTAAAGAAAATTTATAAAACCCATGCCTCAATAAAAAATACATCCAGCAATACCAAACCATATACAAAAAATTAATTTTGAATGACATTTAAATTTTTCATTATTTCTTAAATTTTAAAAATCATAATTAACAAAATAAAAAACTTAAAAATTTTTATGATGTCATGTCATTTAGTATATATAAAAGAATGGCTCCGAGAAGCAAGAAAATTATAGAGCAATTATTTAAACAATTATCGCGTTTTTAATAAAAACGAAAGTCCGATAAAAATTAGTTAACTAACAATTGCATAACTCTATGAAAAATAGAAATAAAAAATTTGTTTAAACGGAACCGTATTCTTTCAAGTGTCTAGATGACATCTGAATTTTTTCAATTTTTCTTAATAATATTGAATACTATAAAAAAAATCGTTACATGTGTTGTACTCGCGTATGCGCGTATGTTGAAACGGCCGCGCGGAACCTTATTTTCAGCGTTAAATTATAACTATCAATAATGGAGCTACAGTTTCGAAAGTTGGAGGTTGTTTATCGGAAATTTCCTCCTCTTTCAGAATATTTTGAGATTTTTGCTATCTCTTATACTTTTCGAGTTATTGCCACAATGCTCAGCCGCCTTTTTTTTTTAGTTTTTTGTTAATAACAATTGCAATGTTCGTCGGCAGAAAAAATCTTAAAATCACTTTTCTCAGAATGGCATTATGAATCGAATGAGTTATCGTTCATAATTTTACGACTATCAGAACTATTTTTCGGAGAAAACTCACTTCTCGAGTAGACTATATCAACCTAACGTTAATTTTATCTACTTACCATCCAATATATTTACCACGCATGTATGATTTCTACTAAATATTTCTAGCTTTATTACTTAGTTATTAGTAATTAACAAAAAATGAATAAACCGATAATTATAATTATTTGCTATGACACAGTTATATACTATTATAGAATTGTTAACCAAGATTATTTGATGTTGCTTTGTTTTCAAAGAAACTGCGTCAGTGAAAAAAATATTATCCAAGCAAATCCTAGTCTTCAACGTATTCTTCCAATAATTAACAAGCAGTTGAAATGATTTAAGATTTCAAAAATATTTCAATTGTTGCACAGTTTATCAAATCGCCTTTTACAGAGATTGGATGTTAAAGAATTGTCTACTTGTGCATGGAGTATTTGAATTTTCAAGAAGGCAATCCTGCAATAAAGTGATTGAGTTTTAAACGATTTATCTTTAACATCGCTGAAATTTATTAAAAATAAGTAGATAAACAGTCTCACAGATAAACACTGGAACGACTGTACTCGAATGGCAGCCACTACGGATGCCCAGAAAGTTAATAAGTTTGTCGACTTTACTTACTCCAATAAAATTTTCAAATACAAAACCTGTACAAATTTAAAATCTCTCGCAGTTTTGATCTTCACAATATATTACAATGCAGTGATAAATTTAAAATAAATAGTACGAAGACGGGCACTAACTTTCTCGCATCCACACTAATTACACTGGCGTAATTTATTATCCGAAAAAATCGTTCCAATCGTTTTTAAAAAAACTTAAGTGGTGAAATTATATACGTGTGCACATTTAGTCGTTAGAATTGTTTTTGAGATTATGGATTTTTTCAATTTTACATCTCTAATCTTCGAGGTAAAAAACCAAAAAAAAGAAATTGTGAGAAACTTCTAGAAAATTCCAAATATGAAATTTGAATAAAATTGTTCTATTGGTTAGGCCTCTAGGTGATAATACATATTGCGGTGATTACATTTTTGTGTTAAATAATTTTATATTGAGCATGAGACTTTAATTATTATTCTTTTAATTGTTATCATTTAAATTTCAGTATCCCAAAGGCTTGGATTCTTATAATAATAATAATAATAACGTGGTTTATAATTCAACAACATTTTAATTTATAAAAATAATATAATTCTTACAAATCTGAACATAATCCTAAATAATGTTTTGTGCACGACTTTACGCAATTAATAATTTGTTACAATTTTATTTAATTTTAGCACATCGATTTAAATCTCCCAACCTAACTTACCTTGTGAATTTATATTTGATGTGTACGTGCAACCTTCAAGCGCTTTTCGGTAGTAACCTCTTGAACCTGGACTGCTTTATCAACTTTTCCTTACTTCTAGTTATTCTTACATTTTCAATAACTGGGTTAATTGATTTTGTAACTATAACACTTGTTTTTAATAACTGGAACGGAAGGGAACATTCTATGTTGATTGTTTTATGCACGGACTCAAAACTACACGTCCATCATTCTCTACTGCCCGAGAGAGTCTTTTTCCCCACTTTCACTTCGATTCCTCACGTACGTACAAAATCAAAATACAGTAAAACCTCTAAATAGCGGTCACTAAAATTTGCTGCAAAACTGACTGCTATATGGAGGTGGCCGTTATTACGAGGAAAAAATTTATTTTTATGCGTTGTTAATTAAAATCTTTTTTCGTCGCCCGTGCATTTATGACTTACATTAACGTAAACAAAATCGTTCATTAATGACCTCTATTAACGAACAATTTTCTATTAACGAACGATTTTAGTATAGGCAACTAATCATACATGTGCAATACCTAAAGCTGCCATTTTATCTGTCAATCAATTACAATATAAAATTGTAAATAAAAACTCTGTCATAATTTGTAGCAAAGCAAGTTTTAATAATAACAAATCAACATTAAAAACAGCAACAATGAAGTTAGGTTACGTTATATAACTCAAAAATTGTGGTATGTTCACAAAACGGTACTTTTTAAAGGTACGTCCACAATTGCATACCTTTTCTAAAAATATTAAATTATAATTTTATTAAAATTACTAAGTACGGTCGACGGATAAGTTGTGTAACTAACTCTTAAATTAACGGCGATTAACAATCTCAAACATTAACGCGCTCGCTTCGATCAAGCGTTAAAATATCTCGATTGTTAATCGCCTTTATTAATACGCTCGTTTGTTAAATAACTATTAAGTATGGAACATAATACGAATCGCTATAGGGTACTACATATCTGCATTAAAAAAACTCTATAAATGTACTGATGCAATATTAAATAGTTTGACGATATAATAATGGAAGAGTTATACATATTGAATACATAATATTTACATTTACATAATATGTACCTATTTTCAAATTGCTCGTTATACCTATTACAATAATTAATTACATACATATACAGGGTGTCCAGAAACTCTCCTGACAAACCAAGACCGGAGATTCCTCAGATAATTTTAAGACAATTTAACCCAATTTACCTAGTCCGAAAATGCTTCCTAAGGGAGCTAGAGCTCTTTGAAGATGGCGTCTTGAAAATAGTTTTTAAATACCTCTAGAACGCTTCGACTTAGAAAAACAAAAACGGGTATGCTTATTTAGCCTTCAGAGATGAATCGATTCCATCAATTGCGAATTTCTAGTACCGGTCATAGGCGTCAGTTTTGGGTAGGTCAACGGTTATTTTAAGGCATAACTGTTTTGTCTTTAACTTTTAAGCATTTGTGACACTAGATTATTAAATTATCAGGTATTCTAGTACTAAAAGGTACTCTTACTTTAAGTCATTAGGATACACCGTTTTCTAGAAAAATGGATTTGAAAATTTTTTGATTTTTTGTCATTAATGGATATTATGGATATTTCCGTATAATTGATTTTTGACTTGGAAAACTTGGCCGGTTTTAGAGGTGGCCGCTTTTAAGAGGTGGCCGAAAATAAAAATTTTACTGTATCTTCTTTACATACAATAAACCTTTAATATCTTGATACTAGACATTATACAGGGTGATTCAGCTAATCCGTTCATTAGAAGTTTATGGACTTTCCGTTAAAATATTTGTTTAAAAATTTGGAATAGGAGATTGCTCGAAAAGTTCTATTTAATTAAAATATTTTAGCTCTTCTAGCACTTTCGGTTACACCGGAAGTGGCTACCAACTTTCTTATTTTAAATAGAATGATATATTTTTTTGTATATTTGGATTTTACGCTAAAATCTGAGTTACTTTATGTAGCACAACCTATATGAAAAATTAATAGTTTTTGAGATATTCTCATTTTTTTGAGAAAAATTGGTTTTGTAGTATTGTTTTCAAACGCTTGTCAATGATTAAAAAGAAAATTATAATAACAAAATTTGGGCTATACTTAGGAGGACTGTTAAGTTTTTAAATGATGTGTAATTTGACATCTCATTATTTACAGAGTGTTCAAAATGTTTGGCTAAATCTGACTAACTTTAACTGCTCAAAAGTCAATTTTTTTAAATGGAACACCCTGTATCTTGTTGCTTAACGAGAGATATCTACATTTATAGCCTCTAAATAAAATTACATTGCAAAAAATAGAAGCAAATTAATTTAATTATTAATTTAGCAACTGTTCGATATGCCGTCCGTGGTTTTCTAAGCACAATAAAACTCTTCTGTTAACTTCAGCTATTGTGGATTTTTAAACCATTTGCACATCTACTTCAGCGAAGGCAGTTCGAACCCGATGTAATAAGTCATCTCTGTTATGGGCTGGCCTTGAATAGACTTTAGTCTTGACATATCCCCATAAAAAAATCCTGGGGTGTTAGGTCAAGTAATCTGGGAGGCCATAGAGATGGACCATTGCATCCAAACCAACGATCTTGGAACATATGGGATAATTCTTGATAAACCTCATGGGTTGAATGGGCTGGAGCACCATCCATTTGGTACCAACATGAATTTAAAGATTTAGTGGTAAATTTTCCAAAAAATTTAAAACCACTCCTCTAAGCATTTCTAAATATTTGCGAGAATTTAAATTTTCGTCATACACGTCAAAACAAACACGATTATCTATAATTAAACAAAAAACATTAAAACTAAATGTGTCTTAAAAGTTACCTTCGCGCACCATCCGAGGATTTTGTTCTACCCAATAATGCCAATTTTTCCTATTAATGATTCCTTCTCCACTAAATTTTGACTCATCGGTCCAAATAATTTTTTTCAAAGAATTTGTGTCGTCCGGCGTTTTCAATAAAATGCTTTCACAAAATGCTACACGACCTATTTCGTCACCTAGGCGGAAAGCTTGTAGTTTTATAATAGAAAAAGCATGCATTTTACGTTGTGCCAAAATTCTCTGTATCGACGAGTAGGACAGTTCCAAATCTTCAGACGCATGTGGATTTGCATTATGCCAATACATTTATTTCGTTCTCTTCATCACCGGTGACTACTTTGGGGCGTGTTCTAGTACATTGAATTCCAAATTATTTAATATTTGCTTCTATTCTCTTAAACGTAGTTTTATTTAGAGGTCGCAAGTGTGGATATCTCTCAATAAACAAATGGCAAGTTCTTTCAATAATTTTGTAACATTCTCTATGAATAAAAAATAAATTTAGTATGTCTTCATTCGAATGTTCTTGGTGGATTTCCACATCGTGTATAATGTGTTACGTCGAAGTTTACAAGTTTGATAAATAAACCACATTGTTTTAATTTCCACAGGCCACTAGTCAGAAATTATTTAAAAAAATAGAAAAATATTGTGTGTCGAATGTAAATACATCGATAGCAGAAAAATGGTAACAGATAGGCATAGGGAACTCTTATGAAGATTGAAAGAACACTTAATTCTCCATCACATAGAGCAACAAGATACAGGGTGTTCCATTTAAAAAAATTGATTTTTGGGCAGTTAAAGTTAGTCAGATTTAGTCAAACATTTTGAACACCCTGTAAATAATGAGATGTCAAATTACACATCATTTAAAAACTTAAGAGTCTTCCTAAGTATAGCCCAAATTTTGTTACTATAACTTTCTTTTTCAATCATTGACAAGCGTTTGAAAACAATACTATAAAACCAATTTTTCTCAAAAAAATGAGAAAATCTCAAAAACTATTGATTTTTCATATAGGTTGTGCTACATGAAAGTAACTCAGATTTTAGCGTAGAATCCAAATATAGAAAAAATGTATCATTTTATTTAAAATAAGAAAGTTGGTAACCACTTCCGGTGTAACCGAAAGTACTAGAAGAGCTGGAATATTTTAATTAAATAGAACTTTTCGAGCAATCCCCTATTCCAAATTTTTAAACAAATATTTCAACGGAAAGTCCATAAACTTCTAATGAACGGGTTAGCTGAATCGCCCTGTATATCTTTCAACATCTATACATTACACTTATGACATTATACAATCACTGCAATATATAAAGGTACATAGCACTATACCTACATCTTTTACAAACAACAACCGCAATAGTCAATCAATTACATTTGTCAAATAATGAAACGAAAAGTAGTTATTAATTTTTTATTAGAAGAAAACTTGCTTAAATAACCTTTAGTGTTCAAAAAATTTGTTCTTTTAAGAAAGGGTGTTCAAAAGACTATATGGGAGTTGGAATTATGTATAGAAAACATCAGTGTAGTTGGATACGTAATTTCTTGCGTTTATTCGAAAGACGACGATGGAAAATTATGTATGGAGCACAACTTCATGCACATGTCCACCCAATGCTGATATTTTTCCAAAATTACGTAAGCCTATTAATCTTCTGGAAAATATTGTTTTTGAGGTCTTGAATGGTTTTTGGGTCGCTGTAGAGCAGCACTGGGTGGACATATGCCTGAAGTTCCCATCCTTCGTTTGTCTAATAAACGCAAGAAATCGCATATCCAACTACACTATACATATTTCAAACTGCTATACAGCCGTTTGGACAACCATTATAAGCGGTATCGCTGATTGATTACAGCTTTTAAAAAGATATAAATAACTCGTAGAATTATGTGAAGTTAGCAGTCAGTAAACCAAGATGTAATAAACTTGCAGTTTGTAGTTACGCCTTTCCAAATACATTTAAATTTACAGTCAAGCAAATTAGTTCTAGTTTTAGTAGACTCGAATCAAATGTAGTCGACGCCACCAAGTATATTATGATAAGGCTTGAAAGCCGGCCAATATATCTCAATGTGTCCGCAGAATTATTTAAAAAGGTTCAAATTTAAAAGTATCTTTAAAATCAATAAATTTTTAATTAATGCCTCTGTTTGTTAACGTAACCGGAAGTACTGAAACAAGGCAAATTCAGGGCAAAATATAAACCATTAATTTTTTTAAGTTGCTTACAAAGCTATTTAGTCAACAACATAAACCCGAAGCCTCTCTAAATCAAATGTAAAAGCCAGCTATTTCTTTAAAGTGTTAGATAAGCAAACTGTGAATTATTCATATCATAAAAGCGATTATTTTTCAAAAAATAAATTACTATTAAACAGTTGAAAAATCCCAATAGAAGCATTTAACTGATTTATAAGAACAATTTAGAAAATTGTTGTCAAGTTCTGTCGGTGTTACAACTCGAATTATATGCATAGAGGGTATGAACAATAACGACTGATTTATGGATACAAATTTTAAAATGAACGACCCATATATACCATTTACGAGTAATACTTGTCAGTCTAGTATTTGTAAACAACATTAACGAGGTTTTGAATATTCAAATTTCTGTAGTTCATGATGAAACCGATCACAAATTCATCTTGTTATTTAAATTTGAATACACTTATTCAGACATGCACATAATGTACACGAACATTTTAATTGCTCCAATCAAAACATTATTGGGCGAATAAAACTTGAATATGCGTTGAAAGATAACTTTTGATTCAAACACTAAAACTGTTATCTCGGTTTTGTACGTGTCTATCACATTGTTTGAAATATTGTTTCAAATTACGAATTTTTAGACTAGTTTGTTTATCTTTTATCTGTCCAATGTAGAAATTATTATGAAGCTTGTTAAATTTAAGTATCATATAAGCTATATTTGTTGTATCATTCTAACTGTCAAACACTATTCAGACTAAGTTGATTAATGATCCTTCAATGATTCATCGAACAATCAATCGTTAGTTCATTTTCAAGCGCAAACACTTCTAAATATCTGTATTATCTGTTACAGAAAAGTTTGATCCTAAAACATAGTGTTGGAATATTCTCGCCCTTGTTACAGAATAAGCACAGGTACGGCCATCTCGTGGCTGTAAACATAATCTTACATTTGGTGACAATTGCTACAAAATATTGAATTTAAGATGCTTAGTTAAAATAATAACATAGTTTTTTTAAGTTCTGGTATAACATATTTTCAAAAACACGAAATATTAACTTACCAAAAAATTAATCTATAAATGCTTGAATCTTATTAGTTGCTACTACGGTGCAATCCAGGTAGACGTTTTTGTTTTAACAATGATTCGGGCCGGGGAAGTCTCAATTCTTAGTCTTAGGACTGTTGAAGGATTCAGGAAGAGTTAACTTTATTTGCACACGCTCAATTGTTTTTAAAGCTTTTGAAAGTGTCCTCCTCTACATTTTCAAAAACTAGCACTACTAAACGTAGCGTACGAGATGCAGCGTTTGCAGTATGAGGCGTCGGTCGTGTTACATGTTGAATCGTAAATCGTCGGCCGATTTGGGTGCTAGCGACGCACCGTGCTAACAGCTAGTCAGCGTCGCGAAATGGTCGATGCGAACTGGGTGTCAAATTGAGCTGGACTTGAATTGATTACAGAACTTAACTAAATTGTCTATCAATCCTACTTTCATTTTATATGCGATAAGTAGGCTGTTTGCTTCGTGTGCGAGGTCATATAAAACGCTGCCCTGTCGTCAGCGTTTCTTAATCGAAATTGTTATGATAATTGCGTATTTGATATCCGCGTTCCAAATGCTACAATATGTGGATGTAGAAATGATAATGTCGATTACGATGAGGTTGGAGTCGGCAATCCAATATGGGCCCCTCTTTAGTGGAATAAGTAACATTTGCAGATGCATTTAGTGCTGGCTTACGTCGTGAACTATAATTTCTAACTTCATTTTTCTATTTCCATTTGAAATTGAAGTTATTGAATTTAATTTAATATTCTCAGGCTGCTAGTAGTTTCTAAAGCCTAAAGCGAAATACTTTTACAATTTTTCAAAACTTGTCATTGCAGACTTCTAATATAATTGCTTTTTAAATAATATGGTCTTGTAGGACTTCTTCTTAGTGGAAGTAGGAAGGACAAACAACTCAATGAGCGGTGATTGCCGACGTTTTGCCTTTAATTGTGGAGGCTTTTTTAAGGATTTTACAGATATGGGTATATGAGTCGGCCAATCGCAGCCTGTTGAGTTGTTTATCCTTCCTACCCTCACAAAAAGGGGCCCTACAAGATACTTACCTAAATTGTTTCTTCTGTTTTTGTTATCCAAAGTAGCTTAATTTTCAGAATTGAAAATAGTTAGTGAGTTATAGTTATACAGGGTGTTCCAACCTCAAATACACGGAGTTTCACGTCCACGTCTTTTGAAATCATTCAAACGGAATACTATGTAACTACAAACTAAAATTATTTTTAAATATACATGGTGCTTCAAAAATAGTGGCGCATCATAGTTATGTTTTTTGTGGAACACCTTGCATTTGATAAAGATTTTAAATTCTACGAAAATATTAAAAGCCAGTTTCTTCAAGAAGAATTATTCTTAGTTATTACGGGTCCTCAGATTTTTGGATATTTCAATAACTGTAAGGTCCTTTTAAAAAATTAATTCTCCGATGCAATAAAATAAAAAAAACTTATTGGCGTCCTACTAATAACACATCACTTCATCAACCACTGACGTCATAATTTCGGAATACTTCACAGTGTTAAAAAATTCAAGTGCCATTATCAATGCATTCAGAGTAGATTATCTTACTTATTTCAAATAGAACACCCTGTATTTTGTTGGCTCATCTCATAATTCTCTTTCATATAGCACTGGGATTTCTTTACCCAAGTGCAGCAGTTTTTACGCTAAAACACTTTTATGATTGTATTTACATTGAAACGATTTTTTTCTACTGTTACTTAAACTGATGCAAAGATATTTTTATTTAACTGCTAGTTACATTTAATTCGCTATTAGTTAAACCAAAATGTTAATTTTTAAATTGTGCAAAACGGGCATTAAACAAATATACTTTTTAACTTGTCAAGAAAAATGGAGAGATAGAACATGTGACTGCCTCTTACTTTTTGAACCATTGTTTGGCAAGCATATTGTTTTTATATGATTATTATTTTATTAATCATAACTAGGACGTTACTTTAGTAATAGTACGTACCCAAATGCATTGATATAAATTTTTTTTGAAGATTTTTTTTACACCTTAGAATTCTTAATTTTAATCTTAATTTAGTCTAACTTAAAATCATTTTGTTTTTGATATTGTGAAATTGTTAAATTATTATAAACATTTATACACTACATATTCTGTGCTCAAACTAATTATTTAATTCTAATAAAGACGCTTTGATAAAGACAAGACCCTCTCATGGAAACGTAGGCTTTATTGAAGGACTTGGATTTTCATTAAGAGTCATCCTCTCACGAATCTCAACACGAAGGCTCCTATTCACTAGGAGAAACCACCACATAAAATTAATTAAGAGATAATAATGAAATAAATTTATATTAAATGAACAACACTTCAATATTTGCAGCTAAAATCTTTACCGGTTAACCATTCCAACATTATTTCTTCATTAACAAATTTTTTTTATAGTTATTTTACTTATGAATTTTTGAATGACGGCAATATATTAACTTTTTTGCGCGTTTGTTTCTATGGAAATTAACTTCTTTCTTGTGTATTGTTTCATTTCCGCATTATTTGTCGTTAGTGGTTTCTACGGTTGTACACGTGGTCTTCATTACTATGTTCTGAAACCGAAGCCTTTTATTAAATAAAACTTTCGAACTATTTAATTAGTTTAGGTTGACGAGTTTCTTTATTAATTATAAGCTGTAATAAGTACATTTGTATTATGCACACTGTCGAATGTCGTAAGTGGAACAAACTTTTCTTATGTATGCAAAAGCTATTTTGGTATTCTTTTTAGAAGTTTTGTCGGAGGGTCCAACTATTGAATAACTAGACGCAAAACTATCCTATGAGTTGCGTTCCATTCGTTAGTTGTACTGCTGGTGTTACCTATTACAAATCTTTGTTGAACGAGACAGGAGTTTATTGTGATATCTCTACCAAGAAACCGATGTACCTTATTACAACAGACGACCTTTTACTTGTCGTGACCGTATCAGCCAGTAGTCAACCAATCAACTTTTTGTTCTTTCTGCATTCATATCAATTGGAAATTTTTCTAAAGCACCTCTCGTTCACGCACATCAAATAAAACATTTTGACAGTTAAGTACCTTACATTTATGCATATAGCTTTAAAACTTCCACAATTGTAGTTGCATATGTTTTAGAAACACATCAGTTTAATTCGCCACTAATTGATAATTAGTGCCTTTTGTGATCAACTTTGTGATCGCGAGTCCTCTCAATCAAATCGCTCATATCATAACTCGGTATTAGTTTAACTCACTTTCACGGTTTGGTAGGGAAGTCAACGTAACTTGTTTGGAACTAAATTCGTGTTCGTACTTGCTATAAATGTATGTTATTTATATTTGTCTGTGACACAACTGGTAGAACAAGCTCTACGTTGTTAAATTATATGTTTCTTGCGTTATTAGTTTGTTTCTTTGTGTCGTAAGTTTCTACTGCTTAAGACTAATAACTACAATTGTAGAGTGGCGCCCCTTCGTTTTGAAGCATCATTTCTACTACTACATCGTTAAAAATTGCCCATTACCTCTTACCGACTCTAACTATTGGGTGGTGCTTCAAAACGACTACAAATTTCTTTTAAAATAAATTTTCGACAATCACAAACTGTAAGATAATTTGTCAAAATTTCGTAAATTGCCGGGTTTCTTTACACTTTTTCTATGAATCACAACCATTGAATATGTATATAAATTGTTATCTCTCAATTTCCACATTAATTAAATTCGGTATTTTTACAGTTTTTTTCGGAAGAAAATAAATGTTTAGGTCACAACATCATTTACTGAGTTCCATTTATGCATTTTCTTACACAGTTATTGTTCATATCGTCACAATCACTAAGAACCTTCTTGACACAACGGAACTTCTTCGGCATAAGTCAAACTACATCATGATAAACAATATTTGTTTTAGGAACGCAAAATCTATATAGGATTGAGTGATATAAACAGCTATAAATCGTTTTTTGCATATCTACTTTAATTTTACTCATTGCAATATATTAGAACTTGTAATTTCGTTAATTAATGAAGTAAGGTTGGTCAAGAACGTAGAAATATTGTTTATTAAATCCAATTGTAGAAAATAAGGTGTAAAATATAAAGTATTTGTTAGTTTGACTACCTGAAACGAAAGGGTCAAACGATTGTTGTAAAAATGTAAAGAAGTCAGTTGCAGTTTAACTCTCTAACAGATCGGCCAAAATAATATTATGCATTTTTGTGTGTTTCATTAAATAATAAACGTAATTTATAGAAATGTATACCTCTCTAATTCAAACAATTCCACACCAATATTAATAACAGAAATATCAATATTTAATATCTACTTGGGTTCCTGAATCTTTTCTATTTTTGTTTGTTTTTTAGTTTGAACTTCCATTCGTTTTCTCTTTAAAAAATCGAAATTAAGGCTGCAATTATGTGTACAAATCGTAGCGATCGCAGTGCCGTAAGATACGATCTTATGGCACTACGTAAAAAAATGCAATTTTGTGTGTTGCTGTAAGCTACAGATTCTCGTAAGTATTGACGGTTTCTCGTAAATTCTTATAGACAGAATTGGTCTAACCTTAAAACCATTTGACAGAGCTAGAGAATTGCAAATAATACCGATTTAGAAAATGTTCCTCTATGATTAGCTAATAAGATACGATCTTTGGGTTTTACGATTTGAAGTTCAGAATTGCAGTATAAAACAAATACTCGATCATAAATACTCATTAAAGATTTCATTTGATGCTCCTACAGGTTCGAAAGCTCAAATATATTTCTGTCATTTTATACAAATCAGTTGATTAATTATTAGTTCACTTGCCTTTATTGTATTATATTCTCTCCGGCACCAGTTTTGAATTTTGTTATTTTCTTTCTTAATCGATTTTTTTATTATACGTGGCGTGACGTATTTAACCCTGCCATTATCGACTGTGTAAGGATAATAGGAAGTAAAAATGAAAGAGCGGAACTAAAAAATAATTCTTGTTGAACAACGGGAAAATTATGTATATCATAAGAGGAATTTTAATAAAGTGCAATATTTTATTTTTGAAACTAACAGCAGTGAAAATGTATTTGCACCCCAATATTATCATTCAACTTCATGCAATCCAACCAACAGAAAAGTTACTTTTTCATCGCCCAATAACTCTTTTGTCAGTAAAGCGCCGTGAAAACTTTATTTCATTTTTTTATTACTTCTTCAACAACATAAACAACACAATTTAAAACAACTCTCTCAACCATAATATACTTGATTAATGCTATTTAAAAATCTTGCTTTCAGAACAATTGGTTTAATTTAATAGCAAGTGCTTTTAATTCTAACTACTCGTTTATTATATAACGAGAATACAGCCTCGATTTTGGTTTTTATAGAAACATTTCATTTGTTTGCTTGTAGTTTACCAGATCCTCTGTAATCAATTTTATGATTAAACTTTACTGATTATAATTAAATTAAATATCAGCAATAAAGATGAATTTTTGCTTTTATGAATTCCAGTAGGATTGTATACCACACTGAAGCCGAATAATATTTTTAGGGATAGTAAGATTAATTTTATGTATTTTCGGTTGCGCATTTAAACACAGAATTTCGTCTTTTAATTAATTTACATTTTCTAAACAACATTTGTTGTACTTGTTGCGTTGTATTGTTGTTCTAACGTATAGAGTTTACTAAAGTATGCATCATTAACTACATCGGTTAAGAGCTTTGCGCTGTAATTCAATTCAACCACAAAGCTAAAGATACAAGAAACCTTCTAATATTTCCGAGTAAAATACATCATTGCCTACGTTACTAAACTTTATGATAAATGAGTTAAATGATACATCCTGAGAAACGCAAAGGTAAAATGTGTCGTTAAGTATACTTTTTGTTATTCGTAAAAAATAAATTGTCTTCATTATGAATTTATCATACCATAAAAAGTTTAGTTGTGCATAGTAAGGAAAGTTTAAGAACCAAAAGGTTTTATTGGTTGTATAAATCTATACAAGCCATTAAAAAGTTTAGAGGGTTTTCATTTAAAATAAGTAAACATCTTTCAATCTTAACTTTAGGTTAGATTTGTAATAAACTTTAGTTTCTTGCTACAATTGGTAATACAAACATTTGGGTTATATTGTGCTTTTATTTGTTTCCTATTTTACCAAAACGTTATTTTTTACGATACAAAAGTTTGAATTAATACAGTGAAATAAATTTTAGTAAAAAAACTAAAACTACTTTAGAAAACTATGCGCACAACAAATGGCAAAATATGTAAGGTGTTAAGTATGCACCACCATTTCTAAACTACGCAAGAATGTAGGTATACAAAATTAAATAATGCAACAAATGTTAATTGCAACAGATACTTATTTATTTGACAGTATGCATTACACATTTAGGTATTTAAAACTTTGTATCTATCAATTTTTTTAGCGTATGTTAAAATTTTGTAAGTAGGTCGCCAATTTTTCTCTTGACCAGATCACACGATTTCTTTAACTTCATTAAGCAACTCTGGATAAATGCGTGTAATGGTTTTTTTAAATTTTTTAAGGGTTTAATGAATTGTACAAAAATCATTTTTTTTTATAATAATAAGTGTTTTCAACAATTTTTTTATTTTAGCAATAGTCATTTTTGTCATCAATTATAAAATTAACGGTTTGAGTTTTTTATCTTCTTCTGCACGACACATTGAAGTCTCTAAGTTTTTAATATTGTTAAGATAATCATTGACTTTATTCTAAACAATGGAAATTTCTTTCGTTAAAGTATTAATAACATGCGCTAAACATTTAGTATGAACGAAACCAACCAAATATGGATAAAATTTTTTAATTTTTTTCCAGTTTTAATAGTGTTTGGGGCAGCACCAGGTAACATTAGGAACAATTATTCTGATGATACTGTAGTTTAGGTGGATACTCTAGACGCCGAGTTTAACCAGAGATAGAATTTGCATTCGAATCGGTTTAGCAGCGTTTATTATTATTAGACATACCGTGATCGAGCTATACTATTTACATTTATGAATAAAGACGGTGTATGTCAGCACATAGTAATTGGCGTACTATATGCGGTGCGGGAATACCTGATCGTGGTATCATGTGTCAAGCTGAAGATCCGAGGCCGGGTTGAATTGGACCGATGGATTTGAAGCGGGCGGACTGTACTCGTATTGATGGACTGCGGACCGAACTAAACTTAATTGATGGCGAACGGATTGGTACTATGAACTGTAGTTCAAACTCATTTCAGTTAAAAACAAGGTCGTTAAGAAATGCTGACCGCGCTTGCTTACTTGCAATCGTATGTAGATTTCCGCGTTTCCTACGTAATACGCGGATGTAGAATTTGTGTTGATCGGGATGGGGTTGAGATGTCAACCCTACAGGGGTTCCTCCTTAGTGGGTTGATCCACGATAAAGACTGTCAAACATTGTTACGCGAAAATAGGCAAAAAATTGTTTTACGGTTGTTTTCTTGTTGCGTTGTGGGGATCGCTCTTGTTGGCGCTGTTGCGGATGCTGCGTTTGGTGCGCTTTCGTTGGCGCTGTTACGGATGCTGTCGTTCGATGCGCTTTCGTTGGCGCTGTTGTGGATGCTGCCTTTGGTGCGCTTCTCGTTGGCGCTGTTGTGGATGCTCCAATTTATGGGTTTGTTGTTGCTGCTTTTTGATTTGTTGGTGCTGCTGCTTGTTGTTTTGTTGCTGTTACTGCTCCATAGGCGAATTTGTGCTTTATGTGTGATGTATTCGACAACTTGTATGCGCGAGCTCGTTGCTCTGCGCGTCCTGTATGTGACAGGCGAATGGACGTCAGAACCGGGCGTCCAAGCTTCGTGACGTGTGTGGGCAAGCATGCGGCTCTAGCGCGAATGTACGTCGAACACTTGGGCCCGTGGGTTCCGTGACGTGTGCGCGAGTGCGGTTGACCGTTGACGGCTATGTCATGGAGACGTAGTGCGCGTCGTGATCGTTTGTTCCTTTGAAACAGCGGTTGTCGCGTTTGTGGTTGTTGCAGCGGTTGTTCGTTTGCGAGTGTTGCAGCGGTCGTTGCGTTTGGGGGTGTTGCAGCGGTCGTGGCGTTTGTGGTTGTTAATGCTGTCGTTGCGTTTGGGGGTGTTGCAGCTGTTGTTGCATTTTATCTTGGCAGGTTTTTCTTGAGCGATGGCATTTATGAAACGTCTTGGTTTGCCGTCCATCAGCCCAAGTTGATGTGCATTACATCATAGAATGCGTGAGAAAAATGTCAGTGCCGATGATGTCCATAGCGGACGCAGCGATGACACTTGTTGTGTTGGCAGATGTCGTCATGTCAGGCGTGATGTGGCGGACATGTTGTCGTTGACGGGCGTGTTGTCGGGCGGCGGTTGGGGCGGAAGCAAGCGTAGCGGGCTCAGTAGAGTTCGTTTTCCCGTTCATGTCGTAGCGTAGATATAAAAAAATTTTGCGATTATACCTGATGTTGTTGCTGTGTTGCTCCTCGCTGAATGTTTGCCTTTCTCTGATTTAATCACGTCGGGGGTCACCACTATGGCGTTTAGTGTGTATACTCTAAACGCCGGGTTGAATTAAAGAAAGAAATTGGACGTCGTTTGGTTTTGGTAGCTTTTATTATTATTAGACATACCGTGATCGAGCTATACTATTTACATTTATGGATAAAGACGGTGTATGTCAGCACATAGCAATTAGCGTACTATATGCGGTGCGGTGATACCTGATCGTGGTATCATGTGTCGAGCTGAAGATCCGAGCCCGGGTTGAATTGGACAGATGGATTCGAAGCGGGCCGATACTTCAACTGATGATTTGACTAGACCGTACTCGTACTGATGGACTGCGAACCAAACTAAACTGAACTGATGGCGAACTGATTAGAACTCTGAACTGTAGTTTGAACTCATTTCTGTTATCGTGCCTACTTTGTTTTATACGCGCGAAGTAGGTTAGTTTGCTTAGTAAGCAAGGCCGTTAAGAAATGCTGACCGCGCTTACTTACTTGCAATTGTATGTTTTGATTTTCGCGTTTCCTACGTATTACGCGGATGTAGAATTTGTGTTGATTAAGATTAAGAACTTTGGCAAATAGGTTACATGGCTGATCGTGTGATTTTTGAAATAGAACTTTTTTTATGTATGTAGGTTATCAATTGAATATAATGTCATGTCGTGTACGATCAACAATGTCGAGTGCTCCAAAGTTATTCTACAACATTGGTATAAATTTATAAAATAATTGCACTAGTGGACTGTAAATTATATTTAATAATCAACTCAAAATGGTTTGGTATAATTGACAACAATTGAAAACAAAATTGTTTCGTGCGTTACACACAACGTGTTGACAACGAATATTTTTATCATACTACACAAACGTACAATACAATCAATTTTTAAACGCCGCTATTGCTCTTTAACATCCTCCCCGGCTGGATGTCTTGATATCTAGTTGAAGGGAGATTCAACGGCAATATCTGCGTGACTCCTCGAGAGGTGTTGCCTGCTCCAGTTTTAATTTGGACCGCTCGTACCAACCCATCTGAACCAGGACAAAGTTTAAGAATTCTTCCCATCCGCCAGCACTGTGGAGGCGTATTATTCTCTCGAAGGAGAACTAGTTGACCCACATGTAGTTGATTTTCCGCACGGTGCGCCATTTGGTGCGTAATTGAAGCGTTGACAGGTACTCTCGAGACCACGTCTTCCAAAAGTTTCTACTAAACCCCTTAAACAATTATAATTATCGAGGTATTTGGTATTTTGATGACAAATCATCGGTTCAGAAACCATATCTATTCTTCTTCCAATCAATAAATGTGCAGGTGTAATGACTGCCAGATCTTCCGGATCAGAGGACGCAGGGAATAAGGGACGGGAGTTAATTATGGACTCAATTTGGAAAACAACAGTTTGCATATTATCCAGTGACAGAAGTTTTTTGGTATAATACCTTTTTAAAATGATTTTTGAACAACCTTACTGCGCTCTCATGTAACCCGCCGAAGTGGGGAGATCGTTTAGGCATGAATCTCCATTTAATTTTATGATTACTAACAAAATTTTGAAATTCCTCAGAAATTTCGTGGGATTTTATAACCGAGGCAACTTCCTGCAAATGTTTATTCGCCTTTACAAAGTTAGTAGCATTATCCGAGATTATCTCTGAACATAGACCCCGTCGACTAGTAAATCTTTTAAAACAATTCAAAAACGCGTTCGCTGACAAATCAGATGCTATTTCAAAATGAA
The DNA here is from genome assembly GCA_030710515.1 of Abscondita cerata. Lineage (NCBI taxonomy): Eukaryota > Metazoa > Arthropoda > Insecta > Coleoptera > Lampyridae > Abscondita > Abscondita cerata. The sequence goes on from JALBCR010002576.1 coordinate 108,217, forward strand.
CCGCTTTGCTCGCTTGACATATGAAAATGCATACATACGTTTCTATACGTCTGCGATTATGATTTTCGCGCTCTTTAACTTCGAACGGACCGCAATAATCCACATTCGTATATTGAAAGGGATACGCAGGATTTATTCGCGAAGAAGGCAAATCGCCCATCATTTGTTTCAATTTAACCGGATTGAACCTAATACACACCGTACAATTTCTAATCGCCCGTTTAATCGCCTGCAATCCAGACACAGGCCAATACTCCTCTCTAATTAACGCAAGTAGAAATTGAGCTCCGGCATGCAAATTACGTAAATGCGCGTCCTTAATTATCAAATTTGAAAAATGTGATTTTTGGTATTATTATGGGGTGTTTCTTTTTATAATCTAAGTTTCCCTTCCGCAAACGACCTCCAACTCTTAGTAATCCCACCCTATCTAAAAACGGATTTAAAGCTAATATTTTTGAATCGCGTTTTAGCATTAAACCTTTCCGCAATGTATTTAATTCGGTCGAAAATTCATTTTCCTGAACTAATTTTATCAATATCACCGTCGCCGCGTTTATTTCTTCAGGACTCAATGTTTTACTAAGAATTTTGTTAAAATTTGATTTTGCATTATAGAGAAACCTTAGACACCACGCAACCACACGTACAAGTTTTTGTAGTTGGAAAATTTGTAAAAATTAAATCGTCATTGTTTAAACACACAGTAGTTACAATTTTTGTTTCCGCAATTCCGTCATATCATTTTCTATGCCTTCTTGGGCAGTAGAAAATGTTACCCATTCCTTCTCACACTGTTTCAACCATGGCGGCCCTTCCAACCAATATGAGGACATAACGTCACTTGCTGCCATGCCTCTGCTTATGAGATCGGCTGGATTTTCGCGAGAACTAACATGCCGCCAAACTATTACATGAGAGGAGGCTTGAATTACCCTAACCCTGTTAGCTACATATGGTTTAAATGACTCGGCCGGTTTTTGTATCCATGACAACACAATGGTCGAATCGGAATAGCAAATAACTGAATTAATTTTCAAGTTCAATTCCTTTAAAAGGAAATTTATATTTTCCGCAAGTAAAACTGCCCCGCACAATTCTAACCGCGGTAACGTGAGCTTCGGTTTTCCCCGTTTTTCCAATGGAGCTAATCTCCCCTTAGACCAAATTAACCGAACCGTCACCTCTCCCGAAGAGGTTTTGATCTCAAATAAACAACACAACCATAAGCTATCTTACTGGCATCACAGAATGCTAATAATTGCATTTCTACTGGTTTATCACAAACAACACGCCTCGGTATAATGATTGATTCGACGTTTGCTAATTTGCCCTTTACTACCTCCCACTCAGTTTTTAAGTGATTTGATAATTCCGCATCCCATGACAACCCTAAGGACCATAATTTTTGCACAAATGCTCGCAGCGTAATTGACACTGCGCCGAGCAACCCTAACGGATCGAATAGTTGCGCTATCCAGGATAGTACCGAACGTTTCGTGACTACATGGATAGATTTGAAATTGAGTTCGAATTTGAAAACATCGCGATTACCATCCCAGTATAACCCTAAAGTTTTCCGTTCTTCTTCACTTCTAACAAAATGCTTATCGCCTAACATACGTTCTAGATGACACAATTTCAAAAATTCCGCCGAGTTGCTGTACCATTTTCTCAATTCAAATCCGCCATCACTCAAAATAGAGGTTATCTGTTCTTTCAACTCTCGCGCCTCCGTCAAACTATCGCATCCCGTTATCAGGTCATCAACGTACATGTCTTTTATTAACACGTCCGCAGCGACCGGATTCCGCTCTCGCGCATCTTCTGCTAGTTGTTGAATACATCTAACAGCCAAAAACCGCTTGGTTTTAACCCATAAGTGAGCGTACACAATTTGTAAATTCCGATCGCATCTATTGGATTCGCGCGCCACAGAATTCTTTGTAAATTTTGTTGTGGCGCTGCTACCCAAATTTGCCTAAACATTTTGGCGCAATCCGCTGTAACCGCAATTTTGTGCGATCGAAATCGCAAAAGAACGCTAAATAATTCACTCTGCAATACCGAACCGTTTAACAAGCAATCATTTAAAGATATTCCATTGAACATGTCTCTAGCACTTCCATTAAACACAACCCGAAGTTTGGTTGTGCTAGAGTCCGATTTAACAACAGGGTGATGAGGAATATAATAATGTCCGTATACCGCATAATTGTTGTACTCCGTAGTACGAATTTCATCGACCTTCCGCATATGGTTTAGTGACAAATATTCCGCCATAAATGACACATATTCCTCCTTGAGCTTAGGGTCGCTTACCAATCGCCGCTCTAAATTTAAGAATTGTTTTACCATCCGAACCGCGTTTAGTGCTATTTACAAATTTTTGTTCCGCCTCTTGATGTTCCTCATCTGAAAATTTGTCCCTCAGAAGATAGCACATTTGCATATCTTCAATGTCATTGTTGTTTGCCTTGTTTATCGCTATCCAACCTAATAAAGTTTCCTTAAAAATAAAATTTTCATGTCGTATGATACCCGGCAATAACAATTCGTAAAAAATTTGCGCACCTAAAAGCATATCTATCTCTTTACAAACATTAAATTCATCATCTGCTAAACAAATGCCATTGGGCATGTTATTAACTCTAAATGAAGAAGTAAAAAAAAAATGTAGAAGTTACTTTATACTCGTTGTGATTCGAGTAAAGCGTCAGCACAATCGATTCCGTTAACAAAGATGAATTTTTGTTTATTCCAAATACTTTCAAAGGATTAGTTAAATTATTTAAGGGCAAACTTATTTTCTGCGCAAATTTTTTTGTTATTAGTGAAATTGAGCTACCACTGTCACACAAACATCTGGCCTGGTACTTACGTACATTTGTATACACGCCAACATTTGCTGTGGCTAATAACGTAATTTGACTGTTATGATCTATCTGACTTACATGTGAGCACACCCTTCGTTAATACTGTCTTGTTTTTTATCTACATTAATTACCCCAACATTAACTGACTGTACCTCTCCGCTTGAATCTAGGTTTTCATCGCGTTTGCGAACCGTTTCAAAGTGCAATAAGTAATTGTGCTTATTATTACATTTACTACATGTTCTACCTTTACAATCCCTAACTGAGTGATTTGGTGATAAGCAATTATAGCACAAACGCAATTTCCCGACTTCTTCGTGGCGTTTTTGTGGAGTGAATCCCCAAAATTTTGAGCAATGATATATTGGATGCCCTCCCGTACACAATGAGCACTTTGCATTCGTCACTACGTGAGCGCTAACCACCCTTTTGGTAAGGAGGGAGAATGATTTGATTTAATATTGGCGGACACCGCTTCTAATAAATTGCACCGCTCGTTCAAAAGGTTTCAAAATCCGCAACCGTAGGTAAATTCACTTTTCTGTTTGTTTCTGTTTCCCATAGTTTTTTACTGTTAACGTCGAGTTTAGAAACCACGATATATATCAACAAAATTCCCCAGTTCTCCGTATCAATTTTTAACGATTTTAATGCACGCGTATGTTTAAAATACTTGTCCGCTAATGCGCGTAATTGATTTGCATTTTCCTTCGTACTGTTAGGTACCTCTAATAACGATTTTATATGCTCATTTACTATTAATTTTTATTTTCAAATCTATCAAAAGAAGTTTCCACGCCGCGTCATATGCCGTATCAGTTATTTCTATTCCGCTTATCGTAGCAGCTGCATTAGCGCTCAAGGAAGATTGCAAATATAAGAACCTTTGCACGTTAGTCAATGATGCATTTTCATGTATCAGAGCCTTAAAACTATCTCTAAACCTCGGCCACTGCTGATAGCTACCGTCAAAAGTAGTTATGGAGATTGGAGGTAGTTTAATTTTTCTTTCATTACTATCAAAAAACGTACTACTATTTAGTGTTTCTGATTTTATTGTCCGCGACCGCAATTCAATAATTTCCTCCGCTTCAGAAATTATTGCATAATAATCGTCTTCAAATTTCGCACGATCCGATTCACCATCAACCTTATAATCTAGACTCTCAATTTCCGTCTGAATATCGTCAAATTTAGTTAATATGCCGCGAGCTTCGTTAAGGCGAGTTTTTAAAGTGATTATTTTATCATCAGATTTAAAATTTGCTAAAAAGTTTGAAAATCTGGTTAACGAACCCTTTAAAGTTGCGCGTTTTTACCGCTTCAGCCAGTTCCGCCATGATCGCGTAATAAATCAACCAATTAACAATCAGTTGTACCCCTTAACCGCAAATTTCAAGCTTCTGTCACAATTATAACGTGCAACGGAACGATAGGAACAAAATGCAGGTGATAGATTAGAATTTATAAAGAAAGAAAGGACTTATCTGTATCTTGCCCGCGTGTTCCAACTGCTATCTTGTGTTATGTCGCACCCAAAACGACGCTTCTGATGTTTTCTTTATGATGTGGATCTGCTGTTGATAATATTTAATTGTTGTCTTCCGCACCGCACCGCTACCGCCAACGCAATTCTCCAATTAATCCGGTTCGAAGTGACCACAAAAAATGGTATAAATTTATAAAATAATTGCACTAGTGGACTGTAAATTATATTTAATAATCAACTCAAAATGGTTTGGTATAATTGACAACAATTGAAAACAAAATTATTTCGTGCGTTACACACAACGTGTTGACAACGAATATTTTTATCATACTACACAAACGTACAATACAATCAATTTTTAAACGCCGCTATTGCTCTTTAACAAACATGTCTACTAAAAATTTCGTATGCTACATTTGAAAATTTAGATTGTTTAGATATTAGTCGACATTTACGTAAAGTCGTACACGACATTAACAAGTGACATTTGAGAACAGGGTCCAGGTAAACTTTGATTTTCCGCTGTGTTTTAGTCATCATTACTGTGACCTGTACCTGTGCTTATAATGTAATCAATACGTGGTTTTGATGAAGTAGAGCAACCAGGTAAACGTATATCAGCCTGTTGAGGTTTAAACATTTGTGCAACTTCAGTTTTTTTTAACTCTCCGCTACAGTAGAGGATTTTCAACCATTCGAAACATAACTTTAATTTTTTTTAAAAACAAACGTTCATTTTAAAAAAAAATTGTAGGTATATTATCAATCGTTTTATCAAAAGTAGATTTGTTTCTAAAATTGTATGTAATATTTTATTTAAATATGTTTACAAATCACAAAAATTTCTGATAGAACTCGTAAAATATAATCATATTTGCGATGAGTTTGTTGTACAGAAAAAGTTAGTGAGTACATATTGTGGTACCCTTACCTCAACTCCAAAAGTTGCTTGGTCAGCAAGAGTTCTTGTGGATTCTTTGTTAATTAGGACAGATTTAATAAAATTTAATTGCAATGTAAACTTAGTACAGTAGTTGTTCTTAACTGTTAGTTTTTTGAGAAGTTAATCGAAATCGGTTTTGTTTATGTCTTATAACTATTAATAATGATTTCATAATATAATATAATAAAATACTTCGATCAAGTTCTTAAATAAGTGTGTAGTCCGAGTTTTTTTCTGTTCAAGTAACCCAGCAGTACATTTGAGACTTTGGTTTTGAATTGCCCCAGTTGAAAGGTCGCAATACTTCTCGATACTTTCCTCATAGTATTAATCCCAATGAGACTATTGACACAACGTCCATTACGATAAGTTAGGAAGAAACGGAATAAAAATTATTCTATTTCTATAAAAGAACTCATTTGTGTGCTTTTATAGCTCTGTAAGCGACCCAAAATAAAAAATAGTATATTAAAGAACTAGTTCAGCAGACGGATTTTATAAGACGAGTACAGTTTCGAAAACGAGCCTCGAAGTATTTTGAAGTATAATTGCTAGGGTGGCAATATTATTATTAAACTTTGGTTTAAATGCTAGTTTAAGTTTAATTATCATTCGTTTAATTAAAAAGAAAATGGCCAACGATTGATGCGCTTCCACTTTTGAACACCTTTATTTAAAAATTTCGAAAATTTTCTCAAAAAAAAAGTAAAAATTGCGCTTAGAAAAAAGAATACCGTTGCATAACTCTTCATTTTATCTATGCATGTAACATTTGCAATTTACAAAATTTCACAAATTTCAGAATTTTCAAAAAGTACCTATGTTATGTATTTTAATAAAATTGCATCCTTGAACACGTTTTAATTAAAAATGCAAAAATTTTGCTCAAAAAAAGACAATAGAAAATTGCAATTAAAAGTTATAGATAACAAAATTTCCAATAACAAATAAATAAATTATTTTATTAGCATATACGTAACATTGGTAATAATAATACGTAAGAACTAAATAAATAAAATAGTACCTATTTACGTGTTTTAATAAAATTTTATTAACCTTATCCAGTTAATGACCCATAGTATTATTATTGCACTCTACAGTTAAGACAAGTGTGGTATGATTGAATTGGTTTTTCAAAGGCCTGCTAAAAACTGTGTTATTATACAAGTTGTCCTATTTAAAAAAAAAGTTTATGTTCCATGACCGGAGATGAGAAGAAAACTGGAAGTCTTTTTATATTAATTATAAGCATAAATTTTGGCAGTTTATAATTTCATACTTGGCATCAGAACATTTTTCAAAATACTGGACTGTCAATACGTCGTGGGACACCCTGTATATAAGTAAATTGAAGAAGACGAAATCATTACCCAGATGCCACGAATTAAATATTACGTCGATCTTATTCCACCAGCTGCTTCATAACCTTGCTTTCAACATGATCAACTGGGGCAATTCAAAACCAAAGTCTCAAATGTACTGCTGGGTTACTTGAACAGAAAAAAACTCGGACTACACACTTATTTAAGAACTTGATCGAAGTATTTTATTATATTATATTATGAAATCATTATTAATAGTTATAAGACATAAACAAAACCGATTTCGATTAACTTCTCAAAAAACTAACAGTTAAGAACAACTACTGTACTAAGTTTACATTGCAATTAAATTTTATTAAATCTGTCCTAATTAACAAAGAATCCACAAGAACTCTTGCTGACCAAGCAACTTTTTGGAGTTGAGGTAAGGGTACCACAATATGTACTCACTAACTTTTTCTGTACAACAAACTCATCGCAAATATGATTATATTTTACGAGTTCTATCAGAAATTTTTGTGATTTGTAAACATATTTAAATAAAATAGTACATACAATTTTAGAAAAAATCTACTTTTAATAAAACGATTTATAATATACCTAGAATTTGTTTTTAAAAAATGAACGTTTGTTTTTAAAAAAATTTAAAGTTATGTTTCGAATCAAACCTGATGTTTTCAATATTAAAAATTATTCTCATAAATTTGTAGTTGTGTCTACGTTCACATATTTTTAAACTTTGATCTAAAGCTCTTATAGGTTACATATGCCCATTTTCAATTGGCAATTCAGATGAGGGTGGTTTTCAAGCAGAAAACTTTAATTTGGCTAAGTCAAAAAACATTTGTATTTTTTAGATTTTTTAATATTGTTAGTACACATTACTTTCAATTAAAGATTGTTTTTAAGTTATGCTTGCTCAATTTTGGTTTAGGTAATTTTGGTGTTTCAGAAGTATGGTAATCTCAAAGCTTTTGTTTAACAGTAATATCAAACATATTAATAATACAAAAAAAACTTATGAGAAAAAAGTAGTTGTAAATAAAACTTTTGTGACAACTCTTATTTAAAAGATTTTTTTCTAAAACCAAAACTAAAAATGAATATAAAGTAATTTATGGTACAGTTGCTGCAATTCTGAACTTCTAATTTATTTATGTAAATAAAGATTTCGAAATTAGCTTAAAAGTCAGTTAAATAAATTTAATAATTAAAAGCTCTTGCTAGTATAAGTCAAATTTTTTGGCCGCTTACATCTACTGAACAACAAATTCCGTTGACTTTATTAAAGTTTGTATATTTATGTAACTGTAATTAAGTGGAATTATTTCGTTCTTCTAATAATATAAATGTAAATGTTTCTGTGTATAATTTTACATTTAAATTTTGCCAAATGAATACATTTCGGTACTTTAAAATTTTAATTTTGTATCTACCAAGAGTGTAATATGTAATATAATTACTTTAATTTCAAGTACTTTCGCATATTGTCATTTAGTTTCCATTTGTTTCTTGGAATTTTATATTTTTACGGAAACATTTAATCCTTTGATGTGACAGAAAATTATTAATATTAAAATTCAACTTTTATATGGTACATTTCTTTTCAGAATTTATGTTGAAGTTAAATTTTTAGAAATCATATATCTTATTATCTGATGGTGTCCGTCCCTTTGTTTATTTTTAGCAACAAAAATAGAGAAAAGTACTACAATAGTTAATAAAGTAAGTATTTGAATCTACAATGCTTTTTACACTGTAGTTTTGAAAAATTTGATGTAGAGTTAGAAATATTTTGCATCCAAAAACATACAGCCTGTCCGTGAAATACGCGAGCCTTTGATATTGCCTTTGAAAATCGGTTTTGACGATTCTTTTAGGTTCCTCACTGGTTACAATTTAAAGATATCTTCAATTATACAGGAGTCCCACTTTTATAGACCACCTGTCAACTTTGATATTTTAAATAAAAACATGTATTTTTATTCTAAATCTACTTGAAAAACTATGATGACTTTATGTATACGAGTCTTACTCAAAAATGATATTCATTTTAAAATTTAATTGAGTCAATATAGAACTTCAGATATTTCATGTTTTTCAGGTTATTATTTAAAATATTTTGAATGTATTATTTGAAAAATAAGTACCATATATATGAAGTGATGTGTGTGTTTTAAAGGCTCCGGTATTAAAGTCTGTTTATGACCAGCAATGTTGGAAATAAAACAATTAAAATAAATGAAAATACAAAACTGAAAGGACAAGTGACAAAGAATGAAGAAATAATTGAATCTAGAAATCAGAAAGGAAAATATAATAATAAAAAAAGTGGTGGATGACGAGAGTGAAAATGAGAACGAAATAAATGAAAAAGTATTAACTGTGATGCATAAAATTGATAAGAAAATGGAAATAGAACAAACACGAAGATTAAGGAACTATGAAGAAGGAAGAAAAAGACCGATCTGTATCAAATTAACTACTGAAAATTTGAAAACGCAGAAAGGGAAACACGGCAAACTTACGATTTAATAAACTAATAGTCAACGGTCAAGCGTATACGGTAGAAGATATTAAAAGAAAGGAGGAGACATCAGGAGAAGTGGTAAATGAAAAAAGTATACATTGCATTGCACAAAAAAGAACAGTAACAGAAAGATCCACGGAAGGGAACAGTTTAGAGGACCAGTTAAAAAAAAATAACACGCAGCTTAAGAAAAAACAATTAAACACAGATAGGTTGACTGGTAATGAATGAGCTACTAAAATACAATATAGAGATTGCAGGTATAAAGGAAACACATTTAGCGGGAAATAGCATACAAAAAATTAATAATTATACACTGTTTACAAGTGATAATAAAAATAGACGATTGGGTGTAAGTTTTCTGATAAAAGACAATCTATAGGAGTAAGTTAAAGATCTTGGAGCACGATCAGAAAGGTTATGCTTTATAAGAATAAATACTAAACATGATATTTTGACAATAATTAACGCACACACATCAACTAAAGAGAAGGGCGAAGAAATAAAAAATAAATTCTACAAATTATTGGACGAAATGGTCCAGAAAATCCCTAAGAATGATACTAAATTAGTAATTGGAGATATGAATGTGAAAACAGGTAGAGATAAGATGTATGAAGAGATTACAGGGGGTAAAAGTAAACACTTGCCATAGAGCAGAAGATGAAAATAAAGAGCATGCACTTCAATGGAAAAGACATAAACAAAGTAACATGGAAAACCTCAGGGAGTAAAGAAACAAGCTAAATTGACCATGTATTGAGAGAAGAAGTGGCTAATAAAATTTAAAATGTTAGGACGTATAGAGGAGCTGACGCAAACTTAGACCACCAAACGTAAAAGAACAATAATATATGATCTTAAGACGCTACAGAATACTGCAATAGCACAGAAATATAGTAACAGTATAAAAGAAGAATATAAGAACTACGACAAATAATATGAAGAGGTAGAAAAAAAATGGAAACAACTAGAGGAATCAGTTGTAAATGCCACGAAGAAGAATATACCACTATATATGAAGATTAAAAAGAATCACTGGATGAACGAAACATGCAAAGAAGAGATTAATAAGAAAACCAAGCTGTAGATAAAGCTTTTACAAACACAAAGTGATGAAAAAAATCTATACAAAGAACAAAAAATTAAAGTAAAACAGATGTGTAAGGCATAAAAACGTAAATGTATGGAGGAGAAATAAAAAGACATCGAAGAGAAGTACCTACAAGTAAAAGGAAATACCAAATTTTTACAAAGATGTTAAAACCATTAGAACTGGATTCAAGAGAAAACAGTGCTATATCAAAGGAGAAAATGGGGAATTATTAAGTAATACACAAAATATCTAAGAAAGACGAAAAAACCACTTTGAAAAGAAACTAAATACACACGAAGTAATACATGGAAAAAGAAGTGTAGCGCAAAGAGAAGATCAGGGTGAAGAAATACAGAAGATACATGATGAAGAAATTAGAAAACCTAGTAAGGAAAAAATTAAAAAGTAATACAGAAAATCAAAAATAACAAGAGCCGAGAAGAAAACGGAATAACAGCTGAAAATCTTAAATATGGTGGTGAAATGATAAGTGTTGGTGGTAGTAACTAAACAAAGGCTGGAAGAGTATTTAGAAGCAGTTTTGGGAGAATACCAAACGGGTTTTTGCAAGAAAAACGGGTACTTTTATTATGAATGGTTTATTTCTTCTTTTTTTTGTATTTGAGAAATTTAAAATAATGTTTATAAAAAAGTATTTTTCTTTGAAATCAATATCATGAACGGTTTTCGAAAAAAATAAATTTAAACTTTTTGTGTTTCTAACATAACGTCACGTTGTATTATAAAATTGTATCTGTAATGTCAAGTTGGCTTTAAAAAATAAAAAAATTTACAAATTGTTTAAATTGTTCTAAAAATTTTAAAATAATTTTATTTCGTAAGGGTATAAAACAACTGTAATGTTAGAAACAGCAAAGTTTAAATTTATTTTTCTCGAAAACGGTTCATGATATTGATTTTAAAGAAGAAGACATTTGTTATGAAAATTATGTTGAATTGCTCAAATTTGGTGTCAGATACAAAAAAGTAAAAATAAAACATTTTTAATAAAAATACCCGTTGGTCTCCCCATACTGATACGCTTGTGTTGGTTGTAAAAAAAATTAATTGCAGCCAATCACGGGTTTGTAATCGTTTATTGATTATAAAAAGTTTAAAATTTTTAAATAACGGCATTTTTGAATGATTTAAAGAAAACTCTTATTCTTCAAAGGGCTGTAGCTCTCTTAGGAAGCATTTTCGGATTAAGGTAATTTGATTAATCAACATATTTATTCAGATTTAGGGCGGTAACGACCCTAACTATCCATGATTTAAAAGTTGACATATATTATACAGTGTATGAGAAAAAAAAGTAAAACCATGTAATCGAAAATAATGAATATTTCGGTAAAATCGAATAAAACACCCTATATATTTTTTCTTGATCGATGTGAAGTTTAATTCTCTACAACTTTTATATTAATGTTTGTCTCCCAAAACACAACCGTTAGCTTTGAAATGCGTTTCTTTTCAAAAATACATCAACAAAACATTTTTATTGACAACTCACAATCATAAAATAGATCATAAAAATTTACAACAAAATTGCTGGACAGATTATTTTAATTATTAATATTTGAATAAACTGAAAATTTCAAATACGAGAAAAATTTCTAGTAAACGTGTCAGCATTCTAAAGTTGATTTTGTTACATACTGATACGGTATTGCAGTCGATAAGGATGGAATTTGTTTTTTCGTAACACCTTACTTACAAGGGTCTTTGAAGCTTGAACGTTATCTGCTATTTGTTGTATTTCTTTTAAAGGTAGGATTCTCAACTACTGATAACGACAATGATGTCAAATTGCATATTTTCTTCAGTACAGAAATGTTTCCTAGTATTTTTAACATAGTTGGTAGTTGTAGATTTTTTAAATTTTAGTTTGGAAATATCATTTTAGTTTCGGATTATCTGCTTTATAATTATCAGCTGCCGATAAACAACTTCCATTCGATTTTCCGGTGAAATATAATACTAACTACTTCTGCTGTCGAAAACTCACTCATTCTTACTAACAATTCAAAGATACAAAAAAAAATTGTGATAGATTGGACAATTACTAACACAACCGTGACAACAATAAATTTTTAACGTTTGCAATTCATCATTTTTAATTACAAAGTTTGATATTTTTTTCTCATATCCTGTATAATCAATTTCAATTTTTAAATCGTGGGTAGGAGCATCCGTCCAAAGTATGAATAAAATTTGATTTTGACACTTTAAATAATAACCTAAAAATGTAAAATACCTGAAGGTCGATATTGACTCAATTAAATGTTTAAAAACTGATATCTTAAAAATTATCATTTTTATATGTTCCATTTGAAACCATCAAAGTTGACAGGTGGACCCTGTATAATTGTAAATACTTTTAAATTGTAGTCACTAAAAAAATCTACTTCTTGAAGGCAATATTAAATAAAGGTTCTCTTATTACACGGATAGGCTGTATACATTCGGAGCATTGTAGTATATACTATTTTAAAAATGTACTGTATAATTTAATTATTTTATACCAAAAATATTTAATATTAAACACCTTGTTGTTCGGTTCATAGTCTGAGAGTTACAATTTGTCTATTGCGCGAGAAAAATATGGTAGATACTTCAGACACCTACATCTACAAAATAAATTAAATTCCATTTTCTACATTTCTCATTCTATGTCAAACAGAATACTTAAGAAACGTTGAAAAGTAAAGGTTTAAACTTATTCGACATCAATTTTTGTCGACATTTATTGTAACAAGCATATACAGATATATGCGGGGTTATGAAATCTTTTACCAAACCATTTGCAGAGATATATTAACGCACTAACCACCTGTAGCTTTACCTACATGTGTGATTTTCATTAGATTGTGTATGTACACCAACATATCTGTTAAGGTGTCTAGTAGTTACTTTTAAATCCATCTTGTGACGAACCCTTATCACATCTGCACCCGATTAAACATAAAAAAACAGAAAAAGTCTAACCGATTTTCTATTCAAAATAATTTATTTTCACTAAATTAATGTACCTGACCTGAATTTAGTAAGGAAATTTATCTAAATGTTCTTTTAAGAAATCGTTTAGAGAACAATTGTTAACTACTTGAAGATGAACGTGATAAATTATAGGAGCTTCATTTCAGTTTATACTTACTTACTTGGAATTTATTTTTCTTCTTTGTATTATACCGGGCGTTACAGGAGTAGTTTCGAAATATTTGAAAACCAACATAATTGAATAGAAAAAAAGTAAAAAGTTAAGTTCATAAAACGTTTTGAGAGATTTTGTGTATAATACTCATGTTACATTTTTGAAAAGAATACTTTCAAAATTACTACTTTCCCTAAAAGCTTCAATTGGTTCATATTTTAAAATGTTTTGATATCTTAATGTTTATGATAGTATGCATTTTTGTCGAAAACGGCCTTATTATTTGAATTGACAGTTTGACAGTTCTATGCGAATTAAGTAGGAATTAATTTTACAAATGAAGTGTAAGTTACTGCCGGTCATACTATAACATTCATTATATCGGTATTTGGTCGGTATCCTAATTAAGTATTACTACAATATTTTATCTTAATAACTAGTTTTTTATGTTCTGTAAATATTTCATAATACCTAAAAACTCCAAATTCTCTCGCACTTAATTTGAATTTAACTTAATTGTAAAAAAAGAACAAGTTTTAATATATTTGTATAATAGAAAAAAAGTAATAAAAGGAAGAAAACCAAATGTTTTCTGTGCATTAAAGCAACTTTGTCGACAAATGTGTAATATAGTCGCCAAACGCGCATTTGTACACTCGTGAACACTCGAATTCTCTCACCACTGAAGAATCCCAAAAGGACGAAACAGCTGTCGAGTGAGTCTCGGTGTTTGTTTGCTATTGTCAGTGACTATATATCCTAGACTGTCAACCTATAATAATTTTTAACCCCACTAGATACCGACACCGGTTATTTTTGTCGGAGCATAAGCGCTCGTCGAGAAGATACATTTTAAATACGATTTAGGGGTGACCAAATGTCGAATCTCGATTCATCATTTTGCAGTGGTTCAGTTCTGTTCAGTTTGCGCCGTCCGCACTCATTGAAAATTTTAGAACAATTCGTAGACTTGCGGGAGATCGGCTCGCGATAACGAACTCGACGTCCGAGCGCCGTTTGGAATGCACCGTACGCGGGATAAAAGAAGCGGCTATCCGACAAAGTAATTTTTTTTTAATTTCCTACGAGAAACGCCTTAAAAGACTGTCAGAACGCAAAAAAACGGATAATTTCGATTTCGATTTTCGTTTTTCGTGCTTATATCTCAAAAGTTTTACGACTTATAGAAAAAGCGCCGTATGTTAGATTACGCGCTAGACTTACCTCTTTAAAACGGTTTTTACACGAAAAACTCAGCTTTTACGATAAGGTCGTAAGATATTTTCGAAGCCGACTCTACAAAATTTTTCAAAAATCTTCGACTTTTGCTATACTGGCTTGGGATAACAAACGTAAACTCCGATCGTAGATTGAAAAACGTCGTAAGCCGGCTAAAAGGACCCTCAAAAGTTACGATGGTTTTGGACAATCTTTGAACTAATTTTCCGCCTAAACTGCAGGCGATTTTGGAAAAATTTTTTTGAGGTCCGATAGAAATCAATAAGACAAACGCGGTAAATTTTTTTTGGTAAACGTGGGGCGTCGGGGACGGCAGTTACACCCCAAAAGCGAAAAAAATTCACTCGTAACTTTAAGAGCTTATAACTCGGAAATTTTAAGACATATCGAAAAAGCGCTCAGCATAACCCACAATTTACAGTTTTCTATTTAAAACGGCATACGATGAAAAAAATTTTTTTTTAAAAGTCCATTAACATTTTATTCAACGAAAAATCAAAGTATTAACGTATACGTTTAAAATTACAAATCTATGCGAAAATCGACCTTTTTTCAAATTCGTCTCGCATTAAAACGGATCTATTTTTTTTTGTTTGAAAAAAGTTTCGAGTTTACGAGGTTAAAAAAAATGTTAAAAATAGTCACAATAATTTCAAACAAATTGAACTGTAATTTGACCACAATTCGCTTATTTACGGACCGATTTTGAAAATTTAAAAAGAACGCGGATAAAGAAACAAAAATTTTTGACCGTTTTAGTTTTTTTTTGACTTGGCGTGTTTTGAAAAGTTATATGCGAAAAAATTTTCCGAAAAAATTTCAATTGAAAACTAAAACAGCTATATACTATAATTTCTAAATTATAATCGATAAAGAAAAAGTTTATTTAAGAAAAACGTTCCTTTTATGCCCCTATCGCATATCTTTAATAAAATTAATTTTTTTATTTTTTTAAAGAAATTTTCAATTGTCGACACGAAATATGTATAATTTTTATATTTTTATAACTCAGGAACCCTTTTACGTAAAAACGTGATTAAATAAACAAAAGAATCGTAATTTTCCATATTTTCAAATGCTTTTTGTGTAAAGTATTTAATTTTACTCAAAAAAAATGTTTTTTGCACGAATTTGGTGGAGCAGTTTTCACAAACCATGCAGCGTTGAAATACGTAATGTCAACTTGGTGATTCACACGAGTAATGGACAATCTATACACGCGTGCTAATAAATATTTTTATGGTACTTATATTATTAATATTTCTCAAGATTTCCTTTAATTCATAACTAAAGTTCTTAATAAAATTTAATTATACACACAAATAAACTATTTAAATAAATTTTTTAACAAATCAAAAATGATTACGTAGACAAAATCTTGTGTCTTGTGCGTGCTAGATGTGTATATTTTATAACCCTCGCATGTTTACGGAATCTTTGTTATATATTTCAATAATTAAACACAACAATAAACCATTTAATATGATTTTTAATACATTTTAATGTTTGGTAAATGCTTTATGGTTACGCTACTGTAAGTGGCGATGCGATTCCTATTAGTCCACGACATCTATCGGTATTGGTCCCCAATTAAAGCGGTTGAAAGTCTAGGATATATAGTCACTGCTATTGTATAATCTCTTGCGAATTTACAGCAGATTATAGATTGTTATTATCTGCCAACACTTAGTTGTCTATATCAACAATCGACTATGTAACTGCTTACACATCTGTCGATAAAGTTGCTTTAATGCAAATTAATTTTCGGAAGTGTTATGATAGCACTAATTGTCGATATTTTTCTTGTACATAGATATTCATTTTGTAATTACCAAATGCAGTAAGTATCTATTTCTCTGTGGGCACTGCGTTTTCCAAATAATTTGTTTATTTTGCATTACTTTTGAAACTCTTTACTGTGGAAAATTGAAGTGTTATCGAACATAATCACTTATGGGCAAAATTGGTTCTAAAAGTAAAATAGAAGTTGAGCTAATAGGTGCTTTCTTTAAAACTTTCAATTTGACTTTAGCTCACTTAGATTTTTCTAGAAAATGACAACTTTTAATTGGACCGCCGTTGATTCTGGATTCCATCCAATTATTGTCAACGGACCTTGCGTAGTTGCTAGTCATTTATCCACTTTAGACAGACGTCGCATTTCTTGTATCATTTAGGTTTTTTAGAAAACTTACTTATATTCATTGTGTTTTATTGCCTGCCATAAGTATTCCATTTTTGTTTTAAAAATAAGCATTTGATTTTATTAAAGCGTAAATATATAATCTGAAACTCGTTGTATGTACGATTCAAGATTTTTCCGTCGTCCCTCAGTATTAATCCGTGAATGATTAGATCATCAAAATACGATTTAAATTGCAAAATCATCAAAATTTGTGAAATAATTCAATTGTATTCAGATATGGCGTTCTTAATCTCAAAACCTAGATGATGCATACGATATGTACATACATGACATGTTGATATCGTTTGAGTGACGTTATTTTCGTCATCAACTCGTATATGTAGATAAGCTTGGCAGAAGTCGATTTAAAAAAAATAGAAGGAGTCTTGATAACTGTTAAGCACTGCCTATTTACAGAGAGAATGTAGAGTATACATAAATTTAGCCATGTAACAAATGTGTAACATAATTTTCGTAGTTTAACCGGAACACAAAACCTGAAAGTACTGTAATTGCGAACGCAAAGAAAATAATATAAATTGCTAAATAAATCGAAAGAAATTTTTACTTATACAATTTTGTTAATAAAATAAGGTAAAAATCCGTATAACTGATCAAAATGATTGGGTAATGATCTAAATTAATTATTTTTATTGGTGTATGAGTTTTGCGCTGTAATCCGCGATATTTTTTGGTCGATAAACTTTTGAGATTTATCTATCGTGTTTTTAGAAGAATACATGAAATATATTATTTTTTTACTTGCACGAATTCGAACTCGAGACAGATGTACGTTCAACAAGCACTGAATGACATTTGACATGAGCTAAATGCTCTCTAAAACGAGTTTTAATAGGTCTCTTGGTTTGCCCTATATATACTTGATTACAGTCTTTACAATTAATTTGATATATTCTCGATTTATCACACATTTCTATTGGTACTTTCGGATTGCCTAAAAGATTTTGCAAGTTGTTACTACTAGAAGTTACTGTTTTATAATAAAATTTTGAAAATATTTTTTGAAGACTCTTTGTGTATGTGAGATAACTTGGTAATTTGACATATTTTTTATCTACTTTGCTATTACTAGTTCCTAACGTTGTAATGTTTCTAATGTTTAACTTATGTTTATGTTTTCTAATTATGTTTGTGATAATTGATTATTAAAAACCATTGTGTGATGCGATCTGCTTAATATTTCGCAGTTCTTTATTAATGTTTTTTGGTGGAGTTTATTGTTCCATTCCTTTGATCAAGATGGCTTCCAGGTCTACACTACGGAACAGGTTCTTCAAGATTAAACGTAAGATTTCTTTTGTTAAATGTGGCATTCAATTTCTTAAATCTTGCCGCAAAGCAGGTGTTTTTCCAAAATTTATGAAAGTTTATGTGAATTTTAATTCATACTCATGTAAAAAGCCGCTTGAATTTGCTAAGCGTAAATAGTTAGATTTGAAAATTAAATGTCATTATGGTAAAATAGGTAAATTATAGTTAGAAGCATATGAGTTACATTTAAAACTGACTTCAGAATTAAATGATGGCGAGTATGTTAAATGAATTAAGTTTTTGCACCATATTAATGAAATTATTCAACACAAATTTTGGTAAAAAAAGATGACCCAGAACAAAAAGTTTACAGAATTATCTAAAAAAAATAAAAAAAAATTGCAGACTTGATCCCCAAAACTCTAACATAGTGGTAAACAAATCCTCGGAGATTTTAACAATGACGAATTAACTTTGTTGAATAAAGGCTTGAAATATAACCTCAAATTTAACAAAGCACCCATAGATCAGATTATTGTAGGAATTGAAAGTTCAATCAAATTTTTAGATGATAACTCTAAAAATTCATTAGGAATGCCTGTAAAATTCAAATTTCAGATAATATTCAGCAGTTAGCAAAATTTAAATTTAATGTGAGAGAAATAAACATTGTTAAAAATCTTAAAAAAAAAGTTGTTATCTCAAAGCAGATAAAGGCAATAAAATAGTTATTTTGGACAAAGTAAATTATTTTGAGTTAATTCAGGTGATGCTTAATAAATTAATATCTAAAATCCTCTTTCCGAAATGATTGCTGATACCCGTAGAGTCTTATTAGAGTGTGAAAATACTATACCAAAACAACTTAGGTTTAGACTAACGGTATCTAACCCGGTCCTACCTACAATGTATTGTTTACCTAAGATACATAAACCCGGAAAAGCAATGCGTCCCATGGTTTCAGGTATTAATGCTCCTACTTATCTAATATTTATATGGGTGTCATTATCTCCGTTTATGGCTAACCTGTTCATGGGTGAATTTGAAACTGATTTAAAAAATAATTTAGAATATTTTCCTAGAATTTGGTGTAGATATGTAGATGAAGTTTTTGCAGTCATCGACACTAAAGTTTACAGCCCTCAGCAATTTGTAGAAATTTTAAATTCAAAATTTGAGACGATCAAGTTTACCTATGAAACAAAAACAAACCTTGAGTTACCTTTCTTAGACACTTTAGTGACAAGAAATGGCAACAAACTAGATATAGATATTTATCGTAAAGACACTAACACTATGAGGTTTATAACAAATGATTCTAACCATAGTATGCAACATAAACTTACATCTTTCAACTTTTTGATTTACAGATTATTACATTTCTCATTATCAAAACAAAACTTTGATAAAGAATTGCGAAATATGAAAACAGATTGCATCATACAACGGTTTTCAAGAATCAATTGTCACAAACATAATTAGAAAACATAAATTAAACGTTAGAAACATAACAATGTTAGGAACTAGTAATAGCAAAATAGATAAGAAATATGTCAAATTACCAAATTGTCCCACATACACAAAAGGTCTTCAATAAATATTTTTAAATTTGATTATAAAACAGTAACCTCTAGTAGTAACAACTTGCAAAATCTTTTAGGCAATCTGAAAACCCAATAGAAATGTGTGATAAATCGGGAATATATAAAATTAATTGTAAAGACTTTAACCAAGTATATATAGGGCAAACCAAGAGACCTATTAAAACTCGTTTTAAAGAGCACGTAGCTCATGGCAAATATCATTGCACAGATAGGTCCAGTGTTGCCATGTATATGCTTGAAAATGGCCATAGAGTAGGCGACATTGAATTGATTAAGAGGGTAGATAATAAAAACGAACTTGATTCTTGTGAAAGTTTGGAAATTTTTAAAAACAGAAATTTGCTTATGAATTATGATGATAACGGTCCATTAGGATTTTCGGAATTATTTAAGCTTATCTAAGAATCAATTAAGTGTAACGGTTCGCGACACGCAGATAGTAAATATAAGCTTCCTATTGTTTTTAATTTTAGTATCGGTTCGCTGATGATGATAGCTTAGGTATAGAAACACTTGTCTGAGTAAAGTTTTTTGGTGCAGTTTTTGGTGTTTTTCTGTTTGTTAAATAGACACTGCAGTTTAGTGTTCTATTCCTTTGATCTTTCCAGTGTATTTTATTGTTACATTTGCTACTATTTGTTTTTGTTCTGTTTATTAAGTTAGGTTTTAGATTCGTTTTGTAATTGCATGACGAGATTCTTACAAAATTATAATTTTATCAATCGTTTTTACTGAATTCCACTTTTCACTTTTTCAGCTATTTGATTAAAATTAATTTTTGCCTTAGATTTACCTTTTAAAAGTTATTGCTGCAAATGTACTCAATCGATTTAGTGCACTTTGAAACGTTTATACTGTAGACGTAAATATAATAAGACAAAGGTTCATTATGATGTCCAACTGTTGTTGTTCGAATCCTTAAACTGAATTAAAATAATAAACACCCATGGCCCTTTAGCTTGGTAACGTATATAAAATGTTAAGTAAAAGTTACTTTTAAATTAAATTAACATTATTTGCGCTCACTCTGGTAGGTTTCACTGATAAATAAGAACTATCGACTTAATGTAAGTTTGAATTCTGAAACTTTACCAACTTGTGATCAAATTAAATCAAAATGAACCCCAACATATACCGCTTTAATGGATGTAATTGTATTAACATTTATAGTCAGATTTGGTTAATCTAGGCTAAATTTTTGATTTTAGAATTTGCATGAGATTTAAAGTATAAGAGATGTAAGTATATAAGTAATGGGTATTTTGCTGCTGGTTTAAGTAAATACATTTTCGTTTACATTAATGTTTTTCTGTGTCTATCTTAAAGGGATGAATTTTAATTTTTAGTAGTATGAGATTATTATAGAAAGGTCCTTAAAGACGCAATAAAACACCAAACTTCTGCCACTTGTATTTTAAAATACTATCTCCGATTGATGTTTAAAGTGGGTGATTGTCTGTTACTAAAAACGTCAAATTTGTAATAGAAGGGGATGATTGTGTGAAACAAACTCCTGTATTGTAACTAATTTTAGTCTGTTTCTCATTGTATCATTTTTTAAACACTTCATCTGGATTTAAAGCACTGATTTTAAATATATGTTTATTTAAAACTAATGTTAAAACTATCTCTACACGTATTTTGTTTTATCTACCTATAAAATATGAATATTTGATCACTCGAAGGCTTGTGTAAGTTTCAATTAAATGTAATCAACAAAGTAAACGTACCCAACTAACACAAATGGTAAATTTTACGAAACATTTAAGTAAATTTTACCTGAAATGAAGTCGGTGAGCAATAGGAGTTAAAGTTTATGGAAATTTTACGTAGAATTTACTAAGTGGAGATAAATATGACGTAATTTTTAGTAAACTTAAGGTAATTTTAAAGAAAGTTTACCAATAGATAAAGTTTCTCACAAGTATATTTACCAATTCGTAGGTAAAACTTACTTAATATTTGCTTAACTTAAATCAATTGTACCATAGTCTGACCTGCCGTTTTTGTCATGGGCTATGTTGTTCTCTGTTTCACACAATAAAACTACATGTTCTTACCTTTACAACAAAACTTATACGTCTAAAATGTACGAATGCAAAATGGTGTAGTACCTTCAGCTTGCATATAATTTATCGAGTTAATATTTGTGTATTGTCACATAGTACTGTTTAAATTAGTTATTTTATTGATAAACATGATCCTGAATCTTTGATAAATTAAGAAGCCCTTCAAATTATTAACATTTTAATTTCATATGTATATGTTTATTGATTTTTAACCTTTTAATTCCATGTCAAATATTTTATCTTACAGGTATAGTTTTTAGGTACATTATACCATTGTTTTTGATGACCGAAATCAAATTTCACTCACAAGAGAGACAAAGCTGTCAGTTTTACTCCCAGCTGAGTAAATCTGACAGTTGTAATTAAAAATTCTAATTTTGTATTAAAACTACTAGGACAATATTTGTTAAAGAATATTTATTTAAAATTATTAACAATTCTGCGTTGAACACTTTAAATAGTTACAAGTTACTACATAAATAATGCAGTTATGACTAATACATTTCTAATTCTTATAAATGTTAATGATGACGTACAATTCATGTTGTTAAAGTACACTTCATTATTAGCACTAAAGCTACTTCTATGTTCTGTTCCACAATCGCGATTTTATTATTAACACTTGTAGAAGTGCTACATCAATCTCCAAGAACTTTTTCGCAATACTAACTTTGTTCTGCAGAGAATTCTCTACATATCCTTCAACGACAGCATCACTCTTCGAGCCACTGAATCGCTTCAGAGTTCTTACATCCATTGGACCGTAAAAGAACGTTTCTTATAGGTCTTGATGTAAGGAACATGGATCAGGAGAAGATCGCCTTTGTCTTCTATATCGGTGATACACATTTTTAATAATTCGTCACACCTACAACCGCCAACAATTGCGATAACAGCCACAAAATATGCAAAAATATAATACTTTATTGACATACGTCAAAATGAATTCGTACTATTACTAATAAAAACGTGTTAAACGCGTTAAGAAGAAACTTATCGATTTCATCTCTTGAAAAAATTAATGATTTTAGATATGTTTTTTTGACTTTACTGGAAGCAATCTAGAAACTGCGGCTTTCACATCCAATTCGATATTTTTTGAAAGAATATTTTATTTTTATTAATTTTGAAAAAAATTAGGAAAACAATGAGACTGTTTATTCTATAGCAACCACAGCTTATTACAAACACTGATACATAGAACCATGATAATGTTACAGGCTGATATATATTTAAACTAGCAAAGCCAGCATGCTATGCACGAACAATAATTGTCCTCGGCGCTTACATTAACATTCATCAGTTGACTAATTAATATGAATGCAGAGTACGTGGAATTCGTAAAATGAATCAAAAGTATTCGTAAAATGAATCGAGAGTAGGTCGCTCGCACAAGTCATAATATATTAATAAGAGATTTTTTGGATTTTTTACAGTGCATCTGTAAGATAAAACGTCGTATATAACACGTTATTGAAATGCCATTATAAAACTCGTGAGAAGTGTTCCACTCGTGCATAAACGCACTCGTGGGTCAAATTCTCACTCGCATTTCTATCACTTATAATATAATATACTATTAATTAAGTATCCTATAACATTATATAATTCCAGTAAAAGAGATAATATTAGAACAGGTATAATAAATAATACGTTTACTTCATAGTCAGAAAGGTGACACAGTTACGTAATAAGGCCTTCTGCATTTACCTAGTTGAAAACAATACTATTCAATATTATATTTACTAAAATAATCACCAACATTAACTTAAAAGGAAATAAATAAAGTAAAATTTACTAAAGATTTACTGTAAGTTGGTCAAATTTGCTAAGTTCTAAGATTCGTGCTACTTGGGCAAGCCCAATAACATAAAAATTACTTTAACTACTTTAAAGTATCACTTTAGTAACTAAACAGAATAAAAACAATAAATATTATGATGACCTTGATTAAAAATTTAGTTAACTACTAATTTTAATGGAAATATTTATAATGATCTAACGCATATCTTTTAATTGCGTTACCGAGTCACAAAGCACCGTCACCGGTAAACAATACAAAATTTAGACTAAAATTAAACTCACTTTCTTTATTACATTTAGATAGGCGGCTCCTATTGCTAGTTTTAGTGACGCACTATTTCGCGTATAAAATTGCTACTACACTTTTACGTTGTTAATCAATATTAATTTAGTTTATTTTTAAAACCAATTATTTATTTGGTTTTTACGTCGTATCGTCATCAAAATTCTTTTTAAATTAAAACCAATTATTTATTTGGTTTTTCATTGTATCATGATCAAAATTTTTTAAATTTGAAATCAATTATTTATTTGGTTTTATTGACGTATTGTCATAGAAATTATTTAATTTTTTTTATTGTTGAGTCAAAAGTTGAATTCTTACCTGAGACTGATCGGAATCAATAGACGGTATACGCCGGTATCAACAAACCCGCCAGTTTTATACCTTTCTTGGTCAAGTCCTCCTACTATACGATTTTTCTTTAGGTATCTCTACTTTCAATGCTCTACAAATGATAACCACAAGTCTAATGTCCTTAATTATTTGTTGTATAAATTTAATTTTTGTAATTAAATTTTCACGCATTGCGAATACGCACTGTTGTTATCACTTAATTTTCACTCCCCACGGCAATTTTTAATCTAAATTCTAAATTATAACGTTTAATATTTCATACTGACGGAAAATTCTAAAATACTTCCGTAATTCACATTAATCATTGTAATCTTAGCCTAATTAGTTTACAATCTGTTTTCTTTGCATGTGTTTTCAAATTCCGATTTAAATAAATATTTTTACTTTTTTTACGTTATCAAAGCAACATTGGTCTAGAACTTTTTTGTTATTGAAGATATCGACATGCGGTTTTTACCACTAAGTAAGCACACTTATGCTGCATATTCTAAAAATATTGTGATTATGTAAATAGTGTTTCTATACCGGGTGGTAAACCAAAGTTATGTTTTTTAAATATAACACCCTGAGTATTTTACGTAAAACTACACTGCACAACTTATTTAACGCACACCAAGAAGTTACCTCAAATTTGATGTTATGTATTTTCGACATTTTTGTTTGTTTTGGTTGATTCTTTTTCAAATTGTAGGTTTTTCTCTCACTCTCTTAGTTATTTTGGTAAAACTAATAATTTTGATATTATACCAGCGCTATAAAAATGTTATGTTTTTCCGAAATTTCAAAACGTTCTGTAGGGTATACAAAGCTATTGCAAGTTATTGCAATTATAACCAATTTAAAGCTTCATGTTTATTCTACGTTTTTTTATTCATTTGTTTATCTCTGTTACTTTATAAAATGTGTTTTGAAACACCGTGTGCATTTATTCACATGAAATGCATTTATCGGACAACTCAAAATGCTAGGAGGCTATGGAAATCGAAGATTACACGTCATAAACTGACAACTGTGTCATTAGTTGTTTGTTGACAGTCCAGCAATAATTAGTGAATAATAGAACGACCAACCAGAAATTTAACGCGTGATGAATGAGTTGAGGCAGCTTCCTTACATAGTGAAGTGTGGAGTTATAACCGCATTGATGGAAAACAACTAGATATTCCTAAAACAACCTACAATTTGGAAAAAAAAATCAACAAAAACGACCAAAAAAATGTCGATAATACATAACATCAAATTTGAGGTAACTTCTTGGTTGTGCGTTAAATAAGTTGCACAGTATAGTTTTAGCATAAAAAATAATAGCCCAATTCTGATTCTCATACGCACAAAATATACAGGGTGAGCTAAAACGTAGAAAGTTAAATAACCCTTTTTTTATTAATGGAACACCCTGTATTTCTGTCCATGATGCGACTAAGTATTTTATAAGCTTTGCACTGATATTCAATTTGCATGATGAATTCTGGATCGTTAATGACATTTTAAAAAAACATTATTTCATTATGATCAAGTTGTTAATTTTGCAAGTGGCTTACTTAGTCCTAGACTTTTCTACCTTGAGGTGCAAGGCTGGTGTAATTGAATATTGCACTTCTCTCTTCATTGCTTCCTATCATGCGTTAGGTTTCGTATTCTCTGCCATGTCATTCCTTTTTTTTCACATGCAAAATCCATCTGAGCTGCCCTCGTTTTATTTTTGTTGATTGATTCTATTTTTAGGTTTTGTCAAAATGTTTCATTCTTTATTCTGTTCTTCTTGGTTTTATTTTATATTTTTCTAAGGAACCTCATTTCCATTGCCATAATACGTGTCTTTTGTCGCTCTGTGAGTGCCCATCTCTCACTGATATATGCGATTGATGTCCTGACAACTTTTTAACAAATTCTTGAGACTTCTCTTCTTTTCTATGGTCTAATTATTTGTCAAATTTTTTATTTTTTTATTATTGCACATAGATAACTAAAATATTCTACTTGTTCTATTTCTTCCACGTCCAGACTAATTTGATGTGTTTTCTTATTGTTTGAAATTATCATTGTTTTGGTTTTTGCAGTTTGCTTGCATGTTTATTATTTTTAGTTCCTCCTCTAATACTTTGAGATTATATTGCAGTTCTCCTTTGTATCTGTTATCAAAGCCAAGTCATGTCATCTACAAACTTAAGTTCCGTAAACTGGAATTGTGTCATTATTTAGTATCCCTGTGCTAATTTCTTTGACTTCTTCTTTGCTTTCTTTATTATCTTGTCTAGTACAGTTGAGAAGAGTAGTGGATTGGTTTAAAAAATATTTATTTCTTCATAATAAAATACTTTTTTTGGAAAATGGCAATAACTATTCAGAATTCACTATACGAACTGAATATCAATGAAAAGCTTATGAAATACTTGTGAAGAGAAATACAGGATGTGAGTTATTTAACTTTTTGCGTTTCTGCACACTCTATATCGTGTGTGCATCAAAATGCGATTATTTATTAAATTTTCAAGTTATTCTAAAATTTTCTGTAGCTAGTTTGTAAGAAAATATTCATGGCCTACTGGTCAGTGATCTATCAAATGTGGGTCTTTTTCTAACAAAAGTTGAATAACACCGAAACGAAAACAGCTACACATATATTATTCTATACAAAGACCCATTACTTTTTATGATAAAACTAATTATGTAAAATAAACATTAAAAAAAACATAACTTTGGTTTACCAACCTATATAGAAACACTTTGTATATAGAATGGGCTCTCTTGTTCTTTGCTTGTTTTTTTAGTTAAAAATTCTATTAATATTAATACTACTCTTTATATGTATGCCTCTTTTCAATGAATCAAATTATGTATATTAAAAACATAGTTGTTTCTTACTATGTGAGTATAAAACGGAAATTTAGAAAACTAAAATTTGAAGTGTCAGTAAAATTAACGACACGAAATGTATACCCTTATAAAATAAGTTGTGATTAAAGAGAACAAAAACCCCACTCATCAATTCCATATCTATACAAACTGTAATAAATTTAATATGAGCACTTTTGATTTGTTTTTGAGAACAAAACCATCAAAGTAGAGTTATACAGAGCGTTCGAAATGATTAGAAATCGTTTGAATGTGGTACTCCTTTGATAAATTTTGGCGCACACATAAATTAAATTGTTCGGTTGGTGTGAATATGATAAAACTTATTTTAACTTCTTATAAAAACAAAGGTGAACTGATGTTGAATTATGTTGTAAAAGTTAATGTAGTAAGTCTACAGACAATTTATTTCTTCAAAATATTGACCTGTTAAATTTAAATGCAGTTCGCTCTGAAAAACTTTAACCAACCTATGTGGCTTAATTCTGTGAAAAAGTTTTGCAATCTCATTTTTTAATTCTTTTAATGTGTGTAAATATTATGAATCTACATCATTAATTAAGAAAAAGTTGAAGCAGTGATTGAGTAAGTCTTATGATTCCACGTAATTACATTTCTCCGAAGACTGTCTGTGGGTGCTTGAGGGTATATCTTGTTGGAAATCGCTCAACTGTACCGCATAGATCGCATCTCTTCTATTTTAATTAATAATAAAAAATGGAAGCAATGATGATTATACGAGTATTTGACAACCGTGATTTTAAAATAAAACACAGTATCACATTAGAAATCAATAATGTTTGCCACAAGAAAAATGAATTTATTAATATTTAAACGTGCAAAAGAAATATTTGTAAAATATTTAATTAAATGATTATAACTATGGTATAGTCTTACCGTACATGTTACTAGCGGACAGTCTGTCCAGAAACGAAGCAAGTAATAAATCAACATGTTTAACAGATTCTAATGGCGTACCGATGTATTAATACTTTTTCGAAAAGGGGGTTAAAAATGTAGAAGATGGGTAACCTTTCATCATTAATTAATTATTATTTGTTCTTGCTATATTTAATTATACCTTAAATTTTCAAACTCTATAAAAATGTTTCTAACAAACCATGTGTTTTATAATTACAATGATATGTTTAAAATTACTTTCAATAAAACACAATAAAACGCAATCGTAATTTTTTTTGTCAGCAAAACCCATGTACACGCCTATGATCTTTAGTTTAGACCTCAAGAACAGGTACGTCCCATTGTTAACGGATTAGGAGCTATTCATAAATAACTTACGTTGTAACACTATAGTATGAAAGCGGTATATCCTAAAACTAGTTTTAAAATATTTTATGTATTTCATACAAAATCGTGTACCGCTTATATGTAAAATAAATGAGCTATTTTAATTTACTACTTCGCTTCGTTTCTGGACAGACTTTAGTGTGTATTATTCTTTTAAACTCATCTGATTAAATGCAATAGTCTGCTTATATAAAATCCTTCTTCTTGTCCTTCTTCTCATGCCTTTACGTGTGCTTTTCTCTAGTAGATCCCTATTGTTGTCGTGATGTTGAATATTTTAAGTTTGAGATAATTTACAACCTTGTTAACGAACGCTTTTCTTTTGATGTGTGTTAGTTTTATTACAGATTTACATTCTATTGCTTGGTATCAAGGACATCACTTGCTGTCCTATGTTTTAATTCCTCAATTAAAACATTAAAATTATAATTAGTGGCCTTAGTTTATACGATTTTTGTCTTTTTATAACAAACTTTGGCTCTCTAATCTCAAAACTGTAAAAAATTAATTAGTTTTGCTCTTAATGTAGTTAATTTAAATCTGCACAAAGATTTTGAATAAATTAAATGGAACTCACTCATTATTAAAGTAAGATTTTGTATAAACGAAAGAAATCTACCGGTTTAGATTAACTCAAATGTAGTCGGCAAAAAACGCTCAAGGCTAACAGGTCTTGCAAAAATTATGTTTTACTAAAATTTTAGAATTTGGGATGCCTTTAACCACTATCAGCCGCAGATGATATATTCTAAATGCTAACCACGCATAACTATAAAGTAATATATTGCGGGCAACCTAAAATTTTGCAAGTTCGTTTTATGTATTGCGCTTAGTGTTAACTTAATCATGCATAAAATATTACTTTTAAGATAAATAAGCACCATTTCCATGAAACAAGAATTTTTTATGCAGTATGAGCTTTTTTGAGCGATCGAATCTTGGACGAGTAATAAAATTATATTTACTATAAAGCAACTTTGCTTAACACAATTATATTTTAGCCAAGTAAATAAGCTACTGCATGCAAAAGCTAATAAAACTTTATGTAATTTATGTACATATTTTAAAATATAAGAAATTCTAGTGTTTTAAGAAATTAAACTGTAAAGAAAATAAATAAGTATATTTTAAGGTGATTGCACTCAATCTATTTAGAAACGATTAGTAAACTTTTAAGCAATAATGGTAGGTGCAAAGAACAATTTGTGCAATACTGATGACTGAGCAGTGCATTCAGTTCAATAAAATAAAAATATAATTGAGAGAGTCTTTGAGGGAACGGCTAGAGATAGTTGATAAGAGTTTAGGGTAGTTTAAAATGTAGATCAGAAATAAAAAAGAATTAAATGAAAAACAATATTTTATAATCCAGGTCCTTCCTAACCCAAAGTAAAGGAAACACAAAGAAACCAACAAAAGATTTTACAAAAACATTTAGTATTAAATAGTATGAAACTTCCAAATATCTTTCTTCTTCCTTATTTACGTATACAAATAATACATGGACCTTTAGTATTGAATATACATGACATTTAAGACTAAGTGATCCAACATAACTGGATATTTTTTAAATTTAATTCTCTAACTACCACAAATTAAAAAAAAATACGTATTAGAAAAACAGGCATTTCGGGCAGAATTCTACATTGTCTCCGTGTAAAAACGTACCGTAAAACAGAGTTACTTTGGCCTAATGTTGAAACTTTGCAATTAAATAAGCTTTATTACTATAGTGTTTTATCAATATAAAAATCTGAAAAAAATCACACAATCAACTTAGCATTTGCTACTGACACTATCATTAAAGATTATCAATTTTTTAAAAATAATATAACAAATGGTATTTTGAATTTTGGGACAATGTTTTCCAATAGATTAGGGTTACTTTGACCCACATGCAGATTTTGCCTATTTATAGTGCTAGAAATATTACCTGGGCTAAAGTAAGACAGATTAGGTAGAATAATGAGATCATTCTCAAAAAAGTTAGTTTTTATTACATTTAAGTTACAACGTCGACATTTTTAGTGAAAATCAATTTCGGACACCGAGAAAAACATTTTCGGACCCCCTTGGGAATAAAAATTTTCTTTTTATGTCAGAGGACTATATCCTTCAGTTTGGGCCACCTCTAAAACTTACTCCCTTGTTTCATGCAACGTTAAGTTTGAATGAACAAATTATTTATTTAGAGAAATTTGAGAAATTTTCCTATACATCGCAAGTTTATCCTTTTAAAACATAACGGTAAACGTCCTTTATACCTGACTGTCTTTTGTTTGAACACTCGAAGTTGCTTAATATTTTTGAATGCATTTGTACGTGTTCAAGTTTTACGAAATATTTTCAGCGCACTGAAATGCCATTTGGGATCCCTCGCTAACAGGTGGGGATCGTGAATAGACTTGACCTTGATCCTATTGTTCTATGGTGTCTTTGTGTTTCGATTAAAAAAATCGTTTCATTCAAGCGATTCAAATTCATTCTTCTGTTGTTTAATGTCGTAAGAAATTAGTGCATAATTAATTTTGCATTATTGTTTGTATACTTGCGACTAATTTGGTGACTAACGTCTCGCTACAGTTACAAAAATCCTATTTTACTTTATTTTATCGCTTAAATCATTTATTAAAACAACGGCCGAACTTACAAAAAAGCAGCGCTCCCAATTAAAATGAAAATTGACTCGATTTCAAACATACTTAGCAAAAATGGTTAATCTTGGCATCAATGAAGTGTCGGACGAACAAATTAAAGAAATTAAAAATCGTTTAGACATTAACATTTCGCTTTTATCTGAATTCGAACAGATTCAATCTAAAATTATCATTAATGGTTCCGACGAAAATGCTGAAAACGAATATCATATCGAATTTGAGCATGATTATCATTCAGCTGTTTCCAAAGCTCAAAGTTTACTGGAAAAATTGCAATCTAAGTCAAATACTATTGATCTTATATCTTCTCCAAGCTGCTCAATCAGATTACTCGAACAGATGTTCTTTTAACCTACCAAAAATTTCTATTCCAAAATTCTCTGGAGAATTAGAGAATTGGCTCGAGTTTCGAGAAATATTCAATAGCTTGATCCACACAAATGATGATCTTAACGATATTCAAAGATTGCATTATTTAAAGTCCAGCTTAGTCGGAGCCGCATCTCAAGTTGTTAAGAGGACTTTTACGTCAGGCCTGAAACCGACCTGTGGGATATTCGTGAAGGGGGTACTGACTGGTAGGCGGTACAAGTAAATGAGATGACCATATGTTAGAGAGAAATAAAGCATCCAAAATATCAGGACCGAAACAAAAACAATTTGCGACCAACCATAAACCAAGCATATCATTACTAATGATGTCATTCCGAGAATGCGTGAGTTAAAAAAAAACAAACGTTGCATGTTTCAATATATTTTAAGTTTGTAACACTATATCTTCATACAACCTACATAAACACAACTTTTGATGCACAAACTGTTTACTAGAACTAATGCAAAGTATTTACAATTTAAATTTTTTAGATTTAGACTTAATTTGAGCTTCTAATATATAATACGGATGTCGAATTGTCATATTTCTAGGATGTCTAGGGTCGATTAATTCTGGTAAAAGGCAATTACTATAAAATTTATATAAAATAGGCACGCAAGTTTGAAAAAATCTTCATCTTTAGCCATTTTTAGGATTTGGCAGTTTTTTTCGGTCCAGATAATAAAATAGCATATGTCTTTATTGCCCTTGGACCTGTAATAATAATCGTGTTTTTGTTTAAGAAAGAATTCGTTATTTTCGTTTGTCAAGTAAGGAATTAATTTTTTTTTAATTGCCTCACTAATATCCATACTTCGAGCAGAATAAGAACATTTCACCTCGACTATCGTTTTATGATTTATTATTCCATCAGGTGTTGCACCTAAATATGGCCATTTTTGTTAATAAATATACCACAGTCAGAGATTGTACATTTCATCTTTTTTTCTGCTGCCGATTTTGCTAGAGGTTCATTAAGTTTTCCCCAAGTGGTAGCTGCATTGTTTATATTTTCATAAAGCAAATATTTAACCTTCCGTCAGGCGCGGCCCTAAACCAACTGGATTGGGCGCGGTGTATCAAAATGATCACGTTCGATTTAGGTTCTAGTATTTTGGAAATAACTACCTGAAATTATAATTTAACGCATGTTTATTATATGTATACAGTTTGTAAGCACATTTTACTTGTAAGAATATAACAAAATTATCAAACCGTCTCTTCTTCTAATTTATTAAAACAAAGAAACAAAAAGAAATATGTGAAATAAAATATTAATTTTAGTGATCTATGTCCTGTTGTGGTATTTCTGTCAGTACTTGACTGCAATCATTGCAAAAGCTCACTAAGTGCATTAAGCAAATGGATTGTTTGCATTTTTTACAATTATATTTTGTTAAACGCCTTTGGCCTACGCACACACGACATCTTTTCCGTGTGCCTGCACTTTCATTTTCCTCCTTCTTTTGCTCTTCTTCTACTGGCGCACTTCTTTTCAGACGTTGTTGCAGGTGGGTGTGGATTCCTGAAGTCTGTAGACTTCGTCGAGCCATATGTGGTGAAACTAATGCGTGAGATAAAGTTTTTAAAAATGTTTTCCTTCGAATAACATTCTGACCGTTGCCGAAATACAATACTTGAGCATTAATCCCGCTAATATTTAGCATTGCAAAAAATACTACCATGGGCCAACGACGAACATTTCGGGCCACGTTGAATGATGCACACAATTTATCTGCGGTGTCAACTCCACCTTTAGTACTATTGTAGAACGTAATGATGGATGGCTTATTCTTATCGCCAGTATCAGGATCAATAGAGATGTCTTCATGTAAACTAGAAGCTAGAATCACACATTTTCCTTTTTAGGAACGTATGAAACCAAAGTGCATCCTTTTTGAAACCAAACAAGCTACTATTAACAGCTCTCTTGTTATGTGGCAAGAATTCTGGTGGAATTTCAACCTTATTCTTCTTTATTGTTCCAACGTAAGAAAGATTTTTACTTCGCAGCTGATCTACCAGTGGAATACTGGTAAACCAGTTGTCTGCGGTAACATTTCTTCCAGTCTGATAAATAGGCTGGCAAAGTCGCAAAACAACATCCGTTGGTGAATTACTGAATCGGAATGAACCTTCAGGTTGCAATCCTGCATATATTTCCAAATTATATAAATAATAAACTTGAGCATCAACCAATGCGTAGATTTTGATCCCATATTTGTTAGGCTTATTTGGAATATATTGGACGAAACTGCAGCGTCCGCGGAAACCCTCTAGTTTCTCGTCAATTGTGATATTTTGTCCTAGACTATAGGACTTCTGCGAATTTTGCACCAACATAGTGAATATTTCCCGAATTGCTGCAATTTTATCTATTTTTCTTCGTTCATCCCTTGTGGTTCGATCGTCAAACCGCATACATCTCATGATAAATTTGAATCTTTTGATATTCATGACAAGACGAAATTTTTCTATTCCGTCTCCATCGGATCCCCATAGGTCTTCTAAGCTTTGTCTGTTACCTCTGTGAACACCGGCTAAATATAACAGACCTATAAATGCCTTTAGCTCAATAATGTCTATAGGTTTGGCATCTCTGTCACGTGTGAATAAGGATTTAACACTTTCAATATATTGATTAGTATATTGTACAATGATTTCCAATATCTTGTCATCCATAATGCAACTCCAACATTCCAAAAGCGTTTTTGCCGTTCTTGCAGCTCCTATTACACCCGGTAACTTTCGAATCAGATTATGTGATTTTGATCGAACTCTTTGTGATGGAGGATTTTTGTTCCATTTTGTTTTTTCAATAACCTCCTTTTTCACTTTACTTTTTTCTCTTCCATAAAAATAGTTACCATCATTTGTGTCAGATCCGTTGTCATCGTCATCACTAGCATCCTGCTCCGTATCTGAATCGCCCTGGCGATGTTCAACATCATATTCACCATCTGTATCCTCGTCGTCGTCAAAATCATCCTGTAGAAGTAGATCACTGTCGTCCTCAAACATAATTTTTTGTAGTTCTGCTACATCCTTGGGATTATCTAGATCATACTTCCTACCGCGCCTCTCCATGATCGGCGTTTGTGACGTAAAATACAAACTACAGTGCAATCTCGATAATGTGAACACACGGTAACATGAACATCTCACTAACGTGAACATAGAATATCATAGTATTGGACGCCGAATAATGTGAACAACGGTAACCCCCGATAATGTGAACGGCACGTTATAACGTGAATATGTATTATGCACTGCGCATTTTTCTATAGTTGTTGTGGTTCCGTTGTCAGTAAAGTTATTGCAGTTATACACGGTGACCTATTGTTATTTGTAATGCCGAAAGTACAAAGAAAGTGCTTATCTTTGAGTGAAAAGGCAAGAGTGCTAGAAGAACATGACAAAGGTATGTCTGTTACCGCATTATCTAAAAAGTATGGGATTGCAAAATCTACTGTTTGTTCTCTTAAAAGAAACAAAAAAATTATTAATGTGGTTAATAATACATTAAAGCCATCTAAGAAATGTACTCTAAAAAATCCGGAGAATCCAAAATTAGAACAACAATTGTACAACTGGTTTCTCAGGCAAAGAGAGAATCATTTACCAGTATCAGGAGAAATGCTTAAACAAAAGCATTAATGCTGGGCAAAAGTTTAAACATTCTTACCTTCACTGCTAGCGACGGTTGGCTGCAACGCTTTAAATGTAGACATGGCGTAAGATTTTTGAAAATTACCGGTGAAAAGTTATCTTCCAATTCTGAATTAGTTGATCCCTTCAAAGAAAAGTTTATGCAAGTGTTTGAAGAACATGATCTGAATTCAAACCAAGTTTATAATGCAGACGAAACCGGTTTGTACTGGCAGTTATTGCCAGATAAAACCTACGTTTCCATTAATGAAAAACAGCGCCGGGGATGAAAATATCAAAAAAGAATAACTTTTTAGGCTGTGCAAATGCTTCCGGGTTGCATAAACTAAAACCACTAATAATTGGAAAATCAAAAACTCCAAGATGTTTTAGAAATTTCAATATCCCTCTAACATATAAAAATTCAAAAACGCCTGGATGACAAGTGAATAGTTTTAAAAACTGGTTCTTTAACAACTTTGTCGCGGAGGTAAAACGTTCACAGCAAGGTTGATTAATAACTTCTCTGTGCGATTTTAGGTAAAAGCATTTTTACGAAGCTTAAATATGCAACAGAAAGCGGTTCTACTTTTAGACAATGCGCCCACATCCATCTGCTGAAGAGCTTAAAACTTCAGACGGTAGGATTTTCGTAATGTTTCTTCCAGCAAATGTTACACCATTATTACAACCGATGGATCAAAACATCCTAAGACTTACAAAATTATACTACAGGAATAGCTTGCTAAGTAGTATCGCTGCAAATGAAGAATCAATAACAAAAGTACTAAAAAAGATTACACTGAGAGATGCAGTTCTTCATTTGTCATCCGCTTGGGATAAAGTAACACCACAAACTATTAAAAAATGCTGGGATATGATAATGCCTAGAAGTAGCACAGCAAACAATGAAGAGCCTGACAAAGCAAATGAAGACCCGGATGACGATGTACCGCTGAATATTTTGCAAAAAGATGGAGAACTGAAAAATCTATTGAACATGTCGATATCGATGGTGTCATAAAGGATACAATTTCACTTTTAGAAGAAGTAGCACCTGTAAGTTAAGTTTCTATGAAAACCTCAACTTATAACACGAACTTCACAAAAATACATACGTACAAACATACAAACATAATTATGAAATTTATTACAGGCTGAGTATAAATCTGCAAATGTGGAAGAGTGGAATGAAGATGAAAATAAAACACAAACGATAGAATTAGAGGAATCAGATGGCAGTGAAAATGAGGAAAACGAACCACCTGCAGTCATCCAAATAGCACATTCTGTAGCAATACAAGCATTGGATACGGCAATGGATTGGTGCAAACAAAATACAATCCATATTAGCGACTTAATGGCATTGAAGAGGATCCAGGAAAAAGCTGTGATAGCAAATATAACCCAAAAAAACGGCAAACAAAAATAACTTCATTTTTTATAAACATAAATAACTAATTCTTTATACCTGATTTTTTTTACGAGTGCACATAAGTGTGTTTTATTTTCTGAATTATAATACAATATATACATATTCAAAACTACAGTTTTATAACTTATTATAAACACCCCTTTACTGTGAACAATCTCGCTAGTATGAACGGCTGCCGGGATTTTTGTGTTCACTTTATCGAGATTGCACTGTATTATGTTTAAATGTACAGTCGGGCGCGATGTATCAATTTGATACTTATGGAGTTATTCACGAGTGAAAATTATCTTTGAGTACATACAAATTAATATAGTTATAATATACATGAATAACACTTACCAAAAGAATTCTCAGGTAAAAAATTAGTAAATATATTTTGTAACGAGTACAGGCGCGGTGTATCAATTTGAACAATATGTAAATATCTACCCTGAAGTATAGAGTATACTGAACTAAACTGTCCCTTTAGGTAGATGGGTGGGAGGTAGGAAGCTATTGGTTAGGATTGTTCCGGACTATTTACGAATCGGTCATAACGTTACGAAACATTTGTGAAGTATCAATCTGATCAGCCGCGCCTGATGGAAGGTTAATTACATTTCTACAGCTTGTAGTTGGTCTCATTTTGCAAATTTTTCCAAAATTTGAGGCTGTTAACAAATTTCTTCGAACTTCTCTCCATTCCATACTGTCACACTGTAATTTTGTATTTTCTTGTATTTTGTGGTACTCTTCATCGGACTTTAGAAGTCTTTCCATAAATGCTATTTTTTCAATTGTTAGCATATCTTCATCTAGATCAGGCTTTTCACAATATTCGCCATAATGTTTGTCTGGAACGTTGTGTTTTGTATATAATTTTCTTTTTGCTGGAACGTTGGATTTTTTGGTTAATCTAGAAATTTTCCTTTGTTCAACTATTTTTGAAGAGGTACCTGGGCTGCTTCCTTCAGTCAAATGCTTATGTATGCCATAGAGGGGCCTTTTCATGTTTCTAGAAACTGCTGCAGCCATACATCTACCTTTGTACGACCCTCCTAAACTAAAATTAATTCTTTTGCCTCTAGTGTACTTTGCTACTATAGCATTAAACTGTTCCACAGTATTACTGTCAACGTCCTCGATTAAACTGGGGGCATGATTTGATAAAAATCTGACAGCTCTCATGATCTTTTCGTCTAAACCATACAGCTGAAAGTCTTTAATGTAATTATTACTATCCGGTTCAGTTTTGGAACAAAAATATTTTAATTTTGAACAGTCCTTATATTCCCCAAATATATGGCTAATGCTATTTAATATATCCCTCTTAAGGTTTAATATTTTTCGGTTTTGTTACCATTTTCATTTTTCTAAATCGAATAGCTTTAACCACAGACACTCTAGCTTTTATAATATTGTTGAATAGAATATTTTTAATGCAGAAGGGATGCTTCTTGTTTTCCCTATTTCTTTTAACTTATTGCAGTAATTTCTTAGCAGATAATTTTGCATTCAATTTTTGCACTGTGTGATGCTTGTAGGGCGACAATCTAAAATTTTTTATAACATGAACTGTCTCCATCGGCGATCATTTTATGATAGATAATTTTGTACATTTGAACGCTGTTGCAAAAACCTTCAGCATAGCCCCCATAGCAGTAGATGATTGATTGCAGTTTTTATAACAATTGTGTCTTGTAGGTTGTATATTTTTGTCTTCCGCTCTTTTACAAAGAGTGCAATATTTATTTTTACACCAATATATAGAATTTTTTTGTGTTGAATCCAACTATGACTGCGACTCCAGAGAGCGAATTATAATTGCCACCTCCACGATATGATCGTTTAGCCCAACTACCATTGCATACAACAGTAATCAAAGCCATTCCGTCATCAGTTACCATTCCGCATTCAATCGCCATTTTTGTTTCTTCTTCCGCGGTTTCTTTCATAGACTCCCATGCCAATTGCTCCCAAGCGTTAACCGCTGTTATATGGGACGATTTGTATCTTCTATAACTTATAGTCGGAATGTCTAATGAACTTGTAAACGACTGTAATTGTGAAAATCCAATTCCAATGCTCATAGCTCTAATAACTGCTGCCGTGTTTACATCGACTATATTTTGCTCGTCAGGCCATGTTGTTAGTGTTCCAGTAAACTTGCACATATCACATTTGAACAATAATTTTGATTTAAATCCATACTTAAATTCCCGCACTAGTTGCATATTATTAAAACTACATCCAAATTCTGGCGAATGGTTGTTTAAAGACTTAACTGAATCTAATAAATGTTGCAGATATACAATTCTTGATCCATCTATTGTAACTTTTTCATTTTGGGTGCATGTTGAGGTATTTGAAGATCTGCATGAATATTTATTATAAATAATAATTATTAATGACAAGTAGTAGGCATTTACTTACGAAGCAATGGTAGTAGCATCCAAACGGTTTTTGGCAAGGGTAAAATGCCAGATCGTCGGGCACTAAAAGAATTATGCTTCATTAACTTTGTTGTTATTGCTTCGTGTAGCAAAAACAATAAAATGAGAAAATCTTAAAGTGCGGGCTAGCTTTACTTAGTTTTTATTTAATTACTTTCTTATAATTAAAGCCAACTTTAATATTTTTTTATTTGTAGGTAGTTCACCGAAAACAGATATCGAGTTTTTTTAACGTCACATTGTAGCACAAACAAAATATAATGTAGCGCATTTAAATGTAACTAAAAATTTGAAAAAATTTTGGTTTTTTAAATTTCTTAAAAATTGCTTTGAGTTATGGACTTGCAATAATAGCACAGTCAATAAAATTACAAAATTCTTAAAGTGCGGGGCCAACTTCATACAGGGAGTTTTGCCTATACATCTTAAAGTTCAAATTAGCACAAATCAAAATCAAAATGACGTTAGTGAATATCTAATTGGCAGCATCTACTTTATAATGGCGTATTAAGACCAATTTTAGCTTGAATAGGTATAATGTCCTCCAATTTTTAAATGTGCATCGAAGAATGATAATCAAAAATTTATAGATTTGTAGGAAGGCGTCCGTTACACATAAATCATACGATTGCTTGATTTTTAAAAATTTAGTGATTAAAACAGATCATTAAAAATTTTGATTTATTTAAACATTTATTAAATTTTATTCAAAATATTTATCCTAGCCATAATATATCAAAACAGAATTTAGTTGACAAATTACTAAATTCACAATAATTAACGTTTTGCTGCAATTTTTAGTAATCAAACAATAACAGAAGAGCTTCCATTCTACTAATATCCGAATACGAATAAAAACTAGGAAAGTAATTTAAAATAAGTACTTACCTATGGTATTTGATTAAGTTCATACTCTTTTTCGTGGAGCAGATAAACGAAGACGTGATTTTTGCCTTTTCTAGAATCCATTTACTTAAACTTATCTAAGCACAATAAATTAAAGAAACAAAAGAATGCAAACAATATAAAAATAATTTATGTAGGTACTTGTAAAAACTGTTCGGATGAATTTTAAAATCGAATGACGAAAAACTAAAGATGTTGAAGTATATATACATGATTTGTACCACCACTAAAGGGGTGGTTAAACCTTATAAATTGAATAGGTAGTAATGGTTGTGAGAAAATCCATGAAAATGGCCAAAATAGTAAATTGAACAGCATAAACATGTTTTAAATAACAACTTTTGTAACCTTTAAATATAATCTATTTTAATGGGTACGTGAGAGAACAATAGGATTTATGAAAGGTGCAATAAAATTAGGTACCGTAAAGAGAGATATAATAAAGTAATCCTTTTTCTGGATAATAATGCAACGCTTATATTAGTGGCCTGATTAGAATTTCAATAATAATTTTGTTTTGGACGTGACCAAAATATAAGGATTTACGGAAGGTGCAATAAAATTATGTACCTAAGTTTTAAAATGCCCGATGTTCTCTCACAGGTTTTAATTTTGATGAATTCCTTTAAAGCTTTAATTGCGTTTCAGAAAAATTAAAAACAAAGAATTTGAAAAATTAATTACGAGTTTCAATAGGTGATGACTGTGTTGAAATGCTATTCAAACTTCAGGCAATGCTTGGGGTATAACACCATCATAAATGATTTATTGTTGCTTATTAAAGATAAACTTGTATTACATAAACAGTGTCACGTATACAGAGATAAGAACGCTCGGAATCGAGCTATCGAAATATGTGAAGTACGGATCTGGACGCCTCAATAAGTAACTTCAGCAACAACCACGGTGTCTCCAGCGTACTGCTGTATTTCGATTGTTTTGTAGTGTTTAGGTTTTTCAGTAATATTTCGGTTATTTTTAAAGAATTCTCAATGAACGTGGTCTTGTTTGAAAGAAGAAACTTAAATCTACGCTTATTGTTTTTTTAAATTTTAGTTTTGTTATAGTTGAAGTTAATGAGGTTTAAACATGAAACTTGAAATTTTGGAAATATTCTAGTATTTTCTAAATAGAAGGTTAAAAGAAATTGAAAATTAGAAAACAAAAACATAGGTTTAAACGTTTTCTTTCAGATAAAAAAAAATTAACTCGCTATCTCTAATGGTATTCTTACAATATCCCAACTAATTAGCATTAAAACTACATATAGCAAATTAACGAAAAAGTCCTCTTAAATCCCTGAAATTCTCTGCTTGCAATTACAAAATTGCGTGGGAATCAATTTGTGCTAGATACGATCAACCGCGTATGTTAATAAGAAACCCCGAAAAGTCCATTTTAGATTTACCTCCTGGTATCAAAGAGTCCGCTACAAAATTACGTAATTTTTCTGATCTATTGCAAATGCGAAGCAGTTATTTGAAATTGTTATTATTCATATCATCTCTGGAAAACTGGATTCAACTACGTCTCGCGAATGGGAAACTCTAAGAAATAACTCGAGTTATGATTTGCCATCTCTTACTGAATTCAAGGATTTTCTGACGAATACAGCCAATCTCTTGGACAGTTTGCCTTCCAAACCGCGAACTAAGTTCACACAAGAAAAATCAAACTCAATCCTTTCTAAATCATTTGTTGTGAACACACCTCCATGTGCGCTTTACAAGGACTCACACCCTTTGAGCTCCTGTAATGCTTTTCTCCTCAACAAAGGTTAGACAAAACCAAAGAATTAAGGCTCTGCATCAATTGTCTTCACAGGGGTCATTTTCTGCCGCAGTGTGCATCCAGGTATTCTTGCCGTCTTTGTAGAAGAAGGCATCACTCTCTTTTACACGCTCCACCTTCCTCTAATGACAATCCTCAAGTTCAATCAAATGCTCTGGTAACTGTTGACCAGCCAGATCCATCTCAAACAATTTCGGTGTTCTGTACAACTTCATCTCAAGTTTTGCTACCAACGGCGTCTGGTCAAATTTTGATTCCGACGGCAACCCCATTCTGTTCGCATTTTGCTTGATTCGGGTTCGCAGTCGCACTTTATCCGATCATCTCTTTGCAAAAACTTAAATTGCGTATCTACGATGCCAACATTATGGTTGCTGGAATAAGCAATTCTGCAGCTCGCATCAACGCAAAATGTGAAGTAGTAGTACGCTCACATTACTCCAATTTTTAAATAACGCTGTCGTGCTTGGTTTTGGATGGAATAACTGGCGTCTCACCCCGCTTGCACTTAGAACGCAATATATTTCAAATTCCATCCAATATTCAGTTATCAGAACCCCACTTTAAAAAGCCTGGTCATATAGATCTTTTAATTGGTTGCTCACAGTTCTTTAATTTATTATGTGTAGGTCAAATACAATTAGGTCCCAATCTACCAATTCTACAAAAACTAAATTTGGATGGGTTCTATCTGGTCCAGTAAACCCTCCAGTATCTACCCAAATTAGATGCAACATTAGCATTAAAGATGATCTTGCCGATCGTCTTTCGAAATTCTGGGAGCTTGAAAATTATCCTGTAGAGAAGGTGCTTTCATCAGAAGAATCGGCCTGCAAAGCCCATTTTATTAAAACTTTTTGTAGAGATGCCGATAGAAGGTTTATCGTCTCCATTCCTTTGAAGCAACCAGGGGACGTTCTTGGGGATTCATTTTGTACTGCCTAGAAAAGATTCTTATCTCTTGAGCGTTGACTTCACTGCAATTCAGAGTTTTTAAATCAGTATGTTTCATTCATGCAAAAATATCAGAATTTGGGGCACATGTCCATCTCAAACTCCAAATCTTCGGAGAGATTATATTATCTTCCTCATCACGGAATAATTAAAGAGAAAAGCTTGAGAACAAAACTTCGTGTCGTCTTCAATGGTTCTTCTCAAACTCTAAAAAGTTCAGATCTTTGTTGGCACGGTCCCTTATGGCTATCCAAAAAAGATTCTTCTTGGCCAGGTTCCTTTTCCTTAAGTTTAGACCCTTCTGAAACAAAGGAAACTGTTAAATCGTGCGCCGCGGTACTGGTCTTTTCGATACAAATCACCAACTACTCCAGTATGAATCCGCTAGAAAGAGTAATAGC
The DNA here is from genome assembly GCA_030710515.1 of Abscondita cerata. NCBI lineage: Eukaryota > Metazoa > Arthropoda > Insecta > Coleoptera > Lampyridae > Abscondita > Abscondita cerata. Next base: position 151,197 of record JALBCR010002576.1, read on the forward strand.
CTTTTGTCTTCGTTTTCGCAAAAATTGTATTGGCGACACTAAAAATCGCACTTTAGGTTCACTTACATTCAACGAGCTGAGATCCGCACTTTTTTGCTTAGTCAAAATCTCTCAAATGGAAACCTTTCCAGATGAAATAAAACAATTACTGGCTAACAAACCTTTAAAACTATCTTCAGCACTGCTAAGTTTTAATCCATTTTTGGACAGTGATGGTATTCTTCGTGTTGGTGGTAGGCTTTGTAACTCTCAATTTTCCTTTGACAAAAACATCCGGTAATGCTTTCCGGAAAACATCGTCTCTCTAAACTGATTGTTAGTCGAGAACATACACGAATGCTTCACGCTGGCACTCAATTATTAATATCGTCTCTGAGAGATCGATTCTAGATAACTTCAGCTCGCTCTATTGTCAAACGAGTAGTCCGCGAGTGTTTAAAATATTTTCACCAACGTATATAGAAACGTTGGAGCAAAGAATATGTTTCCACGCTTTAACAACGCACAAAGTGGAAAGCCAACTCATCGAATTTACAAGAGGGTTGACTAGTGCTTCTTAAAGAACATAATCTTCTTCCACTAAGCTGGAAAGCTTGGACGAATTTAAAACTATATCCTGGTGGTGATGGTGTGAACAGAGTGGCGTCCATACGCACAGTGTCGGGTGAAGTGCATCGAACCTTTCCCAAAATTTGCCCGTTACCAATAAATTAAAGTTAGTGCTAACAAGTGGCAATTGTTTAGTTTTAGTACAGACTCTATCTGTGTAACTTTCGTATTTCTAAGATTGTGTATAATTAGTTAGTTTTAGTTAGCCCTCTCTTTTTTTTGAAAGTCTTGCCTTTCAATGCCGGGAGCATGTTAAGAACGACATTTTTATATTTATAGTTAATAATGTGTTGCTGGTTTTGGTTCATTCCAAATCCTTGTACTTGGGGGTGCAACGCTCACCCCTCGAGGAGAACGCAAAAGACTATTGCTGTGTTAAAACCCGCAAGACACACTCACCTTTCTTTACGTACAATAGATAATGTGCAAATTAAATCATTTTTTGAGTGTTTCAATCTTTTTTTTTGTTTGGTTTGTTGGCCACCGCAAAGTGCCATCAATTTTTCGTTTAAGCAACTAGATGCTGCAAAATCTAGTGAAAAAAGTGTGATTGCAGTTTTTAAAGATCCGCAGTCCTGCATCATACGCAACAAACAGTACGATCCTGACTTGGTAAACAATTTAAAAATTCATGTTTGTCAATCGGAAAAATGCCCGAAATCGTGGGTTAAAGCTCATCCAACGTTTTTTGGAGCAATATAGGAAAGTGGTCCTTTGGTAAACATTGGGCCTTTTTTCCATGTTCTGATTCCTACCATGCAGTCAAGGCTTGCTTCAACTAAATCTTTGGTGGTCGGAAATATGCAATGTCTAGCGGCTGTGTCAAATGTATCAAGGTGGCAAACATACAAATGCAATATTGTTTTCCTGGCATAACCTCAACACATTTGGACTAATATGAGAACTTAAGTTGTCTCTAATAATAACTTTTTTTACCGGGCTGTTGTCTGAGCACGGGAAGAAAATGACAATTAAACCATTCCTCAAAAGTTGCATCATTCATCCATACATCTATGCTTTGAACTAGTATATCTAGCAGCACTTAGACCATTTTGGTCCAGATGGACCACAGATGCTCTGTCTTGTAAATTATATATGGCGGAAGAGCAACTCCAGCAGCAGAACCGCAAAACATAACTGAGGTGCTCGATTTTGAAGCGTTCATAACACGTTTGGGATATTTGCAGCCACGGCGACATAGAATTTGTTTCCTACCAAGATCATCGCACAGATTGATCTCATCATAGTTATAAATCTGTTTGGGTGGAACACCTTCTGTGACTTCTTCAAGATTGTCAATGTATTCACTGATCAATTTTTACTTACACCTGTTTTTTGATGTTTGCAGCAAATCAAACTGATAACTCTGGGTGCCTATAAAGATATAGTTTTGTCCAGTCACGTCTTGGTATGTTATCCTTAAAGTGCCGAACAGTTCGACCTGTAGATGACAAATATGCTTTCACAGCAAAGCGAAAATCTAACTCGTTCACCGGGAACCCAAATTCAGAGAGTTGAATAATATGAGCCGAGAATACATTTTTTGCGGCTTTAGTAAAGGTTGCTTGTTCTTGATAGAACTACTAGGGATTTTATAATATTCTGCAGCTTGTCAGTGAGTCATATCCTTACTTCTTACGGCATCTAAACAGAGTTGCAAATTTTCAACACTGTAATCAGCGTAGGAGCGGCTGCCCAGTTTCCTTGTATACTTGCTGGGCATTTTCACTTTCTTAAATATTCGTTCAATCTGGAAAGAAATGACAACTTAATTCGACTAATTAATAGACCTTTGGAACAAATTCATGTGTAGGTAAAGCCGCAGAACATCTAACTAGGTACCCTTGGAATGTTTTGTGGGATGTAAATATTCCATTAGACAAAAATAAAGTTTCGGCTTATCTACGGGTTACTTTGGCCCAGGACAAAGTAACCTACTAAAGTGGGACAAACTTATCCTTAATTGCAAAATAGGTTATTATCAAAAAACATTTAAATCAATCTCTAAAATTATAAAGACTGTGTTCTTTAGAAAGAATGTGATATTTGTCACTTACCAGATTAAACACGCAACAGGTATCACCTGCAGATTTGGAAGTTTGACAATAAATAAACAGGTGTTATATTATTTTGATATGTAAATAGATTAGTGCCATCTGTCATAAAATAAGCAAAACTTAAATATACGTCAATCTGTTTGCATAAACGTTCAATTTAGCATTTTTGACTGCATCTTAGCCTCTAAAGTTATGTATTTATTTTACAGTACTATTTAAATCATTTTCGCGAGATGGGCTAATGTTACACGCTATGAGACAAAAGTAGCCTTATTCTACGGTATAGAAAAATGGCAACGAAATAAAACGATTTGCTCAAAAAACAAAATAAACGTATAACGGCAAAATTTTGATGAAAAAAACATGAAAAAAACCGATATAATAAATAAAACTATTTTAACCCTCAAGTAGGCGCTACAGTGTATTTAATACACTGAGTTTATTATTTCAAGAGTAATTCTTATTGCACCACTTCCCCCACTCGTCGCTTTACGTAACCTCATATCGAATTATGTTCTAACGCCTCAGTTGGTGGCGAACCACACAGATCAATAGATATCGTTTTATAGTGAATTTTGTATCTTTGGTGTACTTTGTACACGTAGCGACTATGTAAGTATATGTTTAGATAAATTTGTTTTATTCATTATACATCGTAAATCGTATTGCACTGTATCATTATGGCAATAATAAATTAAAAATAAAGTAGAAACCTGATACGATTTATTCATAAAACGCAAAAGATAGAGATGCCATGTGAAACATGTAGAATTTATTACCTATATATATTTTTAGGGATAAGGTTCATGTAAGAAATCCAAAAAACTAACAGAAGCAGAATTGGATGCCTTTCGAGCGGCCATATTCAAAGAGCAAGAGGAACAAGAGGTCGGAGGCTCTGATGATGACGAAGTTTCGGACGAAGAGATTTCAGTTAGTGAGCATGACACCGGCTCAGAACAGGAAATGGAAGATACGGCAGAAGAACTTACTGACGGTGAAAATTATGAAATGGATACGACTGAGGAAGTTTTTAGGGAACCGTGTTATGTCGGTAAAGATAAACAAACAATTTGGCGCAATCATCCCATCAAAAGTAAGTTTAGTAAACATGCACAAAAAAATGTGACCAATATATATTCCCGTCCTATTCTCAATCACCAAATAGAAGTGAGACCAGATACCATATTTACACAGTTTATTACGGTAGAGATGGTGGACGAAATTGTAAAATGCAGTAATATATTTATTCAACAAAAACAAGACGCATTTAGCAGAATTAGAGATGCTAAGGAAACTACGAGAGAAGAAATATTGGCTTTATTGGGTCTACTTTACTTTATAGGAATCAAAAACAAAGTCACACTGATTTTCACGAAATTTGGGATATCGATGAGGGGAATGTAATATCCAGAGCGTGCATGAGTTCCAAAGGTTTCTATTTTTGCTTCGTGTAGTTCGATTTGATGATGTAAATAGTAGACAGGAACGAAGATTGTTCGATAAACTTGCCCCCGTTAGAAACATTTTAGATAAATTTGTATCTAATTGTAAAAATGGTTACATGGTAGGACCGTTTATGACTATCGACGAAATGTTGGTTCCATACAGGGGCAGATGTAGTTTTATTCAGTATTTACCTAAGAAGCCGGCTAAATACGGACTGAAAATGTTTGCGTTATGCGATTCAAATACTTTCTACGTCAGCAATTTGGAACTGTATTGTGGCACGCAGCCTAATGGACCGTATAATCAGTCGAATACGCCGTCTGCAATTGTATCGAGATTAGTAGACCCTTACAAGGGGAAAAACAGAAACCTCACTTGTGACAACTGGTACAGCAGTTACCAGTTGGCAAAAGATCTATTGAAAAAGAAAATAACATTTGTAGGTACTCTTAAAAGAACAAGAGAGAAATTCCAGTGGCACTACTTCCAAATAAAGATCGACCAGTTCTATCTTCAATGTTTGCCTTTCAAGAAGACGTAACTCTTGTTTCTTTCTGTCCCAAAAGAGGAAAGCCGTACTTTTAGTATCTACTATGCACGACAATGACGGCGTAGATCAAAAGAGCCTTAAACCCGACATTATCTTGTTTTATAACTCAACTAAAGGAGGAATCGATACTGTAGACCAGAAAACTGGAAATTATACAGTTCAAAGAAGAACCCGAAGATGGCCTCTAGTTGTGTTCTTTCAGATAATGAATATTGCAGCCTTAAATTCCTATATAGTCTTCAAATTCTTTCCAGACAACACAGATGAACGAAGGATCTTTCTCAAAACCTTAGCATTCTCCCTTATGAAGCCACATTTGACGATGAGAGCTAATATAATAAATTTGCCGTGCGATGTAAAGCAGTATCTAACCAAATACAGAACTAATAATGCAGCAGGTGAACAACAAGCAGCTAGACCTTCAAGAGGAAAATGTTCTTTGTGTGAATGGAAAAAGAACAGAGTCACTACAATCCAGTGCAGTAATTGCCAAAAATTAGCTTGTAAAGAACATGTTATTACAACTCACATATGTCTTACTTGTAATGACAGTCAAAACCTGGAAGAAGTCGAAAACATGTAAAAAGTCAGTTCCGATATACAAGTTGTTATTTTGTTTTTTTCCAATTATTTGTAATACTTATAAGTTATAACATTGTTTTCTGTTTTCTTCATTAAATAATTTTTTTATAACTTTTTCCATCAGTGAATGTTTCTTTGTATGAAACTTAATAACTATTTTGCTATATGAATGCATTAAAAATTCTGTTTTTGTAATAATTCTCTAAAATCTTATATGTGTACAAAGTACACTGTAGCGACTACTTAAGAAAAATTTTTAGTAGCGCCTACTTGAGGGTTAACAACGAATAACCAGTCTAGGTTCAAGACCTGGTTGTCCAATACGGCCGCGCGCTCATTGTGTTTCAACGTTGTAAGACTGGAATCAAAAGTTAAAATTTTGTTCAAAAATTCCACATGGCTAAGGTAAGCGAAAATAAAATCGCGTTTTAGGCAAAAATGGTTCAAACAAAAACTATAGACAATAAAATTTCCAACAACTTTTTTCTTTCAACTTTTTTTGTAAACTTGATATTGGTGGAGATATTGTTACAACAATTAGTGTCACGTGATTGATACATCTCAGTAATTACTTATCAGATCAAAAAATTGTTTAAACAAAAGTTGTGTATAATTAAATTATAAACAACTTTTGTTAATATTTTAAAAATTCGAAAATCTGTGTAGGTTAACGGCCCTTTTGGCAACATAAAATATGCCCAAAAACTAATCAGATCTGCAGAATTATAAATACAGTTTATATACAAAGTTTCATAAAAGTCGAACGGGTGATTTTTTTGATATCTTGGTTACATAAGGACGGACACTCGGGTTTATTATAACGTACTAACTGTAAATCGTCGGAAAAGGTGAAAAAAAATTAGCGTTAAAACTTTCGGTTTGGAAACCGTCGCATAACTCTCCATCTCATTTCATAAGATGTGGAGGAAAAAAATTGTTTAAATAAAAGTTATTAACAAAAATTACAAACAAACTTTTATTTAAAGAAAAGATAAATGCGTAAAAAGAATATTTTTGTGAACATTCCGAATATAGGAAAATCTATGTATATTGCAACTGATTATGTAGTTTCTTTAATGGAAACAAATTGGTTTATCGTAACTTATAACACAAAGAAAATTTAAATGACCGGAATATCTTTGATCAGCTGTTATTGTATATTAAGCACTTATTTTAAATAAACCGACAAATGTGCAAGTACTTTATAAAAACTTAATTCCTCGATTATGAATGCAATTAAGCGTTTGTTACAAAAAATCTTAAATTCCCTTCTGTAAATTCCCAAGAGATTGCATAATTGCAAACAAACACCAGGAGTTACTAGCCAATGGTATCTTTTTGGCGACACTCAAGAGTGAGAACATTTGAGCAAGAAAAGTTAGTGTACATCATGTGCAAAGAATAAGTAGTGTGACATTAGTCCTAAAAGAACGAAACAGTTGTCAAGTGATTCTAGGTGTACACAAATTTTTGTACTTGTATTAGGGTTTTTTGTGCCAGATGTGACATTTTTTATAGACAAAGTAAGTGTCAAATTTACGAAAAGTTAAATTTTTCGTCTCTTGTGAGTTTGTTTCGACATTTGTTTTGAAAGTAACATTAGTCACACTCGATTAGAATTTGAATTTGAGATAGGTTTACTTTACTTTTTCTCAAAAAATATTGTATGTAATATGTAACAAAACATTGTAACTCATGGAATTATCAAACTGTTATCTGTTAAAATGTTAATAACTAATTAAATTACATAAGCATTTTTGTTTTAAAATCTTTCGCTATCATTCATTTTAAGAAAATTGTAAATTACGCAAAAAGTGTAACGCTTAGGCATAGGACAGCCTTATACTATTCGAAAGAGGATTTTTGTTAAAGTTATTAATTAATACAATACAAAGTGTTCCATTTATAATAAGGTTCATAGTACATATTGAATGATCTAATAATTAACCTGTAAATTCTAAACACCCTGTAAAGAGATGTTTAATATTTAATCATGGAATACATTTATCTAATATTCAACTTGTTAGGATTTGTTGTATTAGAAGATAGTGAATTTATTTCAATACTCCATATTTTAAGAAAAGTCGACGTAACTCAGAACTCTCTGTATTTAGGTATAGGAAACCTCCTATACCTTATTTTTTAGGTGCAATTAAAAAACAAAATAATATACATAGTGTTCTATAAGAAAAAAATATAACGTTGATGTGCCACACTTTTTTGGGACATACTGTATATTTTAAAATAATTTTAAAATGTAATATTTATCAACGTACATGCTACTAAAATGACAAAAGTTGTAAAACTTTTACTGTTTCGCTATCCCGTTGGTGGTGATTCACCCTGTATAGTAAATATTGAATATAAGAAACAACTAATTAAACACATACTATATTTCTAAAACCTAACTTCGTTGATCGATTAGGTTGCCTATTCTTGAACTGGTAGTAAAGTATTCTTTACCAGAGAGTTGTGTTGAAGGATTGGGGTGGAATTAACTAAACTTAGTACAGATTTTCTGGAGCGGTGGTTGTATGTGATGGTTTTTCTATTAAAAAAAGTATGTTCCACTTTGATCTGACTTGTGTTGGGTGATAACATTGTTGCGAATTAGTCGGCGAGTTACTAAGACGTTTTTGTTTGTTTGGAAGTTTTCATGACGTTGTGACTGCATGTTGTGTTCGTGTAATTAATAGACTGACGACATACATCAATATTAAACGTGACAGTTTTCGTGGCATTGTGTTGCGCAATACTCAACCAGATTCTCTATTCAATGAGTGAATTTTGTCAGAAACTCATGTAGTGAACGTTTTGTGCACGTAAAGTTCTCGTCCCACCAAAGCAGCCCGACAGCGAAGCGTTAACGACGCGATTTCGATATGACACAAGCAGGTGACAAAGAGTTGTCTTACCAAAGCAAAGTGTTTTTTTCATACATAGTTCATTCAAGAATGTCATCAAGTGAAGTTGACGGTGTAATTACCATGTGCTGGTACTTGCAAAATAAAAAATTAGAAACTTTAAGAAAAGGAAATGGTGGGTGCGTTCCTTTATTGCAAGAAACCAAAAGATGAAAATATTTGTTGCGGTTAAGGAACTCGACAAAATTCCCAATAAAATTTAAATCAATTTACCGGATGTTAAAAGAACTGTATCTTTTCTTTAAATTCTTGTTAATTTGTCTGTTGTGCCATGATGATTTTGTGTTTAAATAAAAATTCACCGCTACGCAACTTGAATGTTGCTTAGCAACTGACATGTCTAGTCGCTCTGCAACAAGAAGCCGATACGTAGCTTAGATGTTTCTTCGTCGGAGCGTTAGTGGGTATAAGGTGTATATAAACCATGGGTTAAACACAAAAGATACACGCGGGCGACATCGCATCGTGGTGGCGTTGGTGTCGTGCTGCTTTGGCAGGACAAGAGGCTAACAGGTAGGAAGCCTAGATGTGTCGTCACGCATAAGCACAACGCGTTGCTCTGGTTTTGCGAAAATTCCATTTTTGTTCAGAAGTACGAAAGGTCTGAACATTTGTGGAGTCTTTGGAACAGAGGTGCAAGATTAGTTTACATTAGAGTAATTGATGTATCAGCGTTGATTAGGTAAGGTTGCAGCTGTGGTTGCGAAGCCTAAAATGGATACTATGATAATAATAATAATAATAATAATAATAAATTTATTGATTACATACGTTAATTACAAATACAAAAAAAATGTTGATGCTTAAACTAAAAGTTTGCGTCTTAAAAAATTACATACTTAAAAAATACAAAATAATATGGTGTCTCTTATACAAAGACAACAGAATATAATAATGCAATACAATGCAATAAAAAAACGTATATACAGAGTGTCCAGAAACTCTCCTGACAAACGAAGACCGGAGATTCCTCAGATAATTTTAAGACAATGTAACCCAATTCACCTAGTCCGAAAATGCTTCCTAAGGGAGCTAGAGTTCTTTGAAGATGGCGCCTTTAAAATAAAAAATTAAAAGATAAACTTTGCGAACTGACAACAATTTGACAATAAAAAACGTAGGTTTTACTTTTGTTGGCAGTTCAGAGCCAACTAGTGCAAAAATATAAATTTAACTTTAATGACAAAAAAACAAAAATTTTCAAATCCATTTTTCTAGAAAACGGTGTATCCTAATGACTTAAAGTAAGAGTACCTTTTAGTACTAGATTACCTGAAAATTTAATAATCTAGTGTCACAAATGCTTAAAAGTTAAAGACAAAAAGTTATGCCTTAAAATAACCGTTGACCTACCCAAAACGGACGCCTATGACCGGTACTAGAAATTCGTAATTGATGGAATCGATTCAACTCTAAAGGCTAAACAAAAAAACCAGTTTTGCTTTTCTAAGTAGAAGCGTTCTGGAGGTATTTAAAAAATACTATCTACAAGGCGCCATCTTCAAAGAGCTCTAGCTCCCTTAGGAAGCATTTTCGGACTAGGTGAATTGGGTTAAATTGTCTTAAAATTATCTGAGGAATTTCTGGTCTTTGTTTGTCAGGAGAGTTTCTGGACACCCTGTATACAGAGTGGTTTACCGGGAAATGCCGCAATTGTTTTGAAAAAACTGTATGTAGAAAAATTCTGATAATTTGCAAACATACCAAAGTCGATTAAACCAAAATATTTTAAAGTTGGCAACACTTCCGGCTATACCGGAAGTATATATCAACTTGCTCATTTTAAATGGAACATTCTATATATTACTACATTGTTAAATTCGACGTCTAATTGTAGGCCTATTTTATGTACAATGTCACATACCTCACCTCAATCGTTTCTGACTTATTTAATGTTTTATCTCAAAATTGGAGTTTGCAGAATAAAAACTAATTTGAATTATCAACTATTCAGAAAGATTTTTTAATTGGTTTGTGTATTTTTTTATGGTAAGCAAGGTCCGTTTGAACAGTTTTTGTGCAAAATTGTCAAAAAAAAAATTATAATTTATTTTTATTTATTTATTTTTTATTTACATTTACATATTTATTTCCCAACAGAAATTTCCTTTTACAGGGAAAAATTATACAACAAATTATACAGATAGTATGGTTACAGCAGTACATACAAATTATAAATATTTTCGCTAAATAAATCAAAAAACTTATGACACTCGTTGCTGTTCCTACTGATGTTGTGAATTGGCGAGTTGTAGTGCAGATTTGTCCTAGCAGTTTTAACGTGAATGATATCTTGCGAACGAGATGACAGTCTAGGAATATTTAATGAAAACTGTAATGTAAGGTTACTGTCGTCGATAGAACCGTGAATTAAATCATAAAAAATTTAACTGAATGAAATGTACGTCTAGTCTCTAAACTTTTAAAGGTAAACATTGACAGCAGAGTGGTGTAATCAATTTCATGGTCCGGGTATGTATGAAACTCTTTGAAGTAGATCATCTTTAAAAATTTTCGCTGAATATTTTCAAGTAGTAAGATGCTTTTCTGGTAATACGGTGACCAAACCAAAGAGCAATACTCAAGCTTCGATCTTATATAAGCATAATAGAGAGTAAGAAGAGTCTTGTTATTTGTAAAATCCTTGCATGTTCGATGTATAAAACCTAATTTTTTAAAGAATCGTTGTAAATTGATTTGATATGATTATTAAACGTTAAATGCTTTTCAAATATTACTCCAAGATCTTTATATTCAGTAACTCTACGTAGTACGGTATTGTTTAATTTGTATTCATAACAAAATACATTCTTCTTTCTTGAATACGTTAAAGTGACACACTTGTTTATATTAAAAAAAGATCATTTTTACGCACCAGTTTTGAATTTTGATTAGATCATTTTGTAATGAGTTACAATCATCAAAGTTACTTATAGTTCTGAAAATTTTAATATCGTCCGCAAATAGAAGTAAATGGCTATTAATTCCTACTGTAATATCGTTGATAAATATTAAAAAAGTAATGGACCAAGATTAGACCCTTGGGGAATACCAGAAGTAGCAGTATATTGTTTGGATTTGTAACCATTATATTCAACAAATAATGTTCTATCAGTTAGATATGAATGTAGTAATGTTGTGAGTTTTGGATGAAAACCATAAGAGTCAAGCTTTTTAATAAGATGGAATGATTTACAGTGTCAAACGCTTTATTAAAATCCGTATAAATTGTGTCTACTTGTAGTTTAGAATTCAAAGCTTCAGATACGTACTGAGTGAAAGTAATAAGATTAGTTTGCGTAGATCGTTTATTTATAAACCCATGTTGTTTCTCAGAAATCATAGGTCGGATGTGTCTGCTTATGTTGGTATATAAAATGGTTTCAAGTAGTTTTGAAAAGTTATTTAGGATTGCTATAGGTCGATAATTTATTATTTCATTTACTGGACCTTTCTTATGAACAGGGCAGATTCGGGTAAGTTTCCACAAAGTAGGGAAGATGCTGTTTCGTAGACATAAATTAAAAATATGTAAAAGTGGGTCAATCAGACAAGTGATACAGTCTCTGACAAAGAAGGAGGGATATTATCGGGGCCAGCAATTGAAGTTGCTTTAAGTTTTTTGGCAGCTGTAACAATATCATCCTGAGTAATGCTATTGATTACTAAGCTGTTAACGTAGTTATTACATGGAAGGTCCACTTCGGTGGCAATAGGTGCTCTATAAGTATTACGAAAAAATCCGCAAAACCGTTAACACAATCTAATGGTGATGTTAATTGATTATCATTAAGGGTCAAATTAGATGGTATCCTACTACGACATTTACGATTGTTAACATACGACCAGAACTGTTTCACGTTATTTTGAATAGTTGATTCAGTGTAATTTATAAACTTTCTGTATTCATTATGAATTATTTTTTTAACAACTTACGAGTGTTATTAAATAAAATTTTATAACTTAAGTTATTAGTTAGGCGATATAGTTTATGATAGTGACGTTTCTTCCTAAGGTTCCTTTTAATTTCTTCTGTAAACCATGGTGGAAACTTGATAGTATTAACTTTATTAATTTTGTATGGTACATAGTTGTTAAAAATTGAGTAGATTTTTTCATATAGTATGCTACACGCTGTATTAGGATTGTTACTTTGCAACACATCATTCCAATTACAATTCATCATGGCTAAATACAAGTTCTGGAGGTCTGCTTTTCTAAAGTTATAACTAGTTGATGTAACGTTAGGATGAAAAATTGCATGTTTGTGGTTTATGAATTCGATTTCATTGAGAAGAGCGGGATGATGAGAATCAATTTTACCAAGGGGTAATCGCATCTAGTGACATCCGTGTTAATATCATGAGAAGTTAGAAACACATCAAGCAGTTTTTCGTTCGCATTTAATATACAATTGTGCTGAGTAAGTTTGTTGAAGTTAATAAAATCAACAAATGATTGGAGTTGGGCCGAAGAACAATTTTCATCAATTGAATGTTGGTATAAGTTAGGCAAGTTAAAATCACCAGATATACAAGTACTACTAGATAAATTATGAACCTGTTCAAGTGTAGTAAATAAGTTATTGTAATCAGACGTTGGAGTGTTGGGAGGTATATATGCGCAAGCAATAAAAATCGACTTTCCACGAATTATCACTTGTAAGGTAACAACATCTATCAGGTCACTAAGAGCCGAACATTGAATTTGTCTGCTTTCAAATTTACTTGAGACTGCAATAAGTGCACCTCCGCCTTTTCTCCCAGGTCGATCAGCACGATAAACATTGTAGTGGTTAGGAAATAACTCATTGCTTAGTACATCATCTCGTAACCAGGTTTCAGTAAGCATGATAATGTCAAAGTTGTTACAATAAACATTGTTAAGAAAATGTGTGGTTTTAGACAATAAGCTACGAACGTTTTGATAGTAGAACATTAAAGGAAATTTATGTTGGGAATATTTTAGTTTTTTCATTTCGGACAATTTTAGGTGTGCCTTTTATGTACTTGATTGTTAGATTTGTTTCTCCTGCTTGCGTTCTTTTATTGAGCTCAGACTTGAGAGAGGAAAAATGTTGGAGTTGCATTGGTGTTAAATCGTTTTTGAAGAAGATGTTTGAGTTTTAGAATTAGCTGAAGAACGAATTCTACTGTTGCATCTAAGAACTTGTATAGCTTGATGTTCATTATTCAGAACAAGTTTTATTGGGCGTGGTTTATTACCAGTATTGAATTTACCCAAGCGAAAGACTTTTGTAGGAATTATTTCAGGTAATTCAACACTTTTAAGTAATTCAATAATAGAGTTAAAGTCTTCTGAGCTATTTGTAGATTCATTTTCAGGTAAATTAAAGATAATAACGTTTGAGTTTCTTTTTATACGTTCGTAAGATTCCGAAATGATCGCTTCATTGCTTAGATTATTTTTTAAATAATTAACTTCACTTTTTAGAGATGTATTTTCGGCTTCAAGTTTAACAACCTTATCTTCGACAACAATGAGTTTGCTTGTTAATTCATGAATAGCTGCAGTTAACTCATGTGCAAGTGACTCAAACTGTTTCTTAAGTACGCAAGATATTGTATTTTCTAGCGTAGAAAAGTCAAATTTATTCATTGAACTAACATTTGGACTTAATTGGTCTAAATTTTTACAACAATTTATTTCCTCATCATTAATTACTTCATGATTTTTTTGCGACTAGAGCAACTATAATGATATTGTCTTTTACAGTTTACACAGGAAACGTAGGATTTAGCTGTTGGTTTGTTACAAATACCACAAATTTTATCCATTGTAAGTAATATAGTAATAATAGAAATTAAGGAACTTAAGATAGGATTTACACAAGGGTTACAGTGCTTCACACCACAGTGGCTATTGTGGTGACTTAAGAAAAACGTAACATAGGTAGCCAACGGATGGAGAACACAAAATAAACACGGAAAATTATTGCTAATACATGTAAATAAACTGCACAATATTTATGCTATGAAATAAATGTGATAGGTTATAATCACCGGCCTTGTATTGCCGTACTTTGTGTATTTGATATGAATGCGATCGTTCAAAAATTTGAGAAAAAAAAGTACTTACTTTAATAATGCAATAAGAGATTTCCTGAAGTAAATATCACTTAAAGTAGTTACAACAAACTACATCAGTGAGTTACAATCATTAATTTTAATTTACACAACTTCAAAATTAGTATTATTCAAGAGCACAAACTGCACGTACGCACTACGTATATGCTAATAATGAGTGTTTGAAAATTGGTATCAAAATTATAGTTTTGAAAATCGTCAAAGGTCAATTTTTTCAAATAGAACATACCGATTTTTATATTTTGATCTGATTTGTGATCCAAAATAAGGGTAAGTTTGTATAACATTGATTATTCGCACCGCTAGGTACTCAAAATTACATCGCTTAAAAGACATCAAAAGGGGGTCTACCGAGGGCTCTAAATAAAAAATTAAATTTATGCATTGTAACAACAAAGAATTTGAAAACATTTCGTTTCTCAATTATCGAATTCTATACGTTTCACCATGATAGTAATCAGTAACAAAAACAATAACAATCGCTATTGTGTACAACTAAATAAAGTTTGTAATTATTTTAAATTTGTTTTAACAAAGATTATTTAGTTAGTAAAACTTTACAGCAATACAGAGCTAAATACCAGAGGGCATTTGTCAAAACTTTTAATGAAGTTGCTCAACTTAATATTACAAAGAGGCTTTAGCAATTTTTTACAAGCTTAAGCTAAAAAATATTTTAAATACTTAAATAAAGTTGTTAAAATTAAGATGCAAGTTTTAAAGTGTTCAGTATTAGCGTAAAAGGCAGTAATGTTTACAAGAAGTATACGTATTTTTTTTAATGAAAAATGTTTAGAAGCGGTTTAAGCCAATGAGTTTCATAAAAACATTAAAAAAGCTCTTTGTTCCTTTGAAGTGTGCTTTTGTTTGCATTTTATAGCCAACTAATTGAATTGTAGAAATCAGGAAATTCACTCTGTTTTTACAGAGAATAGGGAAATAGATTTTATAATTCAATATTACCCGACTGTAAACAATTTTTACTATGTTGTCGGTTAGATTTCAATTTCCTTTGTTACATAAATCAAGTGGTTTTTAAGACTTTTGATGAAAACTAAACTAAATAAATTACCTAAACAAATAAAACATTCTTTATAATTTGATATTGAACTGTATTTCCTTGGTTATTTAATCTTCAGATATTGCTAAAAACAATTTATTTAGTTATATATTTTTAGACTTACATTTATTACAGGGTACAAAATAATTAAATCAAAACTAAACTAATTTTTAGGGATTTTGTAGGAAAGGCGTGGCATAAATTTTTGATCCTGGTGGTACAATGTAAATTGAAGTTTTAAAGAAAGTATTATTTTGAGATTTTTACAATGAGATTAGAATCCAAAGAAAAACGCTTAATAGTTACATTAAAAATTACCAAAACAGCACAATATAGTATGTTGATTCTAAGCTGGCGGTTCGTATTAAAATAATAAACACCTGCAAGGATTGCCTGAACGTACTGTCATTTCTAGTACAGTAGCAGTGTTATGGTTATGGTCAACCCTTCTTTAGTATTATAATCAATATTGGTAACTTAAAACTACTAAAAATTTGCTTAATTTGTCAGCAAATCTTTGGACGGCCGGCCGTCCTTCTGTATGTAAACAAGGTATCATGAATACCACCTGTTATACTTTTATAAAACTTTCCATATATTGGGCATAATCACTGTAGCCAAAAGAACCGTTTACCTACATATTTTTGAAATCTTAGAATATCTACAATCTATTTTACACATTTTTTTCTTCAAATAAGAGTTTTTGTAGTTTAATTATGCACAACTTTTTAAAACTATTTTTTGATGCAATAAGTAATTGCTGTATGGCAATCATGCGATAGTAAATGTTAATATCTTCAGAAAAATGAATTATTAAAAAAAATATTGATAAAAGGTGTTCCAAATTTTATTGCCTATAACTTTTATTGAAACTCTTTTGTTTAAGCAATTTTCGTTCTCCTCTGTTTCAAGCAGTTTTAAGTTTGAATTTCAATCTTAAACGTTTAAAGGAATGGCTATCGCGTGACGGTTTAACCATAAGCTACCTGGACTCGTCGTAAGGGTTATCCTTAAATCAGTTACATTTATAGTATTGTTTTTTCACATATCTCATTAAAATTTTTAAGTTTTGACGCACTTTCTATACGGTATTTATCTTATTTTTGAGAAAAATTGTTTATGTCACTGCACACTTTTGATACTCTTTTACATATTTGTTGGTATCAAACGATGTGGGATTTTGTGAAAAACGATTGTTTTTAATTCGTACTACATTAGCAGTATTTGAATACCTTGAATACTTTTCATGTAGCATGAAGTACAAAGGAGTGTATGTTTGTATATGAGATTTTGGGCCCTCGAAAAAATTAAAATAAAAATCAGCATGCTTTTAAAAATAGTTACATTGCCAAAATTGACTTATGGTATTTTGAAATGACACCAATAAAGTGTTTTGGATGTAATAGGTATATTAACAAAAAAGTACTGCAAAGGTGCCAAATAATGTTATATAACCGACAGTTTTGTTAAATCTTTGTGCACACAGGCAAGTTTTATGGGTTGAGCCCGAAAATAATTCTTGACTCTGTACCCACTGTTATGGTACTTCTCGATGACAGGGTAAAATTATAATTTATGTTTACGTATACACATTATTTCCTAATTTTCAAAGTCAACGGGAGATATCCTGTAATTGAACCTGTGGCAAATGTTCAAAACGGTGAAATGGATATTGACAATGTTGTTGAAATTGTTAAACATAATCAACAATTAAAGCTTTCGACCACTTAAAAAATTGTTGTGTTTGTGGAGTGTTGGTTTGGAATCGTATTCCAAAAAAACTTGAATAAAATTGTAGGTTGAAAATCGATATTCTGCAATTCCGTAAATAGGTCTTGTCGTGAGCATTTTGAGGAAAGTTATTTTTCCGAAGAGGCCGTTATGCTTTAATACGAGAATAACACCACTTTGATCGACCTTCTCACAGACCAAGTAATTTCTTTGAAACAGAAATGCAAAGTATTTGATTTTGGCAATGAAGAAATGGATGACGATGGCTATAAATACTTGACAGGAGTAAATCTAGTGTAATTGAATACACTGCAATAACTTAACACCTAGAAGAGAAATTAAAAAATTGTGTTGCAATTTTTCTTATTAAGCTTAGAGTCGAGCCAAGTTAAAAAGTTTTGGGTATGATGTTTGGAATGGAACCAAAGCAGCAAACACGGATAAGCGAGGTTTTTCATGACGTTCTGACTTCATCAAAAAATCATTTTGTTCCTCGCCATCTTGGCTACGAGCACATAACTGGTGAAAATTATGCGGGTCTTCATAGCATCACAGCATCAAATCGCCTGTGCAATGCACATCCAGATTCTCTAGTTCTCTAGCGGGACACCTACTCTTTACCAAATCGCGCCAACCTTGTCAAGTTTTCTGTTGCAACAGCTCCAGATGAGTATAAATAAATGTAACGCGCCCGCATGCAACAGATGGAAGGAATAATAATTCGTCGGTTTTTAATGCTATGGCTTTGCAGGACAATGGCTTTATCACATTTTTTTGCGAAGACGATAACATTTGTAGAAATATGGGTCTTGACGTTTTTATGTCCCATTTGCTTCAAAATGGACAACACAAACTCACTACCCAACAGACTAACTAGTCTCGATTAGTTACCATGCTTAGATGGGTAGTTGAGGCAGTACTTGGACGATTACAAAATAAGTTTTGATTTTTAAGAAATGTAATTTCTAATTCTTATGGCTGTAAAACAAATTGCATGTGCTATATCAAATGCCTTTTTTCCGGCAATTAATAAAAAAGGACCAAAAGATTACGCTTTTTGCGATTAGGTATTAGAATATTTAAGCCGCCCAAATTATTTATTAAATCGGGCTCTGGATGAAAACTTATTTCGAGGTCGTTTGAATTGGCCACTTGTAAATGGGTTTTTAGATCTTCAAGATTTTCCGTAGAATCCTAGATTTATCACAGTACATACCAGATTCGTTTAGCATATAGCTATACGTCATCGCATTTATCTAATGGCAATTATTTAGTGCGTTTGCATTGACATCCTAATGTGGTTGGTCCAATTCATTTGATCAGAGCATTAATACCTTCACGATTAGAAGGTGCTGAAAATTGAAAGTGTTTTATAGAATATAGCTCCCAAATGGTTGGAATTGACGCAATAACTGGCTGGACACGTTCATGTAAATCTGGCGCACGAGTATTGGGAATGTGTGGCCATGTCTGTTCTGTAATGTGGTTTTTATCTTATGCATGGCATTAACCAGAAATAGGTTATCCATCGACCGATATGGCCGATAATTTAATTGATGTCTCCAGACCTACCTTGCAGGAACATTGAGTGTATACATTTTCAGTTTTAAATATAGATTCAGTTATAATATACCGAATTTGTTCAGAACAAAATTATTTTCGAAAAATATTAATCAATTTTGACATGTTAATTCACCAGAAAAGAAGTTATTTTAGAGTGTTCTGGGATGGTTTCAGAGCTAAGACTTCGAGCGTATTATTTTTTTTACACTTACTTTAAAAAACTCATGACAATATCAATATCTGTGACTTTAGTGAACACAGCGCACAAGTCACTGTAGTGTAGAATTACCATTACAAAAGAATTTCATTTCAAAATGTTACATTGGACCACAGAAATATATTTTTAGTTTTCAATAGCGCGAGTAACATATTTTGTGGAGCAGAGATGCTTGAAGATAAGTTAAATTAAATTTTAATTAATTTAGTTATCATTATTATGGTTTACTAATTTGAAGGACATCTGAAGTTAAGCATTATTTTGTATTCTCTGTCTTGATTTTCTGTTTTTCCATTATTTTGTTTGCTATTTTTACTATTTTTTTTGCATTGTTGGGACTGGCGCTTGGACCTGTCCATTACATGTCATCTTGCATAATGGCTGTGCTGTTATATTTTATGTTCTTATTTATCTTCTGTAATGTTTACACACAACACAGGCGAACCAATCCACAATTACACAAAGTTTTGGCATCATACTATACAGCTTTATACTGATTTTCTGGGACACCATACATAGCACTTACATCACAACGTCATAATGAAAATGTACCATATGAATAAATAAATAAATAAAATTGACATTCTTAGTTCAATGTTTAATTTTAAACAAAATAATTACACCAGTATATCCTAAGTTAAGTATTCGTCGGTAAATTAATGTATTCGTTATTTTAGTAGTCATTTATTTCTTTATATAGATTTTGAGTTAACTTAATTCAATT
The DNA here is from genome assembly GCA_030710515.1 of Abscondita cerata. Taxonomy (NCBI): domain Eukaryota; kingdom Metazoa; phylum Arthropoda; class Insecta; order Coleoptera; family Lampyridae; genus Abscondita; species Abscondita cerata. The sequence continues at coordinate 170,770 of JALBCR010002576.1, forward strand.
GTTATTATTTGTAAGTTTTAATATTATTCTAGTATTCAATGCCCTATGACGACTTAATATATAGAGTTTCCACGGGTAAGTGTAACACACATGCAATATCGTCTGTGAAAATTAGCTGGTTTCTTTAGAAACAATTTGACTTAAATAGTAAAAAAATATATTTTAAATGATGAGAAAATAGGATTTTTAAATTTGTTGAAAATCGATCGCAGTTCAAGTAAATAAAATCAATGTGTGCTTTTTTCAATAAATAATAAAATTAAACTCATAACGTGTAACTTTTATAGTAAAATAAAGAAATTATTTATTGTATCTACTAAGTAGTCTAACATACAATAGAGCTTACAGTTAAATTTACTATAAACAATATATGGTGTTATTTTAAAATAAATTATGGCGTATTAGGTTGATAAATTGGAAATATCTACGTTGAGGGTAGCAAGAATTCTCTAAAAAACTCCTTTGTAAATTTTCATTTTTAAACTTCATCTTTAGCGCAATCCAAAATATGTAAGATTAAATCGAAATTCGGGACTTCGAACTTATCTGTAGCCCAAAATCAAACAGAAATTAAGCAAAATAGAATCTTAGTCAAACATATGCTTTGAACTCAGACAAGTCATGTAAAAGTCGACACTTAACTAGAGTAGACACCTTACTACCTGACAATTGTCGAGTTTATTACGTATTGCTTGCAATCGCACCAGTGTGTTTGACAAGAAAACAAATTCTAGCCCACGATTTATTATGCGATTTTATTTTAAGATGAACGAATCAATTTGTGCAGATTTCGATTTACAGTTTGGATTTAGATTTAATAAGTTACAGAACTTATGTTCGTCCAACGCCCAGGTAATAACTATGTTTTAAATGACAGGAAATGGTTGGTATGGATGGGAGCTAGGTCAGAAGCTCTGAGAGGGCAGCCCCTCACCGACCTTATAGGATAGTCTCCTATTTGGAGAAAAATCATGACTTTCAATCACTCAAACACAGCCTCGGAAACTGGACAAAATTTAAGTATGACGAAAAGCAAACGATTACGGAATAAGAGATTAGGCATACTGGATCAAATGAATGTAGGATGTTGGAATGTACGCGGAATATCAAACAAGATTGAAGAACTAAGCAAAACACTAGAAGAACATAAAATAGATATTGCATTGATAAGCGAAATGAAGAAAAAGCTACAAGGCACCTGCGAGTTGCAGAGATACACAATGATCTATAGTGGAGTCTCACAAGAAAAAAGAGCCAGCGCAGGAGTAGCGATTTTAGTATATAATAAATGGAAAAACCGAATTAGTTAGTATAGCTGGATAAGTGAAAGAAATACTACGTTGCGATGCAAAATCGATAGAGGAAACATCACTTTTGTGTCAGTATATGCACCGGAAGAGGGCAAAAAAGAAGAAACAAAAACATTTTATGAGCAATTACAAAAGTACTTAACAACATATGTAAAAATTATCACCTTATAATAGGAGGAGATTTTAATGCCCGAATAGGTAAAACACCCATGACAGGAATTATCGGGAAGCATAACGAAGACATAATAAACAAGAATGGAAAAAAACTTCGCATTTTATAATAATACAAAATCATGACTACCTTTTTCAAACACAAGAGAATACACAAATATACATGGTCTGCAAGTAGACAAGTCTCAACAATTGATTACATATTAGCCAATGACACAACCTTTGAAACTACCAACGACACTTGGGTCTACAGAGGTGCCGACATAGGGACGGACCATTATTTATTATGTGCAACAATAAATATAAAGGCAAGATGACTAAAGAGAAAAACAACAACGACAGTACAGAACTATTTAAAGTCTACTTACTCCAAGAAGAATGAATAAAAGAACTATATCAGGAAAGACTAAATGAACAGAATAAATATATACAGCCGAGTGACGACATTGAGAAAGAATGGATAAACCTCAAAAACATTATAAAAAAACTGCCTTTGAAGCCCTTGGACGCCAGAAAAAACTACAAAAAAGGACTGAATATATGGAATGACGAACTGGAAGAAGCCGTGAAACGTAAAAAGAAAGCTTATCTTAGGTTACACAAATTATACATAGGAAAACAAAGAAAATTATAAAGAAAAGAATAGAGAAGTAAAACAAATATATAGAGAGCTAAGACAAAACAAATGGGATGCTTTTATCAGTAAAATTGAACATGACGTACACGAGCTACAAAATATAGCTTATCAAGTAATAAAGCATATGAATAAAAAAGAAAATGATAGCGCGTCAATTACAACAAAAGAAAACAAAGAATGGCAAAATTACTACAAAGATCTATGGAGAAAGGAAAAAGAGACTTCCGAGGTAATACAACAAGAAAATATAAAAGAAGTAGACGAGATAGACCTGGAAGAACTTAACAAAGCACTACACTAAATCAAAAACCGAAAAGCAACGGGTACTGATGGAATAAATACCGAACTGCTCAAATATAGTTCCGAAACAATAAAGCTACGAATTTTAAAAGTTATGAATAATTGTTGGAAACAAGTAAAAACCCCGAAGGAATGGAAGATCGCAGTGATAAAACCAATATTTAAGAAGGGAAACAGAACCTTATGCGAGAACTATAGAGGAATAAGTCTGTTGAACACGACGTATAAAATATACTCTAGAATAATCAATAGCAGACTAAGAAATATTACAGAAGATACAATAATTGAAGAACAAACAGGCTTCAGGAAGGGCAGATCATGCATAGACAACATATTCAGTTTAAAAGAAATTATCGAAAAACATATCGTATATATAGACCTCATCAAAGCGTTTGATAAAGTAATTCGAAGTAAACTGTACAAAATAATACGCAGGAGGGAATACCACATCATATAGTGAGTGTGATAAAGGAAATGTACATGAATACTCAGATTTGCATTGCAGGAAATTTAGAAAAAACGACAATAAATACGGGTGTATGACAAGGCTGCAGCATGTCGCCAACACTGTTTAATATATATAGACGATGCTATTCAAAAATGGAAAGAACAAATACCATACTATACAACAAACATGCACAGCTCCAAATTCGCATTCACAATACTATTCGCCAACGATCAAGCGATTATAGCGAACAATGAAGATTCCTTACAATACGCATTTTACAAGCTAAGCCAAATCATGGAAGGATACAATATGATAATATCAACAGCAAAACAAAAGTAATGGCGTTTAAAGGACAAGAACAAATCAGATCTAAAATCGTACTCAATGATCATACTATTGAACAAGTCAAGAATTTTAAGTATCTAGGATGCACAGTTTCCTACATGAAGAGAAGGACATACAAACTAAAATAGAGAATTTCAATTATATAAACGGAACCATCAAAAGAACGTTCAAGAGTAGAAACAGTCAGACCACAGTAATGAAATTTTACAAAACAATCTCGATACCCAGCGTAACATACGGCAGCGAAACGTGGACGATAACAAAGGGAAACGAGGAACGCCTACAGAGTGCAGAGATGAGGTTCCTTAGAGAAACTGCAGGATATAAAAAAACTGATAGGAAACGAAACACCGACATCCGGAACGAATTGCAAATATTTAGTCTAAATAATAAAATCAAAGACTACCGAAATGCTTGGAGAGAACACTTAGGATAGAATGGGCGAAGAACGCATCTCAAAAGCAATATATGAATATAAACCAAGAGGAAAGAGAAATATGGGTCGACCAAGGAAAAGATGAGGAGACAAAGAGTGACGGAACGAACAATAAGTTTAAAGCATGGAGATGATGATGATGATAAATAACAGCAGGATGTAATTATAACTTAAAAGTGTATAAATGTACAAATAAATTTTCATGTTACATACAGCAAAACTTCCAACATCTTTGGCATTGCAATTTGTGGTTAAGTGCAAACCTTTGAATTCTTGTTTCTCGTTAAATTTGATCCAAAATCTTACATGAAACCAGTTTTAAATAATCGTTATCAACAATTGTGATTATCATATGACATATTCCAAAGGATCGACCTGCCCTCTAGCGTTAACAAACTTTACTAAATTTTCACCGGCCTAGGCCGGTAATCAACGATTTTCCGGCCGATTTTGACGATTAAAGTTAGTGTTTTTAGACAGAGGCCTAAAACATAATTTACATTATTTCAAAACAATTAAAAATCTTATAACAAAAGGTAGAGGAGTACCTTAATTGTTTCGCTTTTTAATTGTCTGATGTATTTAAGATAATAGCACATAATCGTTTCCTTAATTATGTGATATTTTTATAAAATCGGTGTTGCTTAATAATTTTAGAGGATTCTGATGATCTCGCAATATTACTATTGGAATACGAGAATACGGATCATTTTCGATATAATTTATAAATTCGTCAAAATCTCTTTGCAATATTCAAAGCATCGTTTACAACAGAAAAATAATTACATCTAATTACTTATAAAGAATTAACTATGTAGTAACAATATTCCTGCCGATCCTGATAAAATTGTTTCTGGAAAAACAGCATATAACTCAAACCTGGAATGAAGCATACATTTCTATAATCTTCAAAAAAGAAAAAAGAGAAGAACTTAAAAACTACCGACCTATCAGGCTTTTGTCGCAAATCTATAAGTTATTTACTAGTCATATCTAAAAGACTACAAGTGAAACTGAATTTCTACCAACTAACCGAAGAAGCTGCTTTTCAAAAAGGCTTTTACAAAAGAGCACTCAAATATAACTTCCTCCTACATCTCGCTTTTGTAGACTACGAGAAAGCTTTCGATTCTCTAGAACACTGGGCCATTTTCGACAAAATGGAAAAAGCCAGGATTGACCAAAGATACACAAATCTACTCAAAACATATACAAAATGCCAAAGCCCAAGTTAGACTGCCCGAAGGCACAAATTAAATTTCGATAGAAAGAGGAATACGGGAAGGGGACACCATATCCCCTCAACTATTCTCCCTAGCACTGGAAGGCGTCATCAAAAAGTGCAACTGGGAAAACAAAAGGATAAATGTAAACAGAGAAAGACTCTCCCACCTAAGATTTGCAGACGACTCCTCCTGATTGCAGAAAAAGCAGAAGACCTAAAAAGCATGCTAAAGAGCTCAATACAAAATCGAAGGAAATCGGTCTAAAATGAACATTGACAAAACGAAGACAATGTGCAAAAATCCGGAGATTTCAATCAAAGAAGCATTGGTTGAAAACGTAGCCAAATATGTCTATCTAGGTCATCAAATCCAAATTGGCAAAAGAAACACAGAGATCGAAACAGATAGAAGAAAGAAACTAAGGTGAGCAGCATTTGAAAAACTATCTAACATCCTCAGAAACAAGAAAATCCCACTTAAGTTAAAGGCAAAGTTATTTGACCAGTGTGTAATGCCTGTAATGCTGTATGAAGCTCAAATCTGAACACTAATGAAAAGCACAGTGAAAAGCTATAGATCACCCAGAGAGCTATGGAAAGGAAAATGTTGCATTAGTGAGACCGCAAATGAAATTCGTGAAAACAGCAAAACCAACCTAAAAGACATAATTGAAAAGATATGCCAATTAAGTGGGACTTTGCAGGGCACTTAGCCAGACTATAGTATGAAAGATGGAGCAAAAAAATCATTAAGTGGAGACCTTGTGGAGAGCCGGAACAGGGGAAGACTAGCCACGAGATTGGCAGACGACATAAAAAAGCACGCGGGACTAATGTAGATAAACGAGGCTCAAAACCGAGAGAAATGGAGAAACATGAGGGAAGCCTATGTTTAAAATTAGACGAAAACGGGCTGAAGAAGAACAATATTACAAACCAAAAATGAAGAATATACAAAATTTATGAGAATAAGATAAATCTTAAGTGTGCGTTAAAGTAGGTATGTATATGTACCTACTTGAAATCAACACTCACAAACGTACGATTAAAGTTTTTTATACTTTACTAAATGGCGTTTATTAATACCAAAAATTCATGACGTCACTTACTTAAGTATTTCTTAAGATTCACTCAAGATTTACATAGGTGAGGTTTAATAATACCAAACATGTCTTGAAGTGACAGTCAAGTAACGTTTATTAATGTGGGCCTTAGTTTCTGTTCGACATTTTAGTTGAGTTGTAGTTACAGTTAATTCTATTACATTTGTTGTAGTGAACATTGATCATCAGTCTATGTGTTTAGAGTTGAAATCTCTATTTGTTTCATATACCATAACAAATGATTCGAACCTATACCTAAACGTTGAAAACTTAAGAACAATTCTTACTAGCTGTACCTCACTAAGCCATGCCCTACAATTTTTAATTTTAATAATTTGAAGAAAAAGTAATTGTTTTAATTTCTAAGTTTAAAATTTTATAACATATTTAATGTCACAGTTCCAACACAAATTTACAAAACAAAATAAATTGTTTTACGGAAACCACACAGTCCCATCTTATATCTTCGAATTTAAATTAAAAGAGCCTTGATTACATTGAGATTTGAGCCAATTTTAAAGATTAATTCTTTATAGTTTGTGCTGCCTTCAAATTAACATTAGGAAAAACATAATTTGATATGTTTGTAAGAACGTTGTTGTGTTATTTTTTTAATTTTTTTAGTGAAATTAAACAACGAATTAAATGTCGGATATAATTTTGAACTATCGCAGAAAAAAAATTTTTTCCTGTAGCTATGTCGTGTTACATGTTATTTAAAATTTAGCGTGACGTTTTGCAATGATCTTGATTGCTTTATCAAACGGATATAAAATTTTTACATTGAAATCGTAAAAAATATAATTATAAAGGTTAAATATAGGTGTAGTGAAAGGATTAATTTATACGCACCTGCAATATGTATGAATTGTTGTTATACGAAAATTCCATAAAAGTGGAAACCTTGTATGTTTTATAAATAATTGTTTTTATAGTAGAAAACATTAATTTCAATACTAAGTAGTAAAATTTTATCATTGAAAAAGACTCGTTCATGTCAAAATTTAGTTATGAAGATTAATTTAATTTAAGTAGTACCAACTTATAAAGTTATGTGTTATAATTTTTCTCGTTAGGTATAATTTTTATGTGTAAATTTTAAAGTTTTATTTTAAAATGTTTAGCATTGATAATATTGTGGTATAGAGTTAATTAGTCATTAGTTTTGTTTTAAAATTATAAATTTTATTAGTGACAAGTGAAGTTTTTATTTTAATTGTTTTAATTATTTAATATTAAGTTGTGGTAAGTGAAATTTAATTTTTCAACATCACTTTTACAGTTAACAGTGCTGAGATGATTTTTTTAAATATGTAGTATTTCTAATAATAATCGTTTCTTTACGTTTTTTTCTTTTTCTAAAATGTTTGGGTTATTAAAATCAAAATGATGAAAATTGAGTACTGAGTGATCTGATAAAGTGGTGTTGGGAATATGTGGTGTTATAATTTTTTTAATTGAATTTTGATGTTGTTTTATTCTTTTATGTAAGTATTGTTTAGTTTGTCCTATATAACATTTATTGCAGTTTAGACATTCTAATTTGTATATAATTTCTGATTGGTCAGTAATTTTTGTTTTATCTTTAATTTGAATGTATAAAATTTTTTAAGGTGTTGTTATTAGTGAAAGCTGTTTTAATACTATGTTTTTTAAGTTATATTTTAATTTTTTTTGGAAAGTATGGGAATATATGGTAATGTTAAAAATAATTTTGTTTATCTTTATCATCTTGTATGTAACAGTCTTCTAAAAAACAAACAAGAAAACATCTTAACTTTTAATTACAATCACAACAAAACAAAATACAAAAACTCTTTAAACAAATACAATTGTATAATCTTAAAATTATTGATTGATGATTCGTTCATATTACAAAATTTTTTAAAACTTCAAATTATAAAATTTAAAATAAATTAGAAAACAAAATTCCTTACCAAACTATGATACCTTTTTTCACAAAAATATGTTTCGTATAAATAAATTAAAAACAAAATAAAAATACTCACGTCAAAAAATTAATAACCTAATAGATACTCATAAAAATATAATAATTTTAGCATTTACAATGAAAATAATATCAAAAACTTAAGTAACCAAAATATTCCCCATGAAATTAAAGAAATTTTACAATTAGGCCCTAAATATAATATTTATAACCCACAAAAATATGGTGGTGCCAAATATCACGATGACACTATGCCTTTATTTAAACGTTTAAATTTACTGACGCTTCCTGCAGTGTATATTCTGCATGCCTTACTTTATGTAAAACAAAATCAGCAACAATATGAAACTATACAAAATATTCATTCTCATAACACACGATCAAACCGTAATCTATATCAACCTTACACTCGTCTTAAAAAAACCCAACAAGCGACTAATTTCTATGGAATAAAGTTTTACAACCATCTACCGGAAACTATAAAAGCACTAGAGATAAAGCAATTTAAAGCAGCAATTACAAAGTACCTCATTATCAATACGCCTTTTTCTGTATTAGATTTTCTAAATTTTACCTTTTGAAGGTCTATGTTCTAATGTTGACGAATGTAAAATACTTATATTATTAACATGAATAAACTAAACTAAATCTATAATACTTTCTGAACCTAAATATCATAAAAATAATCTAAAACTAATAAAAACAATACTAATTAAAAACAAATACCCTCTTAAATTTATACAAAAACAAATTAAAATTAGAGTTAATAAAATTAAAAAAACAAAAACAATAGAAAATGAAATTGCTTTACAACCAAACTTTTTAGAACAAGATTTTAACAATCGTTACATACAAGATGATAAAGATAAACAAAATTACTTTTGAATATTACCATACATTTCTATACTTTCCAAAAATTAAAATAGAACTTAAAAACATAGTATTAAAACAGCTTTCAGTATAAACAACACCTTAAAAAAAATCATCTCAGTATTGTTAACTATAAAAGTGATGTTGAAAAATTAAATTTCACTTACCACAACTTAATATTAAGTAATTAAAACAATTAAAATAAAAACTTCACTTGTCACTAATAAAATTTATAACAAAACTAATGACTAATTAACTAATACTACAACATTATCATTACTAAACATTTCAATACAAAACTTTAAAATTTACACATAAAAATTATACCTAACGAGAAAAATTATAACACATAAGTTAAATGTATAAAATTTTACTACTTAATGTTGAAATTAATGTTTTATACTATGAAAATAATTATTTATAAAACATACAAGGTTTCCACCTTTATGGGATTTTCGTATAACAACAATTCATACATATTGCAGGTGCGTAGAAATTAATCCTTTCACTACACCTATATTTAACCTTTATAATTGAATATTTTAGGATTTCAATGTAAAAATTTTATTTCCGTTTGATAAAACAATCAAGATCATTGCGAAAGGTCACGCTAAATTTTAAATGACATGTAATACGACATAGCTACAGAAAAAAAATTTTTTCTTTGATAGCTCAAAATTATATCCGATATTTAATTTGTTGTTTAATTTCACCAAAAAAATAAAAAATAATTTGATATACTTGTATTAGTTCTATTAAAGTTAACCGCTTTTTTTACTACTTAATTTTTTGTAACCTTTCTCTTCAATTTAGCACTTCTTAGATACAGTCTTCTCTTTCTCTTCTTATTGCCAATATCATTATTTTTACCAGTTCTTCTTTTCTTAATTTCTTACATCTCTGTAACATATATTTAAAGTTTTCCATCCCTTCTATGCACAACCTGAATTTTTACTCTAAGCACTACCCCAGTATTTATTTAGACTTTCTTCTTTTCACCACCAGAATCCTCTTTTTTTAGAATCATCCTTTGTAGTTATTTTGATTCTATTAAATCTCTATACTTGCCGCATTTTCCAAAGTTTATCTTTATTCTTCTTTTATGTTTCCGTGTACTCTTTTATTTCTATCCCCAGGTCTGCTGTTTTTTGTACACAATGTGAAAATAAGAATAGTCGCCGGCCATATTTCTGAAAGTATCTCACTTTCTAAAAAAAACCTTTGGTTAATAAGGATGGACCCGAAATTTTGCTAACAAAATTCTAAAATTATCGCTAGGTAGCGTAACAATCATTAGTAATTAAGAACTATTCATAACAAATTGAAATAGAGTTAGTCTCAATAGAAATGGTTTTTTTACTCTATAAATTGCATTTTAGGACGTTTTTAATTCATTCGATCTTGACATCTATATGTTAGTTAGTTAGTGTGTGTCTTATTACAATCATTGTAGTAGAATGTTATAAAATAGATGTTTTGTAAGAAACCACCGAAAACTGTAACTTTTGGCAAAACTCGACTAGTCTTAATTAAACAGTTGTCCATTATGTTAAAAATGTGCAGAACTCCAACGTATATCATTACGATTTGCAAATGAAATAAATTGCGGAATTCTATGAATACAAGTAGTGAAATATACATGTAATCAGATACAAGATAGTAGTTCTTACAAGTACACTATAACCAAAGAGTATATAATTCTATAAGTAATTAAAATTCACCAGGCGTATTCCTACTTCAAACCGACCTACCAGAATAGACAAAATTAAACTTTAGAGATATATCAAATGATACCCCTTAAGGCTTAATTATAACTACACTTTAAACTATGTTTTTAAAAATACCTAAAAACTTCTCAAAAGGTTCAATAACGACTAGCTTTTTTTTCTTAGCTCAAGAGCACACGTACACGATTTTGAAAGAAGAAAGTTGATGTACACTTTTAGACTCAAAAATATCCAAATAGAAAACGTGTTTTATTTAAACAGGTTTATGAAGGACTCATTACATGCTTGAGAACATATTTTTACATAATAAAGTGTTTGACTTCCATTAATGCTATAGCTGTACCACTTTTACTACGTAACAGTATTGCATTAATTACATAATTTAAATTTCAGCGTACACACAGGTAGAATAAGTTTCAGAACAAAATTAAGCCACCGCTCTAATTACATACTAAAGACAGATAGTTTTACTCTGTTGAGAACGTCACTAATATTTTAGTTTGATTTAATGTTAACAAAATGTTGCCACGCAAATTGTAACCGCTTTCAACAAGATATAAAGTGAAGCATTTTAAGTGTTTACATCATCGATTATGAAAGATTTCCCTTCTCTAAAATAGATAAGTACTATGAACGTACTAAAAATAAACAAAAATTTATTTTCAGGAGATACATCTGTCTAAGAATGAATTTTACATATCGTATTCTTGAAGAAAATCAATTTCTACGGTACAAATGATTAATTAATTTCGGTTTCCGTCTAAGTTAGTAGACAAATATCATGGACTGATCGAAATTGGTAACTGATGTATAAAGATAATCACATTTTACATTCCAGTCCTTAAGATGCCGGAAAAGATTAAAATTGCGTTTTATCGACTTTCGGTCACATCCTATATCCCCGCGTTCTTGAAATAACTTATGTGTCAAAATATAATTATCTAAAAATGTTAATCGAAAACCAACAAGTGTGCCTAAAAACGTTGCTAATGTTTGTTGTACGTAAACGATTTTTAATGCTAAACGATTTATAAAAACAGCTCAATTTTGATACCTCAATTAGTTGCTGTTCTGGTGTTTAGCTACATGTAAATTGGAAATAGTAAGTGAAGAGCTTACATGTTTTAAATGAATTTTCAGTTTTATAATAAAAGATATTAATGAAATATTAATAAACTAATCGATATCACTATTTAAATAAGTATGAATTTCTTGTTTTATTTATACGATAAATAAATAAAGATGTAACGGATATAAAATATTAACACTTTAAATATTTCTTTTTTGAGCTTTTTTAGAACATATAGTAACCTTGTTCGTTTTGAGTTAATGAGGCGACCTTTATGTAGCAATATTAATTACCTACATAATACAACTGATAAAGCAACAACTTTTACTTGAATTTAATTGAATTTAACTTGACAAATTAATTTTGTTTACAAGTTTGTTATTATATTATCTAGGTTAGGGTTTCTACTTTATTTTATTTAAAGACAGGCGGCTTTACAATATTGGTTGGTATTAAATTAAGTAGGTATTATTTTATTATTTAAACCTAAATGTGAAATAAATGTATATTTTATATACATATTTGTTTAAAACATTTATTCATTACATAAAAGGTCTAGTTCTCGAAACTCCATCTATAAAACATTTACTTACAATATTCAGTAAATTTTTGGAGAATTTATGAGAGGTTACATGTTCTGATGTTACCAAGTATTTTTAGTAATAGTCTCTCATTGAATCATAAATTGGTATATGAAAAACGTTTTCTTGTTTTTGACGGTTGCAGACTAAACAACTATCATTTGGGTTAATGAAACTATTTTTATTCAGTTCAATATGTTTGTTCTACAAAAGACAGCTATAAACTAAACTTGAAAATCAAATGTTAGAATAAGTATTATAATTAAAATAGATAAAATGCAATTGTATAGAAATGCACCAGCACTAGATAAATGTGTCTAATATTTATCTATTGCTGAATATTGTAATTATTATACATAACTCCTATAACCCAAGAATCTTAAATGAGTGAAAATAAAATTTAAGTTTTTGATTGAAGTAATGAATTGTCAATAAAGTCCAAGTTTCCAAAATGTGGTTTAAATTATTTTATCAATGTTTGTTTGAAAGAGTCACGTTTACAATAAACATATACAATAATACATACAATAAATATAAATACAATAATAATAGAACAATAAATAAAGGTTGTCGTTATTGGGGCTTCTTTGTAATTCACCAACACTAGACAGTTTTAAGTGGATTTCTTTAGTTGAAGATGATTTCATTGTAAATAGTAATTTATGATTAATCAACTCCGTACAATCAGGAGTTAAGTGAATTAAATTTGTTTCTTTTGTGTCTTTTCTATCAATATTATTTTTACATTTATTGTCTAAAATAGTTTTAGATGGTGAACTAACTAACCAAGTGGCGGTGTCTATTTGCAGTATTTTAAAAGTAGTTAATTTCAAAGTATTATGTTCACTAATTTGATTAACATGAAAGGAAAGTAATTGAGTTTTGAATTTGGGATATTGAAATCATTATCATGTGAACAAAAATAATGATTTATTGAAATTGATTGACAATTATTGAATTGGTATTCTAGAAAGGGTTTTACTAAAAGTATTTCAAATATAAAAGTGAATTCATATGTTGTTTTTTGATATATTTTTGGAGTCATAATAGATTCATATAAATGGAGATTTTCATTATTTGGAGGATATGTAATATCTAAATTTTTGTTATTATAAGGTTGCAGTTCATTAAAGATTCAGAAATTCGAGTCCAGGATTGAATTAGTTCATTATTATCAATAAGTGAAAGATGTAGTTGTTGTTTTTGAGCAGATGTTAAAGCAACTTCTTATTTATTCCAAACAATGATAAATAATTGAAGAGATTGAATTGATTCATCAATTATCGAATAAGTTGATGCTTTGGTTAATATTTTGTAAATTTTACGTTTTTTATGAAAATTTTATTTAAATTATTGTTTAAACGTTTATGGTTTTCTGATAAGTCATGTATGTACGGTGGAAATTGTATCATTTAAAATTTAAGATTGTTCTAAAAGGATATTCTTGTAAGTTTCAGTTTCGTGTTTTAATTTAGATATTACGCTTTCTTATTGTCGTCCATCGTCTGCACTTAAATTTTCTATTATAATTTTTACTACGATTTTTGGAAATAATTAATCTAAGAGTTTATCAGCTTTTTTATGTATTGTTTTAATATTAATAATTGATTATCGTGATTAATAAAAATGTCTTCTATTTGTACTTCGGTTTCCTAAAAGATAATGTTTAATTTTTATTTCTCCTTCTTCTTCTTCTGGGTGCCATATCCAATTATCGAATGTTGGCTATCATCATCGTAATGGTTATTTTGTTGACTGCTGCTCGAAATAATTTCAATAATGTTACTTCATAACCTTGTCTCAAATTTTTAAACCATGATGTACGTCTTCTGCCGGGTTGTCTTTTCTCTCTATCCTTTCTTGTAGAGCTAACTGTAGAATGTAGTATTTGTCGCTTCGCGTTATATGGCCTAAATACGTTATTTTCCTAATTTTTTCTATTTATAATAGTTCTCTTTCGGATTGTATTTTTCGGATGACACCTTGATCACATGGTGGAATAAGCAAAGTAGTGTTCGGTGGAAGAAAGATCAAGATTCTTAAATTTACGGAATGAGCAAAGCAATTGTTTGTGTTAATTTTTTATCCCAATTTCCAACCATTCACCAAATATTGATGACTTCATTCAAGCATTTTCATATGCTTTTCATATTGCGTTGGAAAAACCTTGACACATTTAAAACATAGTGGATTTTTACTTTTTCCTATCACTACGAGTTTTTCTTTTTTTCCTGCCATGTTTACTGTGCAAAAAACTGTTAATCTGTCTTTGGTAACGTTACAACCTTTTGTAGACCCGTTGTAGTTCCGGTAATGTTCCGAAGTAAATTCTAGTCTCGTAGGCGTTGTAAATTTGAGACGGATAATATTTTTCGATGATCTTCAGCCAATCCAAGCATTTGCGCCATTCACATCAGCGTCCCTCTGTTCACCGTGACTTCGTTTGGAAAAAAATTAATGTTGATAAATGTGGGATCCATATTATTTTTATTTTATGTATCGCTTTTTAGTTGATATTATTAAATAAATAAACACTCTTGTCGTCATGACCAATACTTTATTAATAAATTTTGAAAATTTTGCTAGTTTCGACCACATAAATATAAAAAGGTGGTCATCTTCAGAACTAACTAACTAAAATTAAAATTTATATACACACTGAAATTTAAACGACTTAAAAAAATTTACACAAAACTACTAATTTTTAGGTTAATGTGTGGATCACAAATATATTTCTTTACCTTCGATTCTGCTTGTAAACGACTCCCCAAAATTCCAATATTCAATACATTTTGAATAGTTAATATATTAGGTTGTGTACTTTCTAATAACCTTAAAAAGATTTCAAATTCACTAGTGATCAGATCACTCAAACTAGAATTAATTGCGTCCATCCTTAACCATCACAGTTCAAATATAACGTAGATATGGATGCCCATTCTGACAGTTAATTGTTAGGATTGATTTGATTGATTGATCTTAGTTTAAGAAAGTGTATTTTTGGTTTGAGATAAATAAATTTTAATTTAAGATAACCTGTTTAATGGAAGAGTAGTGTATTTTAATATTCAAGTTCAAAGAATAATTCACATTATGCAGTTTCATTAATTAATATTTGACTTTCTCTGGAACATGTTAAATTTTTTAGATATCTAAAGCGTCAGTATTTCTTTTCTTTGCCGCTACTGCAGGATATTTAATTAAAGAGTTGAAAACAAAGTAAATTAGAATTTTTTTTATTTATCCACCCCTTAAGACTGTTAAGTAGAAGATAAATAGTCAAAAATGGTTAAAACAACTACAGTTAACTGAAACAGAATTATTATTTGGTGAGATGGCCTTTCTTTTTTTTTTGTTTATATTTCTTTTTTCGTCGCGGTTTCCTACGGACCCTTATTTATAGGAAGGTGATTCAAAAAGAAACACTCTATTTCAGTGTAAATGCGACGTTTCGCATTGTAGGGCCAATGCTTCTTCGGGCAGTGCTGAAATAAATGAGTTATGTAAGATGGTGTTGCTTAGGATTACTAAAACTCCTGCACTGTTCATCAATTAATTGTGTAAAAATAGTAACATTTAAAACCTGTTTGTTTTACAATGAAGAACGAACGTCGTATTTACACTGAAATAGAGTTTTCTTTTGGAACCACCTTCCTATAAGTAAGGGTCTGTAGGAAACTGCGGCGAAAAAAAGAAATATGAAACAGAAATATAACTATCGGAAACCGTTTTCTGTATAAACAAACGTTTTTAATCAATATGTATAGCACCGACACAAGATGTTTATAAAGAAAAGTATTTAAGAATTTTACTTTAATTGAAATAAGTCTTGGTAGCAGACATTACTGCTCTGCATATGAAAATACATTTCTTGACATTTGAAGAGAAAAATTCAAGACTTCAGTTTCTTATTTTAATATAAAAATCTGCATTAAAAAAAGAGAAACTGTCTTAAATCAAACAATTAAATCTTATTTATTAGTTAGTAATTAAACTTAAGAAATATTATCTTAGGATTAAGAAACTTTGTATTGTTTTACGATATCTTAAAATTCTTATTTTAAACCATGTTACGATTTCATTTTGTATGGAACACTATTTATTTGCATCTAGATTTTTATTATTAATGTTTTAGAACCAGTACGGTCCTCTATGTATTTAGTTTGGTATTGTATCCAGTTAACATAAGCGCGCATTGATATTTATAATTTTGTATTATTTTGTATTAGAATTTTGTTTGACGCATTACCTAATTTTGTTTAATTGGGTTCCCGATTGATTTGGGTTAACTCATTAATTTAATTTTGATTGTTTCTGGCCTTTATTTTCCATCTTGTTGCTAAATAATATTTGGCGCCGCTGACCTATTTTCAAATTGCTCAAGGTGATACCATTTACGCAGGTACGATTGAACTTTAAAATAATTTCTTTTTGGTTCAGTGATAAGCAACTAGGAACTGGTATAAGGTGCATTCTGTGGCGTGGACATTTTTCCTGTTTGTAAAATTTTGGGAATCATCCGTAGGGATAATTTAGTCTGCCAGAATATTAAGGATTGCGGAAAAGATTTATCTCAAGTGTGTGTTTTTTCGGTTTCCAATACCCGTTTTTGGGGATTTTCAGCACCGTTCCATCTGGTTGGTTATCTGCAATTCATTTATGCATGCAGTTCCAAAATTTAAGGTAAACAATTTAAGTTAGGTCATTTGAAGTATTATTGTTACTACATAATCTTTTATAGGTTTTTTGTTAACTCTCCGCTCGTATAGTAAGCTACAGGGTACGACGAAACAAAATTAAAACCATTCATAATCGTCGTTTGGATTAAACCCTCCTGCACACGTTCCGAGGTACTTTAAAAGTTATTTTATTTGCTAGGGTGTAAATATCTTACGTTTTTATGGTTTTTTTTTGTCTTCCCTTCCTGGAAGTTATTCAACAAATAACTTATTAGTAATTAAGAGCCCTGTCGTTTACGCAGAACCCGGCAATTAAGCAAAGTGGAAAGTTTCGATTACCAATCTACACAAAGGTCAGATACCTATTATCTTATGTATAGTGTGCACGTTTATGTATATATATTATCTCAGTATTTGTCATTATTTTGGTTTTCGGATCTGAACAAATGCAATATCTGCATTGCACGTAAATATATTGGTCAGTTATATCAACTTGACATTGTTTTAATCAAACACTTACGGATATATGTGTATGTTCAGATTTTTCTGTTATGCAACAATCTACGCTACCATTAAGTTATTATCTAAGGTTTGTACTATCTAAGGTAGTATAAGAAAGAACTCAATTGTTATCTAAATGTTTTTTTGTGGCCAAGAACAATTTAGATTGCGTTATATTTAACGCCATTTTTCTTAATGTTTACGGTCAATACAAGATGCACGCAAGTACGTAACCGTATTTTAGTAGTTTTTTTGAAGTTACCAAACTTATTGGGAGTGTTTATTATATAAATAAAAATTACTTGGCGCCCCACAATTTATGTGATCATTTTTTACACAGGACCCCTTTCCACTGTATCAAAGCTGGTCGTGAATTAAACACTCTCCCCATTATCAACCGTGTTATTGAGTGAGATCTGACAACCACTACTTCGTAAACGCATTCGTATAGATAATTTTTTCAGTGTTGCTTTGGAGGTTTACAAATTTCAATTAACGCTACATTACAATTATGGGAAGATTTAAAGAATGAAGGGGTTCAGTTTCTATTAACAAGCCGATTAAACAAAAATACCATTGAAAATTTGTTCGCAATTATTAGACGTCAAATCGGAAACAACGACGGCACAATCATTTAGACGAGCTTTTCAATGGGTAATTACTGCAAATATTTTAATACCACCCCACACGGCCAATTGTGAAGCGGATGTACAAATAGATATGGGAGTTATTGAAGATGAAGGATCCACAAAAATGAAGACAATGTCAAATTGTGTGACAAGTGAAGATGAAGCAGTTGAAAACTTTCACAAACAGCTTTTTTTCCGGATAAATTGTCTATCTTGCAATTTTTTAGTACTATTACCTTTCATAAACTAAATTTGAGTTAAAAAATGGAAAATTTATAAATCGATTTAAAATTTACAGTAACCTTTTTTACTGTAAAAATGATAAAATCACAAATGTTTTTGAGATTTTTTACACATGAATTTAATGATCAAAGTAACATAATTTTTATTGAAGACAAATCGCGGATGAATTGAAAAATATACCTACAACATAGGCACCTGCAGATTAATTTAAAAAACTACAAATTTTTAAGAGTATTTGTGTAAACTGGTGTAAATAAATAAACTATTTGATATTCAATGCCAAAAAATAGTTTTAAAATGTGAAAACACTGTCGGGTTGCCATCATAAAACCAATATAAAACTACTAACAAAATAACATAATAATAATAATAATCCTTTTATTGCCCAACAGGAAAATTAATCCCCAATTACAGGACAAATTAGAAATGTATCATAAAACAAATAAATAATAATAATAGTACCTACAAATGTATTATATCAACAACAAACAAGACATAATCGTTGTATTGAAAAATTAATAGTAATAAAATAATGCTAATGGTTAACAATGTCAAAAATAATACTAGAACGAAAACAATAATAAAAATGTGAAAGAATAAAATTGTCAAAATAAAAAAATTGAATAAAAAAATAAAAAAAAATAAAACAACATTGTCGTTTATCATTTTTTTGCGTCTTTGCTTAAAGTCTACATACTTATACCAAGTTTGACATACATTATATGAAAATATAGAAAGTTAATAGAAAATTTACAAATTAAACTAGTGTGCTTAATACTTTAATAATTTCTGCAAAATACAGCATTGATAAGGAATGTGGGCTCCAATCGTTATGTTTTGATCTCCTCTATCTCGCTTATCACAATGTCAAATCTCCCTTGTAAACGAGTTTTAAGATGGAATGAATAAAAATTGTAACACGTTTATTCATACTTTATAGACAATACAATTTTTACGTATTTCTATTTTATATCAAATAAAAATTATTTCCAAGTTAATTTTAAATAAAATTTAACAGTTTTTGTTGTGCCATAAATCATTTACGGAGACCTTAGTATTAATAATATTAGCTGCAGATATTTTTTAATTAGTAAATTATCTAACTTCAGTCATTGTCCATTCTACGGCCTACCTAACAAATTCGAAGTTATATTTTTTGTCAATAAAATAAAAAAAAGTACGACAGAGAGCTTTTTTTGAAGTATCAGCTTAGAAAGCTTTAAAATGCCATTGATCTATGTCAACAAAAGTCCTATGATTGTCAAGTACAAGTTATTCTACTTTAACTACAAAAAAAAAAACACTACAAATTTCAAAGTAAACAAATTACTTTTTAAGCTAAAACTGAATTAATTTAGTTAGTGTTAGTTTGTTTTGTTTATAATTCAACAAGATGGGAAGTTCCTGATATGATATTAGAGTAACTTCATCTAACTATATTTCAATTATCGAACTTGCGGTATCTAATATAACCTGTAGAATAGTTTAAAACAGTAATGCATAATGATAGAAATAGATTGGCGCAATTTACCCACCTATTCTCACTGTAAATTGAACCACAATGGCAATAATTTATTGAATATTATTATGTATTATATCCGAATTTCATTAAATTGTGGTTCTAAACGGGATTAATCAATTTTGTATTATTTTTCAGGACATGTCAGAATACAAATGCGATTCAGGAAAACCTCCTGTCTATGTTCCTCACAAACCAGTGTCAGCTGTAATCGGTGCTTCATTTAGTGTTGTCTCTATCATGGTAGCAAACATTCTACGCCTCTTTAAGGTAAGTTATATACAACTATTGACAGAATAAAAACCTTAATCAAATTGTGAATGCAATTGTTATTAATTATTGTTTTAAAACTACCACACCCAAACGCAATACTTAATTTTGTTATTGCTTTGTAATCAGACTATTCTTTCTAAATCATTTACTGTTTTGATTTTTACTCTATTTTCTATATGTGATTTTACTTTTTTATAATGAATTTATGCATTCATTTTAAAACTTATGACGTACCAGTGGAACCCGTGGGCCGCTTAAAAGCGCACGCAAAAGAATTTTTTATTTCGCAATTTCTATACTTTTGTTTCCGTATTGTACACGATACGAAACGAGACTGTTTTAGGGTTTTAAAAATTTTAGTGTATAAACGTAAGAAAATTAAGTAAAGTTTTGTTTGGTTAGTTTTTATTAAGTTGATTTTAATATTCAAGAAAATTTAATGTTAATTTATGAAACAAGTTAACAAACAGTATTTTTCCGCCGACTGTGCATTTATGGCTTACATTAATGTAAACAAAAATAATTTTAGTGTAGGCATACATATTACCGTTTTATCTTCAATCAACTGCAACATGAATATGTAAATATGTCGTAATTTGAAACAAAGCAAATTTTAATAATAACAAATCGATGTTAGTCTGCAATTGTAATAAATGACATTTTCTACGCAACATTCCAATATTTTTACTCATTGTTGAAAAGTTAAATTCTTTAACTAGAACTGTAAGAGAAATACAAAACTATAAAAACTAGTGACCCTATAAACATTCTGAATTCCGACTGCAGAAAATATCTTTTGTAGGTGTAGCACTTTAACAAAATGTTTTTTCTAAACTCTACGTGCACATACTTTGTGAAATGACAAAACGATAAAGGTAAAAACAAACTTCAATGACGAAGAGTATTAAGCAAGTATGTCCCCGATAAAAAGCTTTGCAAAGCCATTGACAGTATTGAATATGTGCAGGATAATTATTCTCAATAAGTTGGTAAACTGCTTGCACACAGTAAGGATGTAAATGAATGTTTTTTCTTTTGTATGATGTGACAAGTCATTACAGAAAGTTCGACTTGTTACAGGATGTGCTTAGGTTACATCAAAGTTATACTATATCGTATAAGAAATATTAAGTTTTAAAAAAAAACTTCTCTTTATTTAATGAGAACGTTTATAATGTTACCCCGAAGGAGGTTGTTCACCAACTTACAATAATAATTAAAACTGTTTTGCAGTTTTATGAAAAAGCTCACTACTAATTTTATGATTCAAATAAAAAAAGCAATGATTGCATAAACAATAATGTTATCATTTACACTTCTATGTAAAGTTGTATTAGAATTTCTGCAGTTTGCCTTTCCTCTAATGTAACTCTTCCCCGCCGAGATGAAAGACTCTCCTCGGTCTTTCTACTAAAAGTCTATTAAATACATTATTTTTAAAACATAAAAATTACAATAATTATTACAATTAAAAGTAAGAAGTAATTTGTAAATTGGTAATGAAGAGGTATTTCTTGAGGCTGTAATATTTCATCATTTAAAATTTGTTTTTCCAAACGTTTATCTAAATTGATTTTTGGTAATTTGAATGCCTTATTAGAACTTAGATTTATTTCTTTAAATTTTATTTCAGTCATTTCTGGTAATGTCATTACATCATACACCTCGTCCTTACTATTGATAAACAATTGTTGATAAATTCTAAAGAATATGTAATTTGCCTGGTTAATTGTTATTAATTGGGTTAATGATTGATCTATTTTCACAATAGTACAGTTTTGTATATCTTTCACACAGTTATTATTAATTTGGGATGAACTGTTGTTTTTGATTATATATTTATTTTCTATCAAAAGTAATCGGTTACACATTCTAATTGGTTGTAGGACCACACTAAATACTCACATTGCCCAAATACATAATTTCTGCGATAAGGTACCTTCACAATTTTATAAAAAGTTAAAATGTCTTTTCCATTATTGTAAATTCGATCGATATGATCATTTTTTTAGTTGGATACAGGATATTTAGATGATTTAGTTCTCTTCGCAATTGTGAATAGAATAATAAGAAAGGATGTAATTAATTTCAAAATTTTAGTATTATTGATTGGTGGAGATCATTGACAAAAATTTCTACTTCGTTTAAGTTATTTTCAAAAATAAAGATAATTTCGAGTATTAGTGCTTACTGGTCTAATTCCAAAACTTTATCACTTAGATGATTTAGGCGTTCCTTAATTAATTTTCCGTTATTGTTAATATTATTCGTTAAATTTTGGATTTGATTAAACATGGTTTTTAATAAAGTAGTTTTATAATTTACCTTATTGGTAATCTCATCTTGATTTTGTTTTAAAAGTTGAATTGTTTGATAAATTAGATTTCTTTCGTCATCGTCCATAATTTCAAATAGCAATTGCTGTTTTTAAAAAAAAAAAAAAAACGTTTCTTTAAATTTTGCATTTCATAAAAATTGGTTGAATTTGTTTTTTACATTGTTTCAATAATTTGATTATATTGATATTGTGTTTAGATAAAATGGGGTCCTTGGTGTATTTAATGTTAATGTAGTGTAGGCATTATAAATAAAGTCGTGTTGCACGGTTAGATTTCTAATTAATAACTGTAATAGCTTATATTCTAAGGTGAATGCTAATCTATGATTAAAAATATGTTTATACCCGCTTCCTAGAGCGAAGGGTAGTAAGTAATTATTGATGGGTTTGATTTGAATTTCCCGTTCCGCCAGTGCTAGGACCAGGATTGTGAGGGTTAGTGTTGTCGTCTTTATTCTGCAACGACACATTTTTTAATTTCTTTAAATTTAATATGCTCCTTTACTTCCTGATTGATAAGTTTCATAGTTTTATTTCTCTTCTGTATGTAGTCTTCTGTAATTTGATTTGAAGTTTTGTAAAATGTTATTTTCATTAATTATTTGGAATGGTGTAAACTTTGTAGTTGTATGAATACTATTGTTATATGAAATTACGACCATATGTAATTGTGTTCTGAAACTTAATTTTGATTTCTCTAAATTAGATAGTTACTCTACTGATTCTGTTAAAGTCGAGTCAAATCTTTCAACTATTCCATTTGATTTTGAATTTTCGGTGCAAACTCGATGATGATTGATTTTGTGATCTTTTAAGAATTCCGTTATTAATTTGTTACAAAAAAGATAGATCGTATTCCGTAATTAATTTTGAGAAAATGCTAGATTTGACATGTACAATGTTAAATATGACAAAATGGTTTGTCAATTTCTATCGGGTAAAAGATAAGCTTGAGATACTTTGAGAATGCGTCTACGATTGTCAAAATAACTTATAAATAAGCGTGTACAATTTGAAACGGTTTATCAGGGGTTGGTGTCAATGATAAGGGTAATTCCATACATTTTGTCTGTTTGTTTTGGTCTTCAATATCTTCTAATAATTTATTTGTCAAATTGATTTTGATGGTATTGTTAAAATTTGCTCGGATGATTTTTAAAATATTTCTCTCCATGTTGCGATTTTTGAAATAAATACAAATATTGGCACGCTAAAATATTGAGCTCTTCTTAATTTGTCTAATATGTCTTTGATGTTGGGTAAAGGATAAACGGTGTTTGATAGGATCTCAAAAATATTGGATCTTCGTCTTTGGTTCTTATGCGGTGTTTTATCGTGTTGGTAAATGTTAAATCTTCGTCTGGCATTTTGAATACGTTCATGTATTTTCTACACAATTTTATTATGATTCATATTTCTTTGATATTCATGTGGTTCATTGTAATTAAATTATTTAGGCTTTTTAAAGATGATTGTTCGGAAAAAGTAAATGGTGTCACTTCTTCTGGATTAATTTATTCTTTGTTTAATTGATCAATTTTTATTTCTTGTTCTTCGATTGTGGGATATTCTAATATAATATTTACGTTGCCGTTATTAATTTTGTATAGTCCTTCATTAAAATAATTTCGTTTAATTTTTGTTCCGGAATAAAAATTCTTCGATTTGATTTACAGTAACTCAAGGTGTGAATTTGTTTTAATCGTGGCTTTAATTTAATATTTGATTGTTTATTATAATATAAAATGAAATTGTTACCGTAGCTACAGTGTTAGTAAATTGTTTTGTAGGTCAATATTAAATTTTAATTTTTCGCGTATTCCGATTAGCGCATCAAAACCCTAATGCAAATGTAAAATAATAAATTTCATTGTACCAAATGCTATAAATTCTTCAAAACAGGGTACGCCCGCTAAAGTTTTCATAGTGCTAGTACCATTAGCAATGTTAATTTGTAAATTTGTGGGTTTAGTACAATTTGGATAAAATTTTGGAATTATTTTGAAGTTAATTAAATTAATTTCGCTGCCTGTGTCGATAAGTTACTAGTGTAGGCAATTTAGATGAAATAACAACGAATAGAAGAAAAAAACTATAAAACTTTTAAAATTTGATTATAAACTCCCAGTAGGCATAATTATTATTAATATTATTATTATTATTATGTTAATACTAATTATATCACTGTTCGGAGTTTTATTAATTTATTACATTATCACATTTCTTAAAACTTTAGCTACGTTTGTTTGCTTTATCATAGTTTTATTACAGTTTTATGAAAGATCACTAATAGTATAAAAATATAAGGTACTTCAGTTTAGAGGGTGGCTTTGATGTGCAAAGCACTGTAGGTATGTACTACAACTAGCGAATCCGTACGTGCATGTCATCATCATCAATTGCATTTTTCGGTCATATCGAAGTACAGACTTCGAAAACAAAAAGAAATATTTTCCTTTCTTTTATGTTTTTAGACAATAATATAAACTTTCATAACTTATTAATAAGTGTTTATAATAATTTTATTAGCAGTTTTTGAAAAATGGAAAAAAAAACAAATTTAATTTAAGATTTTAATTTTTGTGAGGTTGCTACACCACGACATTTGAAAATCAAATTTGTAGCAAACGAATGTGCCGGATAGCTAACGGCGAGGGGTGAGTTAGGATTTGTCTCTCATTTACCTTTATTGAAGACTAAAGGTTCTTACATTAGGTCACAGTCGGTGTTGTCAGGTGCCACCCTAATCTTTTAATTGTTAAGACAAATGTTCACTAAAGAAAAGGGAGAAATGCAAACAGTTGAGGCAATAAAAGAGAAAAAACGTTGCTAACGGTTCTCTATTAAGTGTTAAAAATATACATAGCGTTAACACGGTGTCCTAATTCTATGACGTATTTCGTCGCTTAATATAAAAAAAACAAACAACAGACAAACATGCAAACGATAAGCTACCCCGGTACCGGCCGAAGAAACAGATTTTTAACCGCGCTCCTAAAACTATTACATTATGTGGGTAAATCAACGAAACGAGTCTGTGGCCTAGTTAAATACGTAATTTTTACTGTAACATCAATTCGAACATAACATGCCCTGAACTCGGTTTGATCATTTCTTTTTTTTCTTTACTATTGAACACAATTTTAACTCTTAACACGTAATTTAAAGACAAAATATAAAAAAAATAAAGATACCCTAAACGATGTTTAATTTATTTCACCAAACGCGAACTCACACTTAAAAGCACGGAAGTTTCTGAAGTAATCAAATAGAGTACTTACAGTTGAGTTTTTCTTCAATCCATTATTCGAAGAAGAATCCACTCGGAACCATCATTCGAAGAATATCCATTAGGAAACATTATTGCAGAATAATCCGAAGTTTCGATCTAAAGCTTCTTGACGGCATTGCTTTATTCAGTTACTAAATCGCTGAACCAAGAGGACGTCACATCATTCGCTATGCGTTTACTTCGATTACATTAACTCAATCGAACAATAAGCTCATAAAGGTTTGCAAAACGGAGGTTCCTTTATTTACGGTACACTCAATTTCCTCAATGCACTCGCGCCTCGATAATTATACATAGACGTACACTTTTCGGCACTTACGGTACTTAGGCGGTTGTTTAAATTTAACAACATTAATCCGCACAATTTGGTACATGTCAAATTACTACATGTTACCCTTCGTGAATCTGCTTAAAAACCCAAACTTAAAACTATCAATCATCAGGTAAGGGAATCTCCCCTCTTTACATTTCCTACACAAATAACATTACAAAAATTAACGCGCTAACATTTTCTCAGAAATAATAAACAAAAAGTCTTTAATTTAATTGATAAAGGTGACAACCACTGACTGTTTCCATGGGATTAAACAAAGAAACCTTCGAAATAACAAAACAAACTGCGACATATATTGATTATATTCGAAGAAATCAAGTGTGGAAATTATTGAAATAAGCATTTCCTAATAGTATATTACATAACGTGTGCGGAAAGTGATAAATAACGCACAAGCGAGAAAGTTGCGCACGAGGCGATAGCCGAGTGCAGGCAATCCCGCGAGTGCGTTAGACACTTTCCGGCGAGTTATGTACACTATTTTTCCTACGACCATAGACAAAAAAATTTTTCTCAACAATATTTATTTTTATATAAATTTACGAATACATGAGTAATAATAAAATGAATACAACACTAATAATTAATAATTTAGAACATGTAAGTACCCTAATTATTACTTATGACTACAAATATTAATGTTAATGGTGTTATTATTGCAATTTGTGAAGTTAAGCGGATGGGTCAACATTTGATTTATGTTTTTAATACTATTACTTTGTGATTGTTGTTCATTGTGAGAGGAATGAGACGGTAGTGAATGTTCATCACATGTTTCTGCCACTTGACTTGACGGACCGGAATTAACAGCTTTCAAAATTGTATTACCTACCGTAATTTTATTTGATAATGATTCATCTATATAACTTTCAGCTACAGGGGTGGATTTCCAACCCCGTGGCGTTTCAGAGCTGTTATATCCCCACCTGCATTAACCAAAATTGTGGCAGACGACCTCCGAAAACAATGGCCAGTGTATAAATGGGGCTCTTTAAGGTGTAAGAAAGTAGCTATTTGTTTTGGAATGTCACCAAATTTGTTGATACCTACTGGTTGCCGTGTACACTTTTGATGTTGATAGTTTAAAAAAACCGGCGGATTGGCACATTTGAGGGCCTGAGTGCAGCATATTTTTGTATAAATTATAAAAGGCACCAGTTACTGTAAATGAACGTGATTGTTTGGTTTTCGTATCATTTATTCTTATCAGAACAGCGCTTCCAAGATCTTCAATGTCGTCAATTTTAAGTCCGCTAATTCATGCTTGCGGCATGCCCCATTTAGCCCGATAATGAGTGCCACCTATTGTGATAAAATATTGCTTGATAGAATTTAATATCAAAAAAGAAAAGACTAACCTTCATGAATAGGTACTTATCATCTGGAGCTTCGTTAAGAAAACGACTATCTTGTTCTGTTAAGTTTTAGATTTTTTTGGCTTATAGCCATCCGACTTCCGTTTAAGTAGCGCCTTCAACTTTGAATATTTTGCAATCTCCACGTCTTGATGAATGCTAAGAGTACTTCGCAACATGGAATAATGTGTCCATAACGAATTTGGTTTAACATTGTTGCTTATTTCCAAAATAAGCAAGTAAGACGTTCTCAGAGAACGAACTTTCAATATTCTGAGCCTTCCGCCAATCCATAAATTGTTTGTATGCAATTTCATACCGTTTTTGGGATTTTCCAGGCAACAAATGCAATGTGGCTTTTCGCAGCATCTACAATATTTGGAGGAGTGCATTGCATTTCTAAACTATCACTACCACTGCTTGCATCCATATTTTCAATAAATTAAATTAAGTGCTGTAAAATCAACTTTTTTTAATTAAAATTAAACTAATAAACTGCTTACTTACAAAATTCGTGGTTGTTGATTGTGTTGTCAACGGTGCCGCCTATTCGAACGCGGACTATGCGTTAGACGCTCCTAACGCACGGCGCGAAACCAAATCGCATAGATTGACGATATTGACAATTTTCGCGTATACGTATTTGTGCGTTATAAGGTAGTTTCTTATATGGTCGTAGGAAAAACTCTAATTGCCTGAACGTGACGAAAACGCGATTCTCTACACCAACTGATTTGAACACAAAAAAATATATTAAATGACCAAAAACAACATCCCGACAGATATGACCATGAACACACGTGCATTGCAATGTAAATGAAATACTTTAAAACTATAGTCTAATCCAATTCAAAAGAGCTTTATGAACCAAAATCATTCGCGCGTATAAAAAACAATTTTTCACCAAAATGAGGTGACAAAGTTGTGTTCTGGCAAATAAAACGTTTACTAATCGTCTATTGTTTTGTTTGATATTCCTATTTGTTATCAGTCATTTTTTGATTTCCAATTTACATCTAAAAAATTGTTCTTTTAAGAACAAAGTGAATATTCCTAAGAGCTTCAAGTGTCTAAATACCCATTTTCAAGACAGCAGTTAAAAGTAACGTCAACAATGTCGATACCTTTACCGAGAAAGTCAAAAGTACACAGGGTGTCATTTTGACGCGGTCATTGACGTAGCTTTGAAAAAATGTAGGTTTTATTCGGTGTCGTCATTTTGGGTATTTTCTTCGTCTAAAATTTCGGGGTGTTGTAAATTTGGTTGTGAAAATAATTTGGGTACAATTGGTATAATATTGATTGGTTTCGTCGTCGTAAATAACTGATTCTGGATTAATTTGTTGATAAAAATCTTTAGCAGTTCATATTCCTGACATTAATGTTGCCTTAGGTAAATTTAAATTTTGGTTGGGTCTAAATACGTTTGTAGGTGGTTTGTATGGTTGCGATTGGAATGATTGGTTTGGTTGAAAATTAGGCGATTTAAATTGAATCGGGTTGTTAAATTTAAGTTGTGAAAAATAATTGAGTTACCAAAATTTCTAAAATTTGATTGCTGAATTTGTGGTTGACGATTAAAATTTGGGGTGCTTTTAGAAAAAGGGTTGAAAAGTGGTTTTGAAAATGATTTTATTGATAGTAATGTTGTCGTGTGATTGAAATTTCGTCCGGCTTGTTCCGCAAAGTTTATTACGTCTTGTGCATAAGTTATTGCTTGTTCTAACGTATTAGGTTTTCTAGTTCTAATTTGCATTTCTATTTGATACGGTATTGTAACTAAAAATCTGTCCAAAGCATTTACGACTATAATTTCTTGCCTGATTGTTTTATGCGTTATGTTTCATAAATTAATTTTTGCCATTAATTTTCCTAAAGAAGTACTAATTCTATAACCGTAGTCTATTAAATTTTCTCCTTTATTAATTGAAATGTTGTTAAATTTTACAGTTAATTGTTCGAGGTCCCTACTATCTGAAAAGTGATTAATAATTGCTATTTTTATATCCGCCCATCTAGTTAAATTGTCTCTCGGTGATAAAATTTCAAATGCCTTACCTTTAAATTAAAAAAAAATTACTGCTCGTATTACGATTTGTACTTCAATAAGATTTTAGTATCGCGTATTGATATTATCGCACGTCATGCAAAAAGCGTTTATTTCGGTTTTTTTCCTTCGCAAATGGGAATTTTAGATAATTGGTAGTTTATAGGGTGTGTTTATTGGTGGGTTCCTTGTAGGTGGGTTTGCATTGTGGTTTCTAATGTTAAGGAGTTTATCAAATTAACTAAATCTTCCAGTTTGTTTTTCGTTTCTTATAACTAATTTTGCAAGCGCAAATTCCAAATTATGGAAAAATATAAAATGATATTTTAAGGAGGTACCTTATGTGTTAAAAATTAACAATGTGGTAGTTTAGTTCCTACCTTATTTTGTTGTTTTCGGAGCTGTCTTCGATCGGTACGCGATGCACCTTGTGTTGATCACTAGGCTGCTGCGGGGATGGATGTTCTACTCTCGTTGGTTGTCTTCGTCGGGTGTTGCGTCGCCTCCTCGAGCGATGCTGCGATGCACGTTGTTTAGTCACTTGGATGGCTTCTGGTAGCGTTCTCGTAAATTCGTATCAACTAATGAATTAAAATTCACCGGTTCTCCAAATTTTTTACGACAAACAATTTAGGGGTGCACCTTGAAACCGTGTTAATATTATCCTACCGACTGCGCCAGTTATATTTTGTATAAAAAATGTTTTTATACAATGTTACCCGAAGGCGGTTGTTCACCAACTTACAATAATAATTAAAACTGTTTCGCAGTTTTATGAAAAAGCTTACTACTAATTTTATAATTTACATGAAAAAAGCAATGATTGCATAAACAAGAATTTTATCATTTACACTTTTATGAAAAGTTATATTAGAATTTTGGCAGTTTGCATTTCCTCTAATGTTGTCTTTGTAGGTGAATATTGATTAAGCACCAATTCGTTCCCACAAAAAATTTAGTATTTCTTGTTTTGCTGTGATGAAAATTATTTTATTGCGACCCAACAATCGGAATTGAGTATTCCAATTTTCCATCAACTTAGTGACCTTATATTAAAATACTGTTGGCAATAGCCATACAAAAAAACCAAAAAGTAAATAATTATTAAAGGCAAAGCTCACAAAAATGTAGAAACGATGAAGTTAGGTGATGTTATATATTTATAAATTTGTGGTGAGTTCACAAAACGGTGTTTTGCACAGGTGCGTTCACAATAGTATTTCTCTCTACAATGATTAAAATATAAAATAGCATGAAAAACACGTGTCGCACTCCAACAATTGCAGACCGATCGAAGGGTGTCTTCGTGCGACAAAAAATGTTGTTGTTACACTTGTAATATTCTATTTTATTTCCGCATAAGCTTAACGTGTGGTGCAATCTTAAATTTTATTTTTTAAATATCTATTCTGGGTCAATCTCAAAACACATAGAAAATTTCATCCAGATCGGTTTAGAAGTTACAAATATAGATTTATATAAAATCAGTGTTTTTACTTTAATGTAGTTATTACAAACATTCAATCCGGTTTTCTTAAAATCAAATGTTTTTGTGATATTTACCAATTAAGATTAGAATTGCTATTTGTCAATAGTCTAAATTTCATAGATACACATAATTCTTTGTAACAATGACATTTGTATTTTATTTGTTTATTTTTGTTATAATGCACAAATTAATTTTTTTCAAACTAATGAGTTTCTTTAATAGTGCATTTTCGTTTTCTTAAAGATTCTACAAACTATCCATCATGACTTTTAGATAATGCCATCCGTATTGATTCTATTATCATCTTTTACTGACACTATAACTACAAATCCGGACTGTATTAGTTTTACGATAGAACGTTTAAGGTCTGTAGAATCATAAACTAAATATTTTGAAACTTCAACTATGTTTGTAATGTTACTTCATTGACATCGATATTTTAGTAGCATCATAAAGTATTATAGCAATTATTTATAAATAATAAGTACGTGTAATTTTGCTATTTGAGTAAATAAACTTTTCGGTAACAAACATATTGCACTACTGATCTTGCCAATTTGTTGCGACTTGCACGCGTAATCTAGCCGCATTCATTTAAAATTATGGGAAGCGACTTTGTAGCCGCGGGCTGAAAGTCGCTTCAAGTTGCGACTGTAATACGTTCAGCGAACACACCGAGTTAAGGCCACTCCTTCATTGATTAGTGATAATTTGAACCAATAAAAGTAGAGACCACTTTACACTATGTAAATTTATATAAGCGATTAATAAACGATTGTCTCGGATTCTACATAACCCTGAACAACCTAAAGTTGTGGTAACTGTAAATTCTTCTTATAAAATGTAGATTTATAAATAAATAACGTAACGACTTTTTATGTAAAATATATTTATAAATTTTAAGTACTGAACCCTCAGATGCAACAAAAGGAACAGTTATAAAATTCCCACAATTGCCTACCACCAAAAAGGGATAAACGAAATCAAATTACTTAAAGTACAAACCTACATTAAAATTGAACAAACATTTACACAGATTATTAAGCAATTGGTTCATATAGGTACATTATGAGAGTTAATTCAGCATTCTTAGTTAAAAAAACATAATTTTGAATCTTATTATTTATATTTAACTTTAAGATAAATCCGATTCAGATGAATAGTCATCCCCCAAATGAATTATCAACGGTTCCACGATGATCTCCATTGCAATGTCGACCTGCCACATTTTTTCCGCTTCACCTTGTGCATGACAAATGGCAGTTTGTTTAAATTGTCTGCAGAAACAGTTTCTACATCATATTGAAATAATTGGTGAAGATCTTATATTTTAAAGGTTGTATTGTTCCTTGCAACTTCTCCTTTTACTTGACCCCATATCAATTCGATAGGATTGAATTCGCAGTGGTAAAGAGGCAATCGCAAAACTGTAAAACCATTTTTTAGCCATTTCATCAACCACATATTTTGGTATGACTGCAGCCTCTCTAACAAGATGCAAAAGTTCAGCTTTTACCATGTCAGGAATGTACACAATCGATTAACTTTCGAATCAAGATTGTATATTTGTTTTTTGTGTAAGAATTAGGAATCTTCTCGGTTTTTCTACTGTGTTAAGAAGTATTGTCCACTAAGCCGCCAGTTTTTGAAAACTTTCCTGGTCGTCTCTTTATGATAACCTTCAGTTTTCTTCAATTCAAAACATAACAAACCATTTTCAACAAATCCATCCTCAGATCCTATGTGCAGTATTATAAGACGATTTCCCTTGCCCGAAAGCCTGCCTTTGGTCGACGATTATTGTCTCTTTCCATACTTTACTTATGGCATGGCCAGCGTTTACCCAAGTTTCATCTAAGAAGTACAATTTCTTCCCATCTTCTCAGTGTTTTGAATTTCTCTCAAAAAACGTCGCCTACAGGCAATTATCTCGTTTTTTTCTTTTAGAACACTATTGCGTGATATTTTTCTGAACCTGTAACATCAATATGAAAAATGATAAATAAACTTGTTTACTCGCGAAATCCATCCTTGATCCATTTACTCAAACTAGTTCGATTAAATAACGGAAAATCTTCGTTTTCCTGCAATGCTGCTAACATTTGATTCAGAGTTGTTGGCTCGTTTTTCTCAAAAAAAGAATGAACATCGAAGAGCAGTTTTGGTTCTATAATTTTTTTTCTTTTGGTGCCTGAAGTTTGTGTTTTTCCTGGTATTCATGGATAATTTTAAATACACTCGAAACACTTTTTTTTTAATTACTTTTAGAATGCATCTTTACCATGTCATTTTGCATCAGGCCTTAAAAGAGGAAGACTTTAATCGGAGGTTTGACTATTGCCATTGTGACGGGAGAGTGAATCTGCCCAAATGCATTATTGGGTTGCAGAAAATCCCCATTGGTTGCGTGAAGTTCAGCACCAAGGACGTTGGAGTTTAAATGTGTAGTGTAGCATAATGGGAGGCGGAATTATTAGGCCATATATGTTTCAGCAATTCGTAAATGGCAATGTCTTACTTGATTTTTTAGTCAATAAATTACCGTTGTTGTTGGAAGATGTGCCACTGGAATCACAACAAAATTTGTTTTTGCAGTTGGATGGTTGCCAGAACATTTTGCTATTATTGTGCGTGAGATTATTAATTTTGTATTTCAAAAGCAGTAGATTGGAAGAAAAAGTCTGTTTCCATAGCCTCCTCGATCACCAGACATAACTTGTCTTGATTTTTATTTATGGAGGCGGTTAAACGACATCGTGTTTCAAACTCAACCTACGACCAGAAAAGATATGAAAAACCGGATTTGTAATGCAATACGTAAAATACCTACCGATAGCCAAAATTGAAGCTGCAGTTTTGTATCTTTGTATCTATAAACTACCACCGCGAAGATTGTATACACGGAAATCGCCAATCGAATCCCCCGACTATATAGTTAGAAATCAAATCGACTACATATTAGTAAATAAAAGATATCGAAATGCCTTTGTTTCAGTCAAAACTTACCCCGGAGCTGACATAATGTCAGACCATAATCCACTAGTAGAGACAGTAAAAATAAAATTGAAGAAAATCAAAAAGAAAATAAATAATAACTAATATGATATAGAAAAGCTAAAAAAGATCCAAATATCGCGACACAAGTGAAAGAAGACCTGACAAAACAAATACAAACAGAGGATATCACTGATGAAATAAACCTTGAGATAAGAAGATGGAAAACTATAGTAGAAACGACTAGTGAGAAATATCTAAAACCAGATAAAAATATAAAAAGAAAACAATGGATGACGAACGAAATCCTACAGATGATGGAAGAAAGGAGACGTCTGAAAAATAAAAATACACCTGAATATCTACAAGTTTACAAACAAATACAAAAGAAGATAAAAGAAGCTAAAAACAAGAAGATAGAGAAAGATTGTAAAGAAATAGAAGTATTACAAGAAAAATATAATAGCTTCAATGTATATAAGAAAGTTAAAGAGGCAGCCGGTATCTTCAAACCCAGAACAGCAAACAGAATAGTGAACACTACAGGTAGTGTTATCATAGAAAAACAAGAAAAGATCATTGTTTGGAGAAACTACATTAGAAAATTTTTGATGACATACGACCACAAATGCCACAGATTAAGAACGAATCAGGCCCCTCCATTACTAATGACGAGGTCCAAACAGCTATTAGACTGATGAAAGAAGGAAAGGCTCCAGGACCAGATAACTTCCATTCGGAATTTTTAAAAATCCTTGACGACAATGGCATTAAGCAAATTACACGTATATTTAATCGCATTTACGAAACCGGTAATATCCCGCATGAATGGTTGAAATCAGAATTTATAACATTACCAAAAAAAACAGGTGCAAAGACATGCGAAGACTTCAGAACGATTAGTCTCATGAGCCACTTATTAAAGATATTCTTTAAAATCATCCATAAAAGGATTTACAGAGTTTGTGAAGGACAGATGTCAGAGACACAATTTGGATTTCGGGATGCAATGAGAACGAGAGAAGCGCTCTTTAGTATTCAAGTGCTATTCTAAAGATGCCGAGATGTTCATTGTGATGTTTACTCATGTTTCATTGATTACCGTAAAGCTTTTGATAGAGTTAAACACAGCAAACTCATAGAAATATTAAAAGAAGTTGGGATTGACGATAAGGACCTAAGGATAATTACACATCTATATTAAAACAAAACTGCCTACATAAACATAGACGGAGACAAATCTGAAACAATAGATATATTACGAGGAGTGAGACAAGGATGCGTATTATCCCCTTTACTGTTCAACGTTTACTCTGAACATATATTTAATAAAGCCCTTAATAACAATAATATAGGAATACTTGTGAACGGAAATCGTTTTAACAACTTACGACATGCCGACGATACCGTCATTATTGCAGATAGCTTAGAATCCCTACAACAAACTATGAAAAGAGTGATAGAAACTAGTCAAGACTAACGGATTCATATAAATCTAAATAAAACCAAATATATGGTGATAAGTAAAAATAACATCCCACATGAAGATCTGATAATAAATAACAACCAACACATTAAACGGATCAGGAAATACACATACTTGGGAACAGTATTAAATGACCTATGGGATCATTCACAAGAAATTAGATGTCGCATCGAAAATGCAAGAGCGGTTTATATTAAAATGACATCAGTTTTCAAAAGCAGATCTCTCACTATCACGACTAAAATAAGACTCCTCCGTTGTTATGTATTCTCCGTCTTGCTCTATGGAGCAGAGTCTTGGACTTTAACTGAAGCCACCATTAGAAAACTAACATCATTTGGAATGTGGCTATACCGCAGAATTTTGAGACTTTCTTGGGTAGACCATGTGACCAACGAAGAGTTTCTTCGTAGAATGAATAAAACCACAGAAATAACAACCACCATAGAAACCCGTAAATTAGAATACCTGGGCCACACAATGCGTAATGAGAGGAGATATGGTTTATTACAACAAATAATACAAGGAAAAATCACAGGCAAGAGAGGTCCGGGCCGCAGAAAAATTTCTTGGTTGAAAAACCTCAGAACATGGTTTTTCTTAACAACTACTGCACTGTTTAGAGCAGCAGTAAACAAAATCACAATAGCCAGAATGATCGCCAACATCCGGACCGGATAGGCACAGAAAGAAAAGAAGTTTTGTCTACCCATGAGAGGCTTCAGCAATGCATAGAGCATGATCGTAAGCATTTCAAGCATTACAGAGACATTAAACACCTTTTTTTTAATTGGTCCTTTTCAGGGTCACAACTTACATAATAAAACCAATTCATTTCAGGGACTTTCGTATAAAATCTTCTTTGGCCTAAATTTTAAGTTAGGAACAAGTTGTCAAGATGCGGTTTTTGTAAGCTTATTAAGGTTGGTGTGGCATGTGTTATAAACAAGAAAGAGAAAAATGTGGTACAAAAATGGAAAGGACGGTCAGAAAAATTTTAACAGTAGAAATCAATAAAAACAAAGGAAAGAAAATGACGATAATAGTAGCGTATGGACCAAATAAAGATGAGAGAAAGGAAAATAAAAATAAGTTTGGGAAGACTTAAACACCATCACCGAAAGCAGTGTAGGAGAAATTTATATCGCGGGAGACTTTAACGCTAGAGTGGGGAAAAGAAAGGACAGAAACGTAGAAACAATAGGGAACTATGGGGAAGATAAGCAAAACAGTAATGGTACAAGATTGATAGACTATTGCTCGATAAATAATTTAATAATAGCTAACACTTTTTATAAACATAAAGAAATACATAAATACACCAGACATTCGAAAGATGGAAAAGAAAAGTCAGTAATAGATTATATATTAGTTGAAAGAAACAACCGAAGAAATATCAAAAATGTCAGAGTACGGCGAGGGCCAGAAATAGGAAGCGACCATTTTATGTTGAAAGCAATACTATGGAAAGAGAATAGCAAAACTACATACACTATGAAACAAATAAGAACTACTGAGCATGAAACCATAAAATCATATGAATTAAGAGAAACACAGATAGTAAAAAAATATCAAGAGATAACTGAATTAAATTTGAAAATACAAAAAGAAAAAGTTGAACACAAAAATGTTGAACAAACCTGGCAGACATTCAAACAAATTGTATTAGATGCAGCCAAAGAAGCATGTGGAACTAACAAAACAAATAGTAAGAAAAAACAGAATGGTGGAACAACGAAATTGAACAGCAAGTAAAGTTTAAGAAGCGCAAATGGCGAGAGTATCTAAGTGATAGGAGTGATGAAAAGTATAATTTATATAAAGAAGAAAGGAGAAAACGAATGACATGATAAAATAAGCAAAAGAAAAAGTTGGACAAAGTTTGGGGAAAAGATAGAAAGAAACAGTAAGGAAAATCAAAAACTATTTTATAAAATATTAAAGACAATGAGAAATGATAAAACAATATAGCACAGTAATTAAAGATAAAAAGGAAGAAATATAACAGAAGAACAGCCAATAATAAAAGATGGAAAAAATATTTTAACGAACTCTTAAATATAAAGAAAGACGAAGAAGAGGAGAAGAAGAAACAAAAATTAGAAGAGAGAAGGAATAACAGAAGTAATCAAGAGGAAGAAAAAGATGAACAAGGCCATGACAACACAGAAGAAGGAATAAAAATAGAGGAAGTAAATGACGCATTGAACACAATTAAAAATGGTAAGGCAGTGAGACGCAACAAAATATTAGGAGAAATGTTAAAGTATATGGGACAGGAGAGAAGACGATTGTTATGGGAAGTATATAATAAAACATGGAAGGAAGGAAAAATTCCTCAGGACTGGGAGACAGGTGTAATAGTACCCATTCATAAAACAGGAAATACAAAAAACTGTAACAAATATAGAGGAATAACACTATTAAGTACAGCATTAAAGGTATATCAAACAATATTAGAAAAAAGAATAAGAAATAACACAGATGCGACAATAACAGAAGCTCAAACTGGATTCAGAAAGGGAAAAAATGTACAAGACCATATATGAACTAATATACAAAACACTGATGAGTAAAACAAAAGCATACTTTGTTTTTATAGACCTGGAAAAAGCCTTCGATAGAGTAATAAGAGAAATGATGTGGAAAATATTGGAAAGACGAAAAATAAATTAAAAACTCATATGAGCAATAAAAAGCATATACTTATAGTAAGACCTGGAATTATATAATTAAGAATACTGGAAATCTACCATGTTTGAACACAAAAAGAAGTGAGACAAGGGGGATCGCTAAGTCCAGCTCTATTTATAATAATGATAGATGAAATAATTAAAGAGTGTGAAACACGAGTAAAAATTACAAATAGGATATAGAAATCTAAAAATAGAGAAAATGTCGGAGTGCGCGTTTGTGGATGATTTAGTAATAATGGCAGGAAATGAAAAAGAATTACAAAATAACTTAAATATATGGACTAAAACACTGGAAAAATATGGAATGCGAACAAATACAAACAAAACAAAAATAATGGCAATAGTAAACAAACAACAAAAAACTAACATACAGATTAACGGACGAGATATTGAACAAGTACAAAAATATAAAGATTTGGGAGTTATAATAGAAGAAAATGGAGAACAAGAAGAGGACATAAATAGAAGATTGAAAAGACCCTAAAAATGTTTCACTTAATGAAAAATACATTTATAGAAAAAAAGAGATCACTAAGAAAACAAAAATGACGATATTCAAAACAATATACCGGGTGATTCAGCTAACCCGTTCATTAGAAGTTTATGGACTTCCTGTTGAAATATTTGTTTAAACATTTGGAATAGGGGATTGCTCGAAAGTTCTATTTAATTAAAATACTTCAGTCTCTTCAAGCACTTCCGGTTACACAGGAAGTGGCTACCAACTTTCTTATTTTAAATGGAATGATATATTTTTTTTGTATATTTGGATTCTACGCTAAAATCTGAGTTACTTTCATGTAACACAACCTATATGAAAAATCAATAGTTTTTGAGATTTTCTCATTTTTTTGAGAAAAATTGGTTTGTAGTATTGTTTTCAAACGCTTGTCAAGTATTGAAAAAGAAAGTTATAGTAACAAAATTTGGGCTATACTTAGGAGGACTGTTAAGTTTTTAAATGATGTGTAATTTGACATCTCATTTTTTACAGGGTGTTCAAAATGTTTGGCTAAATCTGACTAACTTCAACTGCCCAAAAGTCAATTTTTTTTTAATGGAACACCTTGTATCTTGTTGCTCTATGTGATGGAGAATTCTGTGGTCTTTCAATCTTCATAAGGGTTCTCTATACCTATATGTTACCATTTTCCTGCTATCCATGTATTTACATTCGACACACAATATTTCTCTATTTTATTAACGAGTGGCCTGTGGAAATGAAAACAATGTGCCTTATTTATCAAACTTGTAAACGTCGACGTGACACATTATACACGATATGGAAATCCGCCAAGAATATTCGAATGAAGACGTACTAAATTTATTTTTTATTCATGTTTTTAACTTGCTGTATAAAATTAAATTAATCATACAAATTGTGTTTACCAACTTTGGTAATTGACTTGGTAGTTTTCGATTTCGAAATGACACTAAATTGACGATAAAAATTTAAAACGCTAAAAATGCTCAGTTTATCACTTTAATCACGTCGAAAAAATCGATGCGGGTCATTCAACCACAATATTTTAAATATGGCGGAGCTTCCGGTTTTGCCAGAAGTATGTATCAACTTGCTTATTTTAAATGGAATACCCTATATATTACTACATTTTTACATTCCTCACCTTTATGGTTTCTGACTTATTTAATGTTTTATGTCAAAATTGGAGTTTGCAGACCAAAAACTAATTTGAATTATCAACTATTCATAAACATTTTTTACTTAGTTTGTGTATTTTTTTATGTTAAACTGGGTCGGTTTGAACTGTATTTGTGCAAAATTGTCAAAAAAAAAAAAATTATAAAGAGTGTTTAAAAATTGAAAATCGTCAAAGGTCAATTTTTTCAAATGGAACATACTGGTTTTTATATTTTTATCTCATTCGTGATCGAAAATAAGGGTAAGTCTGTATAACATTGATTGTTCGAAAAATCGGTACTTGTTGTCATACTGGCAAATAAACAGTTTTCAAACGAAAATACCCGTTAGATGCTTTTTTACCCTAATTACTGATTAGTTGGCTGTGCTGGTGATCGAGAATCCAATTCAAACATGCCGTTCCGCCTAAGCTATACAAACAAAACCATTTGAATTAGTTTATTATTTATGGGGAATACAACAAAGTTTTGTCAAGAACATCTGAGACGTTTATTGCCCGATACCCAAAAAAACGAAAACCACCACGAAGCGCAGTAAAATAGATTATAGAAAACTTTCAATGCTCTACAAACTTACTCTTATTTTGGACCACGAATGAGATAAAAATATAAAAATCGGTATGTTTGAAAATACTTGAAAAATTGACCTGTGACGATTTTCAAAACTACA
This sequence comes from Abscondita cerata, assembly GCA_030710515.1. Lineage (NCBI taxonomy): Eukaryota > Metazoa > Arthropoda > Insecta > Coleoptera > Lampyridae > Abscondita > Abscondita cerata. The sequence continues at coordinate 211,147 of JALBCR010002576.1, forward strand.
ATTATGATACCAATTATTGCACTCTTTATAATTTTTTTGACAATTTTGCACAAATACTGTTCAAACGGACCCAGCTTAAAATAAAAAAAATACACAATACACAAACCAAGTAAAAAAGGTTGTTGAATAGTTGATAATTCAAATTAGTTTTTGATCTGCAAACCCAATTTTGACATAAAACATTAAATAAGTCAGAAACGATTGAGGTGAGGTATGTGACATGTTACATAAAATATGCCTACAATTAGACGCAGAATCTAAAAATGTAGTAATATATAGGGTGCTCCATTTAAAATAAGCAATTGATACATACTTCCGGTAAAACCGGAAGTTCCGCCAACTTCAAAATATTTTGGTTAAATGATCCGCATCGACTTTGGTATGTTCGAAAATTAGTAGTAAAAATAGGATATTTAAAATTATGGGTGGAGGGAGAAGAAAGAAGGTGGGTAGAGAAGGAAGGAAGGATAAGAAAAATAAACGCAAAAACTAGAAAGTTAAAAGAGGAAAAGGGGAAGGAAGTTTATATAGGAAAGGAAATAAAAAACATAAAGAAAAGTAAAGTATTATTTTGGAACACTGCGGGGATAAAAATAAAGGGAAAGATTCTGGAAGTATATAAAAACTTCAAAATGGTAGGGATGGTAGAAACGTAGATGGAATAAAAAGAATGGGAAATATGGAGTAATAAATTGCCAGAGGACCTCATATGGGAATTTGAATTCTCGGAAAGAGATAAAAGAAGGGTAGGGGTCAAAAGAGGAATAAATATTGGAGTAAGAAAGGAGTGGGAGAAAGAAGATTTAATAGGGATAAATAAGATCAAAGCAGCGATGAAAACTATAGTAAAAACTAAAGAAGAGAAAAATACCAAATAATAACGTATATGAGAAAGAAATGGAAAAGACTAAGGGAATAATAGGATTACAGCAGGAGAGAAAGAAAAGATTATTATAGGAGGAGATTTGAACGCAAGAATAAGGGAAGAAGAAGAAATGGAAATAAATGGAGAACAAAAAGGAGAATTCGAAGGATAAAAGAAATAAACGGTTAAGGGGAAAAACTATTAGAGTTATGTGAAGAGATGACATGGACAATATTAAACGAAAATATGCAGGAAAGGAAAAAGGAGAGTTTATTAGAAGAAAAGGAGGATAAGATTGTAATTGTAAACCTGAATAGTGAAGAGAATATACAATTTATGAAAATAGGAAATGAAGATGATAATGAAGAAAAAAAAATTAGGAATGAAACACAAGCATGGGAGTTTGTAAGTTGGAGAAGAGAAAAAACGAAAAAAGGAGAGAAGTAAAAATAGATAAAAAATGGGAAAGCCACATGATAAGTACGCTACGAGGAAAATAAGAGAAACGCATAGTACATATAGAAAGAATAGATAAAAAAAATAAGACAAGGGGAAATAAAAAAATGTAGAGTTGGACAAAGCTTTAAGAAAATTGAAGATGACAAAAGCGGCAGGCACAGATGTAACACAAGAAGAACAGTAGAAATACACAGGAAAAAGAATGAGAGATAGAATCAGGAAAGTAATGGAAAGGACATGTCAATGAGAAGGGTTTTCAGATAGGTGGAAGGAAGCAATATTCTGCCCAATATACAAAGGCGGAGATAATCAAGATGTAAAAATTACAGAAGATAAGCATACCGAATGTACGATACAAAATATACGGAGAAATAATAAAAACATGATTAGAAAAAGTGGAAGAGAAAAAAATTATACCAGATTCGCAGACAGGTTTTAGAAAAGAAAGGAGGACAATCGACATAAAAACAGATTTTGGCAGAGTGGATAGAAGAATACTATGAGAGATAAGAGAAGCATTGGCATAAGTGAAGACATAATAGGAGCAGTAGGAGATATATACAAGGAACCAAAATGCAGAATAAAAGTGATGGGAAAGCTTGGGAAAGTATTTTGGGCAGAAAAAGGGCTGAGCCAAATGTTATTATCTCTATACATAAAAGACCTAAAGGAAAAACTCCGTAAAAATCAAGCGAGGAGAATAAAAATTGGAAAAGTAAACATAATAACACTAGCTTATACAGATGATATTCACAAGGATAGAGGTTAAGATGCGGAAGATAATAAATACGCCGAAGAGATTTATAGAAAAAAACTGGAAGTAAATGTAGGAAAAACAAAAATAATGATATATAAGAAGAAAAACGGAAGAGAGAAGTGGAGGTGGGGAGGAGAGGAGATCGGAAGTAAAATTTTAGAGCAGATATGGGAAATGGGAGAATGTGCTTTTAGGCAAAATATGGAAAAGAGAAAATGGCTGTTCGAGAGGTTAGTGAAAGGTGTGATGATTTACGGGGCAGAAATTTAGAGGTGGAAAGAATATGAAGAGCTAGAAGAATACAGGAAAAATGTTATAGATGGACGCTACGTTTGAATATTTAATAGAGGAGGAAATAAAACTGGAGAAAATAAGAGTAGAGCAATACGATACGATTTGAGGAAATAATGGAGAATAGGAAAGATTGTGAAATTTTGTATGAATGTTAGATAGAATTAGAAAAAATAAATCACAGTGAAAACGAAAGAAAAGCATATTCTTAAAGAAAATGTTACGCAATAGAAAAAGTAAGAAGGTAATAAGAAAATGAAGATGGATGGAAGAAGAAATAACAAAGAGGGAGAAGGATAATCAGATACAAGAAAAAAGAATGAAGATAAGGAAAGGAAGATACAATATGAAACACATGGATATAATACGGTAAGGAATTCCAAGGTACTTAACAGAAAGGCTGACAATTCAAGAAAAAAAGATGATAGCTAGGTTTAGAGTAGGTAATAAAAATAAAACGAAAATAAGTATTTGTAGAAAGACAAAGATAGATTATGTAAAATGTGTAGAAATAATTCGGAAAATATTAAACATCTAATCGAATATTGTGTGGAATTAAGAGTGGAGCAAATGGGAAGAGAAAGTTTACTAGGAAAGAAAGAAAATGGTATAAAGTGAATGAAAGAGGTAGACAAGAGAAGAAGATGGTTAGAAGGAAGAAAAAGACAAATAATGACAGTAGAGTAAAATTATCTTTTTTTTTAAATTACACTGTGAGTTTTATTTATTTAAGTCTTTTTATTGAGTGGTCAAATTCTTTTTGTTAATTTCAAAAGCAAATAAAATTTGATTTTGATTTGATTATTGTTATAAATATTATTGTTAAACACCCATTTACTGCACGCGAAAGATAGTGCATAAAAAGAAGTTAGTAGTGCCCGTAACCGATTAATATGGTTCTCGCATTTAACATTCTGATATCATCAAATGTGTTTCTGTCTGGCAACATTGCATTACGTGCCACGTTAGCCTAAAAGTGGACTATAAGGAGGTACATGAATGCTGGCTTGATCGTGAAGTGGACGGATGCCACCATGAACTCGTTTTGATTCTGTATACACTTGCTGTATGTTGGTGTATATGGCTAGGATGCCATTGATAACCTTTTTGGGCGGATGCCAAAGTAGTCGCTATCTATATATATATATATATATATATACGGTGGCCAGAAAAATACAGAAAACGCCAGGTAGAACGATTCTTTGTTCAATTCTGAGGCGATAATCTTAATCCAAAAACGTTATGCGATCCTTCCTTAAGGCGCACGAGACCATTATTTTACAAAGAATTCAAGAAGAGCCGAACTTTTTATTGCATATTCTCTGGAGCGACGAATGCTTGTTTACGAGAGATGGCGTCTTTAATAGCCATAATTTTCATTTTTGGGCGGACGAAAATCCCAAGGCAGTAAGGGAAATTGGACATCAGAGAAGATTTTCGGTAAATGTTTGGCTGGGGATAATATTCCACTGAATTTGAGACCCAACAGAATTAAACAAAGATTAATCGATTAGTTACATCGATGTATTTGAGATAATTCCATTTCTAAATTTCACCACAATGATTTTACATAGATAAATTTGACGAATTTTGATAAATTTTAGCCGTACATCTTAAGGTTTGATGGTCTCGTGCGCCTTAAGGAAGGATCGCATAACTTTTTTGGATTAAGATTATCGCCTCAGAATTGAACAAAGAATCGTTCTACCTGGCGTTTGTCCGTATTTTTCTGGCCACCGTATATATATATATAAGCAACTTTGCCGACAGGTATTATCTCTTATTGTGGTAAAAACTTTAGATCAGTTGGCAACAATATGCCCAATAGTCAATTAATTTAGTTTAAGAATAATTACAGGGCAGGGAGAAAATTTTATTCAAAATAGAGATAGAAAATAGCTAAAGCTTGTAGGGGTATATGAAAAGGAAATGGATATGTGAAGGTTTGGAAAGGGTGATCGAAGAATGTTATATTGAAACCAGATGCTAGACAAAAGTGAAAGGTAAAATGGAGATCGGATTCAAAACACTAAGAGGATTGTGACAGGGATGCCCAATGAGTCCGTGTTTATTCGCGGCATATATAAGGGACATAGAAGAAGGAGTTGGAGAAGCAACAAATGGGAGTGATTGTGGTAGTGGCAAAGAGTGAGGAAGAAATGAGAGAGACTATAAAAGTAATGAAAAATTACTTAGAGAATAAAGGATTGAGGGCGAATAAGGGGAAAACGAAGATTATGGAATTTAAGAAAAAAAAGCAAAGAGAAGGGAAAATAAAATGGTGGTGGGGAAAGATGAAATAGAAAACGTGGACAAATACAGATACTTGAGATAATTTATAAGTTACGATAATAAAGATAGAGAGCATATAAAGGAACTAGAAAAGAAAGGAAATAAGATAGTGAGGCAAGTGTGGGGCATAGGGGAAATAATGTTTGGGAAAAATCTTGAGAAAAGCAGATGGCTGTTCGATCAGATGGTAAAAATGTTTTGACTTATGGAGCTAAATTATGGGAATGGAAAGAATGAAGGAGCTAGAAAGAACTCAGGAAAAATATTAAAAGTGGACATTAGGATTAGAAAGAGAAACACCGGGATTCATAGTGGAAAAGGAAGTCAAGATGAAAGAAATAAGAACACAGACAAGAAGAAGGGCAATGATATTTGAAAAAAAGATTAAAAGCAAGAGAGAGAAAGAAATATTAAATTAGTGTTGGAAATATATAGAAATGCAGAGAGTAAAATATGGAGAAGAGAAAAGGAAGTTATATAATGAAAGAGGGGTGTACGCAGAAGATGAGATAACAAGAATAAAAAAAGAAGAAAGATCAGTGGAAGCATAGATAGTAAGGAGGGATGTAGATTTGCAGGCGCAGGAAAAAGCGGGAAGAATAAAATAAGGGAAGTACAATGGGAAATATCTATACACATAAAATTGTGGCGGCCCGGTTTGTCTGTCTGTCTGTTTGTGTTCTCCTCTGAAAGGGCTGAACCGATTTTGGAGATCGATACGTCAAATTGTTCAGAAGGTTCAGGTGCTGATCTTAAGCGGGGTCACAAGTTGCCCTGACCTTGATCATATTAAATAGGGAAATATAGGCTTGTTATATATCAAAGTGTTCAAGATGTCATGGGGATTGTTTAAGATAGGTCCCAAGTTGACCTGAGTTTGATCTGACTGAAGCGATGAGCATAGAAAATCTAGGAAAATATAGGCTGTTATATATCATTGTTCAGAGGTCGAGGTGCTGATCTTAAGGGGTCAAAATTTTACCTGATTTTTGACATCTGGCCTGGAGCGGTGACCTCATAACGGCTAAACCGATTTTGGAGATCGGTACGTCAAATTGTTCAGGAGGTACAGGCGCTGTACTTAGGCGGGGTCACAAGTTGACCTGACCTTTGACCTCTGACCTGAAACGGTGACTTCATAACGACTAAACCGATTTTGGATGGTTTTTGGTGGGGGTTTTTGGGGGTGGGTTGAGGGGATTTTTTTGTGTGTTTGGTGTTGTTTTTTTTTTTTTGTTTTTTTTTTTTTGTTGTTGGTTTTTTTTTTTTTTGATCGATACGTCAAATTGTTCAGAAGGTTCAGGTGCTGATCTTAGGCGGTGTCACAAGTTGCCCTGACCTTTGACCTCATATTAAATCCAGGGAAATATAGGCATGTTATATATCAAAGTGTTCAGGATGTCATGGGGAATGTTTTGAGATAGGTCCCAAGTTGACTTGACGTTTGAACTCTGACCTGGAGCGATGACCTTATAAAAAATCCAAGGAAATATAGGCAAGTTGTATATCAAATTGTTCAGGAGGTCCAGGTGCTGATCTTAGACGGGTCACAAGTTGACCTGACCTTTGACCTCTGACCTGGAGCGGTGACCTCATATTAAATCTAGGGAAACATAGGCATGTTATATATCAAAGTGTTCAGGATATCAAGGGGAATGTTTTAGGGTAGGTCCCAAGTTGACCTAACCTTTGACCTCTGACCTGGAGCAGTGACCTCACGTCTTTAATTTCAGGTTTGTCTAGATTGTTTGTTTTGGAGCTGTACAATTGTAGTTCTGTTTAAGTTATGTGATGCAGTACTAAATGAGTTGCACATTACGCACTTAGGGATGGCTCTATTATTTAATGAGAAACGAAGCCCCAGGAAATTTTGTAAAATTCTATAAGCAAAATTTTACATAACAAAAACTCAAAAGACGAACATTTAGTGATTAGTAAGAGGGGTTTCACCTACAAATCTTTTGTTTGATTGCAAAATGCAAAAATACTATGGAACATTAAAATTGAAATAAAGACTTAAAACGAAAACAATATTTAATCGAAAGGTAAGTTTTTAACTAAATGGAACAGTGTCAACTGAAGATTTTAACAACAAAATAACCCCGTTTGAGTCTATAACTAAAAAAATTGGATTAAATGAACCCCTCACTTAATCATATGGAAAATCTATTCCGGTCAAATCAATTGGTTTTACAAAAGATATAATGGGTACAACGCTCAATAATGGACAGTTATCTAGTCAAATATGAAAAATTTGGGCTGCCGAATAGTCAAATCTCGGAAGGTATTGATTTCTTTAAAACATGTTTGAAACAAAAATATTAGAGTTTTGAACGACCTTGAAAGCTCCGTGAACAAAGATGAAAAATGGTACATCAACAATTCAAATCAAATTTTGAAAAAAAAAATATTCTCTTGAGAACCATTTGGTTCGCGGAATCCAAATTAAAGCACAACTGTCTCTACTGGGTTGGCCAACGCCGACGAAACAGAGGCAATTGCAGCCACTTCGATAATTTAAAAAAAAAACTGAGACCCGTCAATTTTATTTCTGAGGGGATATCTTTTCAGCCTGACGGCATTCCAGTTTTAACTGAAATGACGTCACATCAAATTTTTAAATGGCAACCTACAGTTCTATGTGCAAAATCGGATAGACGATAAAAAATGCTTTTCAAAAAACCCCACATGTTGCTAGTTTCATTTGGCCGTTCGGCTAGAACAACCGTACAAAGACCCTTAGAGGGTCGTCATATGATTTCGCGGATATTGTCATTTAAAAAAACAAAATAAATTGCAGTAACAATTTAATAATGCAATTAAAAGAATTGAAAAGATATCCCCCTCAGAAATATAATTGACGGGTCTGAGTATTTTTTTTTAATTATTGATGCGGCTGCAATTGGCTCTGTTTTGTCGGCGTTGGCCCACCCTGTATAAAGCTTCACCAGTAGGTGCGTCACTACATTGATCTTTTAAATAAAGAGTATTTATAAGTACTTGAGTATATGTAAACATTTCTACACTGCACAGGAAGTCGGCAGGATTCTTCATCCTACAGTCTTTTTTTATTGATCTGGAAAAAATGTGTCGGTTTTAAGAGCTGCATAGTTTCTTTGGTTGTAAAGCTACACGTAATCCCTCAATATCCTTATAGAATTTCTTTTAGAATACTTGCATTGACTTGCGAATTGTTTTGCTGTACTCGGCGAGAGACGTTTTTAATCATCTGAGTACCCAGTGTATTGGGATTGACTGAACTTTTTCTGGTGGTTGTCCTAGGCCGTCCAAACTCTTCATTTTACCACAAAGCGTTCCGGTTTGCCTTAATCCGCTTCAATGGCTAACTTCCTCCAAAAGGGAAAAATACATCGGTAAACTGTATAGCCGCCAGAAAAAGACAGAAGAACATAATATCCAAGCTTCCTGCCTAGATTTAATACTTCTCTTAAAAAGTACTCACCTATGTTGTTTGTTTCTAAACTGCCCGAGGGGAGATGATGGGAGATTTTATCGCAACCAACCGGTACATTCAATTCTTTCTTCTTGTAAAATTTGCATAACTTTTGCTTCCTGAGAGGAGGAAGCATTGCTGTTTCCTCACCAAGAAAGTACTCCAAAACACACTATTTTTTTGTTGCGGTTACCTGCGGTGCTTCAACTACCACTACCAGCTTTTTTGTTATTGTTAGCTGGGGCTTTGCAATTATAGCCGTCTGAATTCCTAAATCCTAAATCAGTTTTGCTGCTGAGGTAGGATATCCTTTGGTAAAAAAGTTACTCACCCAGGGATCTTGTAGAAAGAGTACATCAAGTTTTTCTTAGAGAAACTTTGACAAAGTGTGCTGGTGGCTGCTTTTGCCTTGTGATGGTTCATCGGAATAAAATTTAGTTTGGCGGATTTATCAAGTGCCACTGTCGACTAATTGTCTACGTGAAGACGATGACCGCTGTTGCTTTGTCGACAGTGTTTTTATAATTGACCTAAAAATTATCTACATTAATTTTAGAGTTCTGTTGATGCAACCAGTTCAAAATATAATCCGTTGGTTTCTCTACCTTTCGTGGAATTTTGCCATAAACACAATAGGATTTGGAAAATCTCCTCTCTTGCACCAGAGGGAACGTGCCTCGTCCACAACAAGACCGAGTTCATGTCCATGCCGGGAACATTAACCAGTTAGTCTTAGTGACTGAGTTGTAAAACCGGGGGTTTTCATCTTCTGCATAGTATAAAATACCTTCAAAAAAATTTTGGTTTTAATAAGTATTAGATTTTCTTGAGGTAAAATGTTTAGAACTGAGTCTTAATCTTAACTTTTATCTCATGCAACCTTTATTCGTCGTCGTAGTTTATTGTATTTAAATTAGGGCTGTAGGACAAGTTTTCTTAAAAACATTGCCTTCTTAGCCATCAAAAGGCAGGCCTGTTATGTCTCTCTTTCTTCTCCCCATTTCATTAGTTTGCTTGGTAATCTAAGACTGTTCTTGGGAGTTGTTGTTGGTTTTTGCAGCTATAGCCCTAGTCTCGTTGGGAGTGTCCCGAGTCGCAACAAGTTTTTTAAAGCGGATCGTTTAATAACGAGCCTTGTAGTAGCTAGGAGGTAGCGACTTCTCTGTTATAGCTTAATTGTTTTCAATTTGTTTAACTTATTAGGAACCCAGAGTTTGCACGCTCGCCAAGTTAAATAAAAATTAATTTGTGTTTTGGGTGTTTGAAAACAAGCACCAAGTGTGAAATTTTCTAAGAAAAGAAAAATAAGATAATTTTTCCTCTTTTAAAGTCGATCCGGGAAAATGCTGCATAAATTGTAAGCATACGTACAGTAATAAACAGGAACGAAAGTTTAGTTCTAGTTTAAACTTAAATAGCGAAGTGTATACGATTTCTTGATAACAGGGAAAACTTACCTTTAGGAAATTTATGTATTAGCGACATATTATTGTAAGATCTAAAAATATATAATATGGTTTTTAAATCCTGACGATTAAGAGAATGGGGTTACTGAATTTTGAAATTCTTGTTTGTTATAACAATTCTTATTAGTAGGATGATGTGGTTTCAAATTTAGATTGTTGACGTTTTGCTCGAACGTATGCGAGCTTTATTAAGGCGTCTAAGGTCGCTTTAGCCGTGTGCAACTAGTTGACTAACTAGTTGATCAACTGGTTGACGACAGTGTAGTGGGGCATTGAGTCAAATTGGAGCTATTAGCTATGACCGATCGGTTGATCAACAAATGAACGTTGCTCCACCAGTTGTTGACCATGTCAAAACCCGCAACTGCACGTTCAACTGATTGCGTCTTAATAGTGTGGGGGGTCAATGGTGTATATGTAGCATATTAGCCGTAATTCACCAGTGGCTCGACTAGTTGGGCAACCGACTGTGTGCGCATCCGAATCACAGGTTCATTCCATATAGAAAACTTGTCAAATGAACCTTTAGGCATCCGAAAATAGTACAAAGATTATCGAATAGCGTATAATATAATCCTTTGCTTAATTTACTCCAAAATTTCTGATTTTCTTCTTTCTCTTTTTTAATAGAAGACTAAAAAGAAGTAGATTTGCACTGCTCAACGTCATATTTGAAAGTGACTTAAAAAAACCCGAATAATCCCAAAATAAACTACGTGTACAGTTACGCAATTAAGTTGCCTAGCTCTGAAATACTAGGAGATTAGTTGATCAATTAGTTGTCCAAGTAGTTGCCCAACACTAAAATTAAATGTCAACACGTATCTTAGGAAACATTAAAAATTAATCAAGTCAATAACTTTGATTAATGACCGTCAATAATTAAAATTTGAGTATAAATAAATATTAGATAAATAATAGTGGTACACCTTTTGCTTAAAAATTGTTTTTATTGCATATCTATATAATGACGACCGTGGTTTCGATACTAAGTTCGTATCATCACAGAAAAATAAACTATAAAGAAATTCCACTCGCAGATTTTTTTGTCATATCATCAAACTCGCGCATCCCTCTACACGCACATTAGTAATATGGCCGAAGTAAGCTCTTCGTTTTTGCAACGTACCAAATTTGTTTATTAGTTATTCTACCATACAGTTTTTTTTAATCTATTGATTGTCTGTATTGAATTCATAAGAACGTTATTTTAATTATTATGTACGCAAGTACATCTCGTAATCCTCAAGCAAGCAAACGCCATGTGTTATTTGGAAGTACTGGTAGGATTGTGTAAAACAATTACAACTTCTTTAAAAGTATGAATTCAGGTAATACAGTAGATAGATAATATTTTATTTTATTATATTTAGTTGCATTCTTATAGCCAACACATTGTCAGTGATTGTGCAAATGCAATCCTGAAGAAATAAACTTTCTTCTCAATCTACGGTGGTCATTAAAGACGAGAAAACTATTGGATACTTTGGGAAAGAAAACATTTGATTTTAAGATAACAATAATACTAATTATTAATTTATTACTATTAAAAATCAAGACGACTAGTTATATAGTACCGGTTGGTTCTCAAAATTATAAACCTTATTTTCTACTCCATAATGTTATGTATCTAGATGAAATATATGTACCTAAGCATGCTTAACCCCATATTCAAGAAGGCGGCAATGTGAGATGTTATTTTCAACTAATGTTGTAGAACTAGCCAGAATTTGAAAGTATTTGTGAGAAGGGAAAATGTGTTTTATTCTTATCCATAAATCGTGCAATGCAAGCCGCCAATTTTGACCATCCCACTGTTCCATAGATATTGCGTGCTATTTTGTGATGGGTTACGAACAATCTTAGGCCATCGAGAGAATTACCGCAAATGCGATACATTAATTGTTGTCTAACATCATTTTGCTGTGAAGTAATGGTCTATTCAACTGATTAGTATTAGTAGTTCAAATAATAAGCAAATGGTGAAGACGAACTTATGGCAATATAAATTACATCAATATCAGTTAATTGAAACAATCGCCGATGGAGAAGAGTTGCGATCATAACCTGGGTAGAGCGTCACATGGACCATTTGGCGCTAGAAGTCTGAGTCTTAGTCAAAGAAAAGTCAAATAACTTTAAATATCCTTTTATAATATCATTTGTCTGTTAACTGTAAGTACATACATGCGTTGTAATTTTGTTGGAAGTGCTTGCAACTACTAACGTAGGTTGTGATTGTTTGTAAATTAACCACTGTAGAATTCAATCTGTTTAATAAAGATATTTGTGGGTTGTATATTTTTGTATAGTTTTCCTTTAGGAACCCTGCACAACGTTGTGACAAAATCATAATTCGAATAGTAATTTCTAGGATGATATGACTTTCTCTTCTAATTTAGAACTTTAAATTGACATTTTCTTTACTAGCAATTTATAGGCAACGAAGTATAAGACATGTGAAAATACATTAACTGCCTTTGTAAATAAACAAATCTCAAATTAAAATTGCTAAATGTCTACTATATTTTCTCACAACAAAATAAAAACGGCGCACTTGTAATGTGCTTATTTACATTTTAAAATAAATAAGACACTTTTTTTGTTATTTTCGTCGTTTTTATTAAAATATCTTGAAAAAGAAAGTGCCGCTTGAAGAAATCGTACAAAATATGCGCGTGAAGGTATGCGGGAAAAAAATTTTTGACACCTAACATGAAAGTGCCAACAGTCGAGTGGAGTTTCTGTGTAGTTTAGTTTTCTCTATTGTAAATTTTACTCAAGTAGGGTCAAGCCTTCATAACAATATAAATCGGTTTTGGGAATATGAACAGCTTTATTCTTCAAATTTTCGAAACCTTGACAATGAAATAAAAGTGAAAAACGTTTTTGTTCAATTCTTTATGTGATGTTATGTTACAAATATGCACCGCCATGTCTTCATAGTGTTAAATAGCAAGCTGTTAAAAAAAGCTTTAGTTGTAATTCAAATTTTCAAACTTCAAATTTTATGGCCCAGTACAAAACTTTAGGACATATGCACTTGCAAACCTTTAAAAAGCCACGATGTTTGGGTGAAAATTATTTCGGCCTTTAATGCACGATCTTGCAATGGATCTATTATTTGTTACCATGTTTATAATTACAATCCGATACATCTCAAATCGTTACTAACTAAATAGTAAAGATGTTTCGGATGACTTTATTAAATAAAAACAATCTGGTGATGGAATGCGAACATACGATCTTAACACTATTACTTACGGATTAGTTTGTTTGCCATTTTAGAAAGCAATTGTATGTGGACGAAGGACCATATTGTCTTCTAGCATCTAAAGTTCTAACATAGTATAGATGGAATAGACAAAGCTAAAACTATAAAAGTAAAACTAAAAGTTGCTTGGTTTATTAAAGAATGGTGGTTGTAAATTAAGAAAATATGCTACAAATGTTCTAGAATCTATTTTAAAGATAAAGAAGAAACCGTGGGATCCACTATTGGACGTCCATCGTTATGAAGTAGTTTCTTTAAATCAAGCAGTAATTTTTAAGCCAAAATCAATTTGCAGAAAGTCTCACATCGACTGGGATCAGAACTTTGAATCTTTATAAAACTTGGTCTGAATTTGTCACTCACTTACATCTATTTAGTAAAGTATATATCCATTGATATGTATTTGATAGTTCCAGTTACGAATCCACATTGTTTTGTTTTTCTGATGGTTCTACAAACGGTTATGTATCTTATATTTATTAAAAAATAGCAAACAAGTGTTTACTTATTAGTGCAAAAACAAAAGTTTCACAATTTAAAACAATTAACATTTCTCGTTTGGCACGTTGTGGTGCACTTGTACTCGCCAAAATTATTTCATTTCTAGATTGAATACTGTTGTATTAATTCTACTGCAATTTTATCTTTTATTCAAGGTGTACCTCGTTAGCACAAATTAATCTTTTACTAATCAATTAGCTAAAAACCTATAAAAAATCTTTAACAAATTTCTAGGTAAAACTCCTTTGCACATCTTAAGCTCCCATCGTTTCATTTAACAGTTACGTAATTTGAAAATAAATCATTGTGATCTCTTGAGTACTAAATCATTGTTTACATATCCTGTCAAAGATTCTCTCGCAATTATTGAACACATATTATTTCATTATAGTAACGTTATTGGGGTTATACCTCTTATACAAAAGTGTCTTTTGTCCACATATTTCCAATTCCGCAATAACTTTTACAAACAAGTTTCAGGTGAATGCTGTGAGATCCGCTTTATTTCATGTTGTCGCCAAAATTTTTATGGAAGATTTTGAATCAATATGACTAAAAACCTAGAAGGTATGGTTTATGTGTGTTGATGTTACATACATCATTTAGCCCCATTGTCCGCCTTCTTTAGATACATTTTCAGTATGTAAATTAAAGAAAATCATTGCTTTCCGTTCCTTGACGTACCGGAAATCCAACGATGAATTAAGTCATTTGGTGTATCGTAAACTCACTTATACTGACAGGTACTTACAAGTTTATTCCCACCATCATCCTGTCCAAATTAGGTTAGTTGTTTAATCTCTAGTATTTTGAGCATTTTCATGATGTCAATCCAACGATCTAAATTTGGATATACGTCATTTAAGTAATACTCTTACTGTTATAGCAAATAAGTTATACAACAAATTACTCCCATCCTCGATGCCAACTGCTTGAATAGACAAACTTCTTCCAAATAACAGGAAAACGTCATTAAACCAATTTTTACATCATCTAACGAAATTTCACAAGTTTTTTAATGTACATAGGTAAAACTGATCGGTTTATTCGTAAAAGTATTTTGGAGTATGACAGTTGTGCTAGGCTAAAACACGGAACCAAGTTTGCGGTGGCGGAGCATCCTTTCGATGCAAGTCATAAAGTAGAATTTGTACATATTTTAATAATATTGTCAAGCATCCGAACTTCAATGGTAACCGCGGCTTCAAATTTTCATCTATGTAAAACCTCCTTTCTTCAAATTTTAACAAGTCAGCCTCGAGGTTAACGACCTGTGACGATTCTTCTTCTATTATACGTAGGTATTTATAATATAGTATAATATAATATAATATAATATAATATAATATAATATAATATAATATAATATAATATAATATAATATAATATAATATAATATAATATAATATAATATAATATAATATAATATAATATAATTATAATAACTTTGATAAAAAATTATATACTATAGGTGTTTTCTGTGATTTAAGTCAGACTTTTGACTGTATTCAACATAACAAACTTTTAGATAAGCTTTATTGTTATGGAATTCGTGGTAACGTAGGTGACTTATTGTTGTCATATCTTAGTAATAAGTCGTGCTTTGTGGAATTGATGCAACATAGCAATTTGGGTACTAGAACTTTCAAATCGAACGTTTTTCCTGTAGTAATGGGGGTGCCTCAAAGTTCAATTCTAGGTCCTATATTATTTTTCTTGTATGTAGATAGAGCTGCTGTTGGTTTTAATATGGAATAACTTTGAGAGTGATCGGGCAAATGATTATCAATAGCTTCAAATCTAGATGTTAGGTTGACATATTGGGTATTTCAAACTTTCTCTCTTATCGATTTTTTTATCAATCTTTGTTTTCTAATAAAATCTCACACTATCATCACAAGGCATATATGCACTTCTTTTCTTTATAGTTTATTTCGCAATTTTATTGCGTTTTAGGCTCATATTGTTTAAATCGAACTGCAAGGGAACATTTTTGTAATAACTAGACCTAACATTTCACCGTGATAAATCCATCTACTATAGTAGCCAAAACATTGGCAATTGCTAAAATTTTTGCCTAAAAAATACATATATTTTAGCGACGTTCATTATTAATGTCGGTAATAATTAACTGTTAATATTTTAAACTTACAGAAGTGATATGCATTATATTTAAATTACCAATTATGTTTGTGCTGCATTAGAAACAGGCCGTGATAATGTAATGTAAATTAATTCTGTATTGATAATTTTATGGTTTATAGTAACATAATAATCAATGGTAAACATAATGTTCTTTTTCTGTTCTATTTATTATTAAAACCCAATAATTCAATAAATTAACATCATTATACTGAAACTTGGACAACAAAATTAAGAAAGAGTTGTTGCAATAAAATGCAACTGGTCTATTTAACACTCAGGTCATGAAATTTAAAGTTTTGAAACCGTGTGACATATCGATTCAATATTAAATCGGTAATCACAAAATTTTTATTTTTGTTCAAAATATGTTTAAAAATTTCTGTTAAATTAAGTTTCACTTAATTTGTTTTACATTCGAGTTTAATAATTTTCTTATTTGGAGCACTTTTGAATATATTCATTTCAAAGTTTCTTGCCTTCTTAAAAACTTTTATAAAAGTCCATAAAATTGTGCGTCAAATTTATTGATTAGAACATTAATATATATGGCATTATTGATGCCTAACCTTTAGCAAATAACATTTTCATTTCGGTTTTAGAATTTTTTTTTAAATGAAATTGACAATGAATACATTAACCTAAATAATTTCTAATTTTTCTTTAAATACCTAAAACGAGGGCAATTTTCGGTTAAATCTATTTATTGATCATTTTTCCAAGGCTCTCTTACTTTTTTTATCAACGAAATAGAAGGTGAAGGTGTTATAAATTTTTCTGTCAATGATTTTTTCCGATCTTCAGTGTTTAAACAGTTACTGATACATAATGAAAAGGTGTTAGCAATAAGCAGTCGTTTTGCGTTTTCATCAAAAATCTGCGGGATGGCAATTCCCCAATTTGTTTAATTTATAAATGTTAGAAGAAGGTCGTAAACTTTCCAAGTCTCCTACCTACAGGAGAAACATCTTACGGAAGACCAATGACTAGAACAAATACCAAACCATAAAAGTTATTATTGATGCTGTTGTTGAAAATCTTACAATATTAATGTTCGGTTGGTAGGTCAGTTCTTGTATCTTTCCTATAGGGTGTTAATTAAGTACTTGTACAAACTTTAAAGGGTGAATCTTTGACTAATTTTAAGATAAAAAGTTCATATGAACATGGGTCCACAACGGCTTGGTTCCTAAGATACAAGGCGTCAAAAAAAACTATTTTATTTAGTTTTTTGCTTATATTTTTGTTAAGTAACATGGCAATTAGAAGAAATTCGTGGTACTCGGTATATTGACGACAAGAAACTCAAATATTAACTTAGTTTTTTGCACCACATACAATTTTGTTTAATTAACCGTAACTTTTTTGTGTCGCACTGCATGTCATTTTTGACTAGGCAGACCTATTCTACATTCAATGTTACATACAAAGATTATTCTTAGTATTTATCAATAAAAGCAGCCGTTTTGGATAAAAACGGGTTTGAAGTTTTTTTTCTTTTAAGTTGCATATTTTCCGAGTTTTTGAAAAATATACAAAAAAATATTTCTTATTGTCATGTGCTGTGTTACGGTATCACATTACATATCACTATCACCAAATTAGTATTAATTACTTGATTAATTAATGTAAAAGCGAATTAATACAAGTGTTGACGTAGGCGGTGGTCATTTTCAGCAATAATTGTAAATGTTATTAACATACATACATATGAAAGAAAAGAAAATATATTTTTTCGCTTATTTTTTAAACATGGGAATGATTCAATTTAAAAATTCTAAGTCAGGTTCAAACTCGTTTTTATCCAAAACGGTCGCTTTTAGCGACAAATACTAAGAGTACCTTTTGTGTGTAAAAATGAATGGAAAATAGGTCTGCTTAGTCATAAATGACATACAATGCAACACGAAAAAGTTATGATTAATTAAATCCAGGAACAACACTGTATGTGGCGCCCTCTAATATTAAACAAAGAACTAAGTTAATATTTTAGTTTCTCGTCATCAATACACTTAGTATCCCAAATTTTGTCCAATTGCCATGTTACTAAAACAATATAAACAAAAATTAACCAACACAGTTAATGTAAAACTAATGATTGAATGCAAAAATATCTTGAAGTTCAATTATTCACTGAAGATGGCATCAGTAACGACCAAAAACTTAGAAAATAAATAAATTTCTTTTGGCTTAACAGTTCAATAAGTATCTGATACATTTTGTACGAAATTATATTCAAATATTAAACGCGTATGTGTGTATGTTTTTACAGTTTTTACACTTTTTATTTACAGTTTCTTAACAAAACGAAATTGGTGCAATAATAGAGAAGTGTGTTTAGAAAGTGGGTGTGTTTTGGTGTAGGCATTTGAGTAAAACTGATAAAATAATAAATTAATATTCACTCAGCAACAACCTTAACAACTACACGACCTTTAGCAAGATGGAGTACAGTTCCTTTTTCTTTTATCTAATTTGATAGAACAACTAAGAAAAGCAACATAAATGATTTTAATTGAGATATTTGTAACGGCCAAAAACTCTTTATTCTAAAAACACATTTAAATTGCACCGGCTACAACTCAGATAAATGCTACAGAGACTCTAAGGGGTCATAGCAATGTTTGCTTTTTGGTTTATGTTTTGTTGCTTACCTTTATAGAGATGCTTCTCAACTAAAAACGTAA
The DNA here is from genome assembly GCA_030710515.1 of Abscondita cerata. NCBI lineage: Eukaryota > Metazoa > Arthropoda > Insecta > Coleoptera > Lampyridae > Abscondita > Abscondita cerata. The sequence continues at coordinate 229,335 of JALBCR010002576.1, forward strand.
ATAATAACGAATAAGGGAATAAAAACAAATTTTAACCAAAAACATAAAGCTAATAATCAAATAAAATTCAGCATTAAATAATAAACAAAACACATTGACATTCGTCTACTCTAGTAATGAATTGACTTATAAACTACGGTTTCAAATGAAAGATTAAATTTCTTTTAATGAACTTAAAACTATAAACGTAATAACGCTAGGATCCTTTACACGCGTTCAAAACGTTACTAAACTAAAATAACTTATTACAGATATTGAACTGTAAATTTGCTGCTTAACCGATAACTCAAAGGGGTAAATATAATGTAGTCGCAAAACAACAACTACTGCATTACGCAAGGTACAACTACTGCATTTAAGGCGAGTCAAAGAATGCTAATTATTGGGTACAGACTAATGCATAAAACAAAGATAACCACGACTACGTTTTCATTGCTAACTGTTTAAGCCGACTTTAGTTTGTCAAAAAAATTAACTTCAATGCACGGAAAGTTCGAAGAATTGTTGATACTATTTGAAGCACTTACTTGGAGTCCTTTGTGTTAAGTTAAGGGACGTTGAATTTTGTCAAATCTCGAACAGGTAATTGGGCTGACCTTGTGAATGAAACTGCACTCAGAATGACGTAATGCATACGGAATTTTCCATTAAACGAATTTTCTTTCTCCCAGAAATTAATAACAAAGTGGATAGTCGATTTTTAATTGATAGAAATGTAGAAACCAAACGTACAAAATGGTAACAAATATTCTTCAATTTCGGAACGCACGTTTATTATTCTGAATCAAACTTTACTTTAACGGAACGTACACAACACCAAAAACGTAGATACATATGCTATAAAGCTAATCTATTTATTCAAACTTCGTTTTACTCAAAACGAAACAGATAAAAACGTAAAACGTACTTAACACCGGCGTAAGACCTCTGTCGCGCGGGTAAAGTTGCTATTCATGTTGCAATGAATGCAAACTAGCGGGAGAAATGCGCGCCTTATTTAAATATAAGGTAGCGATACTTTTGAAACGCTACATATTTTATGGTCCTTATCAATTAAAACCAAAGGGTGACACAAAATAACAAAAAGTTTAGAAAATGTTATCAAAATATTAGTCATTAAATTATTCTGCTGATGCATGTTTATTTATTACCAAAATATTATTGTATTGCATTTCTAAACTGCGCGATGCCTTGATACTCGTTTTTATGAGTAAAAATCTATATAAATTTTATTATTACAGATTGATATAATAAAAAAATAATTTTTTGGGTTATATTAGTGTTTTACTATAATTTCTGTTAAACAGTTTACAATATTAAGTAATAGTTATTTGTATTACTAGATCAGAAACTGACCTCACTCGCAAAAATAGCTTCTGGTCACGCGATTTACACCATTTTTTGGGCCAACAAACGGTCAAATTTGTTAAAACTTAAACATTTCAACACCTTTTCGGTTGGTAATGCCATTTGGCAGCTGTTAACACGGTGTAATTTTAGCATATATTAAAATAAGTGTTTTTTTTTTAATGTTTGCGTTTAAATGGCTTATAAAATCCTTTAAAATAAGATGTAAAAGAGTACTGCAACGTATTATTAATTATATAAATTAGCAGATATTAATAATATTTATTTCTTATCATAATGTAACAAAAATTAATATAAAAACCTACAATTTATCTACAATCTAATAAGTTCAATTAAAATCCACAATTGCAATACAATATGACATAATGACATAACTAATTGGCATAAGTCCAATTTCATGTTTTTAATTTTTACGATTTGTTAGACACGCCTTGTCTAGAAACCTTTGGTTCAAAACTGTTGTCAATTTATTAATGAACGTCATTATTGTAAATTTAGTTGCTTAAATTCTATATCGTAGGTGTCCCTTTATTTAATTTGCAGATAGTACACTCAAGAAAAAAATTGGACAAAACGGTTTCTTTAATAGTACATTAAAAAACATTTTTCATAAGAACGCCTTATGAAACATGTATTTTATACAATTTTATCTATTGAGGTAATTTAAACAATTATTTCGTTTAAACTTAAATACATATTAGGTAACTAAGCTATTGGGGATTTTGTTAGTGTGGTAACACTGGTAGATTTTCAAACGTTTAAATTGAAATTTTATTTGTCAATAGTTTTAAAAATAAATTTTGAATGTTTTAATTAAAAATGAGCGACGAACAATTTCAACTGAAAATGTATTAATAATATATTTTCAAACATTAAGTACTACAAATAAAAGTTCTACGCTATGGACAAAGTATTCAATGTTACGAACAATACTGAATATTCGACATAACATTAACATCACAAAATTTTTTAAATTAATCGCTTTGTTAAAGAGATTGTCTGATGGGTATCAACCTAAAAAATGTAAAATTTTGCAACCTACTGATATTAAGAATTTTATTAAGGAAGCTCCTGACAACGAACATCTTGTCTTAAAGGTTTATTAATTATTTATTACGCCGCAAACTTTTATAAGAATCTATTATTTCAGGTTGTGTTGATAATGGTATATTCTGGTGCTTGCAGAAGAGAAGAGCTTGTAAACATGCTGGTTGATGACATCCAGTATAAACCAGATAGCATTTTTGTTTCAGTTCCTAAAACAAAAACTAATGTCCCGAGATTATTTGAGGTGACTGACAAATTTTGGATAGACTTGATTAAAAAATATGCCGCACTGAGACCAATTCACACAAGTCATCGACGTTTCTTTGTGCAATACCATAATGGACACTGCACCACACAACCTATTGGTATAAATAAGATAGGCAAAATGTCGAAGATTATAGCGACGTTCTTCAAGTTGCCCAATCCCGAACTGTTTTCTGGGCACTGTTTTAGACGTTCTTAAGCATCCCATTTAGCGAATGAAGGTGGTGTTTTAATTACCATTAAACAACATGGAGGTTGGAAATCCTTAAGTGTAGCAGAAGGGTACATTGAATTTTCATTAAAAAAGAAAGTCGACGTTGCTCAAATGTTATCGGGATCATCAGGTCAACCAAGAACTTCCTCTTCAAGGGATGGTGTGTCATTAGGCCAGCCATGGGTTTTGTCTCCAAGGGCCAGTGCTTCATTGGATCAGTCAGGAGCTTCCTCTTCAAGGGAAGGTGTAATTGAAACAATTACAGAAGAAACTGCTTCAAATAGTAAGGTGCAGCACACCTACCAGAATATTCCTGGAGTTAGAGGAAAAAATATTAATACAGGGGAAAATTAAAATATTACAGTTACCTTTAATAATTGCACCTTTGAAATGACTAATTAGTGAATGAGGATAAGTCTGTCCAGAAACGAAACGAAGTATAAATTAAAATAGTTCATTTATTTTACATATAACTACACATTTTGTATGATAATAATAAAATTTTAAAACTAGTTTTAGGATATACCGCTTCCATACTATAGTATTACAACGTAAGTTATTTGTGAATAGCTTCTAATCCGTTAACAATGGGACGTTTTGATGACAAAAAAACGATTGCGTTTTATTGTGTTTTATTGAAAGTAATTTTAAACATATCATTGTAATTATAAAACACATCGTTTGTTAGAAACGATTTTATAGAGTTTGAAAATTTAAGGTATAATAAAATATAGCAAAAACAAACAATAATTAATTAATGAAGAAAGGTTACACCTCTTCTACATTTTTAACCCCCTTTTTGAAAAAGTATCAATACATCGGTCATGTTGATTTATTACTTCGCTTCGTTTCTGGACAAACTATAGTCTAATAAAATAAATTATGTAGTTAAATTACTCATATCGTTTCTATATTATTTTTATATCGACCAATAATTACCAAGTTATAGTTTAAATCAATGTACCTAGGTATTTTAGGGGAAATCACTATGTTCATGTTCAATCTGAATGTACACGTGTCTTCACCTTCACCTTTCACCATAAACATAGGGTCTTTGTTTATCTATGATCATAGGTAACAGACCATAATCACATAACTTGCTCATAATTTAGTATTCATATTCACATACATACATAGTGTTTAATCTGGTATTTTTTCTAGAAATATTTCTTTTTACGTGAAACTTAAATTACTCGGCTACAACTGCTTAAATTCATGCAGTTGTTTCGAATGGGTATTAATCAATGAATGGTATTAATAGTAATAACGACAATAACGGCAAATCTTATTGTGTTATATTGGTCCTACGATCCTAAGAAGTCGTACACCTAACAATATTTCAACTTCAACGGCATGGAAAGAAGCCTCAATATAATTATGTGGATTATCGACTGATCACATGTAGTTCTGTACATTTATCACTAACTTGATACTGCATTTTTATCAAATAATTTAAATTGGGAACATCAAACCCAAGCAACTAATGTTTTCTTTGAGTGTAAATTTTGTGAAGTAGTAAAGAATGTAATTAACTATTTGCAGTGGATATTTAGTGTTTATTTGTTTAAATACATAATAGAATATAGGGAAGACACATAAGACAGCATACGTATATTTTATTAACAACTGGTTACACATTGTGGAGTGTACGATGTCGACACCATCTGATTAAAAATAATCAATTGTTGATTGATCTGTAAAAATATTGAAATTTCAAAATGTGTATAAATATTGGTTATTCTTACCATACAATATGTGCTGTTATCGTATTTATAAGTTGATATTATCTTAAGAAGTACTTCACAGTTTTAACTAGTTTGACAGTTTGTAATAACTGACATTAAACATTTTTCCAATGTCAGGGTTAACAACCGTTACTAAAAAGTATTACCAGAAAGAGTGTCTTAAGGAGTTCTATAAGCATTTTGTTTTGATACTATAATTATGCCATTAAAACACCGAAATAGAAAAAATAAAGTTTTTATATTGTAAATAGGGTTTACGAGTATACCTCCCAGTAGGGATTACTTAAGTAAATAAGTTACGCATCACAGAAAAAAACGGTAATATTAATATCCATAGGTATTTGATAATCAAAAACATCTACTTTTTTGTAATAATAGATTATGTTTACTGTGAACATCAACTTTTAGCTACATGCTGCTGGCGGCAAGGTTGATTATGCTGTGCGTTGGTATTATGTAAACTTTTCATGCAAAGGTTTACAAAAAAGTAACGGGTATTTTATCTCTGTTTTTGTTGTTTAGCTTGGTAAAAAATAATTATGAAATCAAAATAGTATTAAAAAACATTGAAGTTGAAAAAATACTAATCACAAATGTAAGGTTATGTTTTACGTAAACAACAACATATTTATATTATACTTCATGCGATGCTTGCCCACAAATTACAAGGAACGTCATACGTTTCTGAATTGCATCTTACTCAAATTTTAAATATATTATTGCTTACAGAAATAATAAACTATGTCACATCAATTATACTTATTTGCAATGAGACATGGGTATCCTAATTCAATGAAGCGGTTGTTTTACTTTTTTTTGACAGATGAGTACATAAAAGTGCTACTTTATGGCCGCAAATGAGGACGTAAGTTGTTTCTTTTAAAATGAACGCCTATAAGCGCTTATAGATTAACTTAATTATGAAACTATTTTTCCTTGATGCTTAAGTTAAAATTGCAATGAAATGTATTTGCTGCATTATATTACCACTGTAGAGTTTAATTAATTTCATTACTACTACAACGGCGAAATATACAATATTGTGTTTATTTATGGTGTAATTACTAAACATTTGCTGCCCGCGAAGAGGTAGTTGGAACAGAACAGAAGAGAGATGCAAATTTAACAATAATTCAAAATTTCTAGTGTTGTAAAAATGCCTCCTCATATTAGTGCCGATTTGATAGCACAGATTGTTTCTGAGTTAGCGAAGGGGCGTAGTGTGCGTGAAGTTGCTCGAATGCTAGATATACCAAATAGTACGGAGGACGATTGCGATTAAAATAGAACAGCAAACATACTTTGGGAAGAGCCATCGGTAGTGGTAGACCTAAAATATCTACACCTGCACAAGATATTGCATTACTAAATTATGTAAGAGAACAACTATATGCTACATTCACCACTGCGATAGCAGATACAGAGTTTCTTGGATGTCATATTACTACAGTAAAATCTCTATTTTCGGCCACCTCTTAAAAGCGGCCACCTATAAAACCGGCCAAGTTTTCCAAGTCAAAAATTAATTATTCTAAATATCCATATTAATGACCCTCCTAATAGTGATCACCTCTCGATAACGGCCACGGCCACTTATTTGTAAACTTTCTTGGAAAAATACATGTAACTCTACCTCCCATTTTCGGCCATTCTTAAATAAAGTTATTAATAGACAACAACTTAGCCTTTAAGTTGTGCATAAGCTATAATTGTTTCATTGTGTGTGGCTTAAGTAACTACCGGTATTTAAGAACGGATTTAAAAAATTTGTTCGATTTAAAATAGACAGCCATTACAGAGAAAGTGCAATTAAAAGGTTCAGTAAGCTCACCCCCAAAATCGTATTTTGCGTACATAGTTTGAGTTAGTATGTTCAACAGTGCTGTTACATATAGACGTACAGAAAAATTACAATGTCGCTAAAAAGAAAACTTTGTCTCTTAAAGAGAAAATTGATATAATTGTGGAAAGTGAAAAGTTCAATACCAGTGCTAGAAAGTTGGCTGAAATATTTAGTGTTGGAAGAACACAAGTTAACGATATTTTAAAAAACAAATGTGATTAAAAAAGCTATTTGAAGAAGGTTCCAATACAGAACAAAAGAGAAAATTTCCTAGAACTGAAGGTTTCGAAATTGACCAAGTACGTTACAATTGGTTTTGTAAAGCAACGAATAAAAATATCTCTATATCTGGACCTTTAATAAAAGACAAAGCATTGGAAGTTGCGGACACTGTTGAAGTTTGGAAAGCAAAACTGTCAGTAATATTGAAGGAGTATTCACCCAAAAATTTATACAATGCTGACGAGACCAGACTTTTTTACCTTGCGATGCCAAACAAAACGTTCTCTTTAAAAAACGATAAATGTAGTAGTAAAAAGCTGCAAAATAAAAATTGACAGTTTTATTTGTTTGTAGAAATATGGAAAGTGATAAGGAAAATCCGTTAATTATTGAAAAAAGTAAACACTCAAGATGCTTTAAAGGCACTCTTTTCAACAAATTGCTCTAATTGTATCTAACAAAAAAGCTTGGATGACGGTAGAGATTATGACTTCCTGGCTAAAAAAAATTGATAAAAAAATGAAAATAGAAAAGACTTATTATTTCTGGATAATGCCACGTCTCTTCCCAAAATGACTCTTGAAAATGTGAACATTGTTTTTGTACCCCCAAACACCACATCACATTGCCAACCACTGGATCTAGGAATTATCCAAAACTTTAAGATGGCCTACAGGAAGTTTTTAATCAGTAGGCTACTAACATTTACAAATACCAAACGTCCTTTTGAAGATGCGAAAAAAATATCAATTTAACCGGCGCTTTAGTTTGATATCAGTAGCCTAGAGAAACGTTTTGCCTATTACAATTGTAACGGGTAAATAGACCATTTTCCTACAAAACATTGTTTAATTTAAAAATCCACTCGCCGAAGTTCGGCAACTTACGATACACCGGTGTCAAACCGAAGATTTGTCGTCTTTTCAAAAATTTGACGAGAATACGCCGGAAAAACTTCAAGGTGCATCATTGGAATTTATTAAAACTAACGTCTTTTCTGGCTTATCGGTTTCCATTCCAATTCTCAACCGCAAGCGCCATGTTATATTTTGAAGCCTCGTGTGGAACTTCTAGTAATTTCTGTCTGCAAGAACGAGGGTTTTCTCCATAAATAATGGGCGTATCTCCACCACTCGAATGTGGGACGCATTTGAGCCGTTTGTAGTAGCACTCGTTTTATTCCACAGATAAATATAAAAAATAAGATTGCTGCTTTTCCAAGAAAGAGCATACCTACAAGTGCATGTTTCCTTACAGAGGTTTTTTTTTTGTTTTTCTTTTCGTTACTCCTCCTTTGGATCATCTTGCTGCCGTTTAATTCGTGCTCGTCAACGTCCACATCGCCACGAAATACAGGCACATCTGGTCACGTCCTCGGATTAAACACGACCGTTCACCAGCTAAGAGAGGTCGGAGAATCAGCCACCGACTTAAACTACTTCGAAACGTTCGTATGAGAACCATCTTTGTCGCGGGAATATTTCACTACCTCTAGGGATCCTCGGCCATCGTATCAGGTCATACAATTTCATTATTCGTTCCCTGCTCGTGTTATCTGCACCATCCCCAAGAGAGACTTTACTTACGTGAGCGAACTTGCGCCACGTCCTAAAACTTTTGTACGCATTAATCACTTTACTTGTATCACACCGTCCTACCCGCCAATACTTACTAAACGTCGCTGGTAGAAATGTACTGTTCCCGCGCAATCGAGACTGCACTTGCCAAATTAAGTACTCACTTACACGACACCTCGGTTTTACATTTAATTACATGCGAGTATAAGTATAAATAAATGTCAACACAACCGCCATATTTATGAACCATAGGCGTGCGGTTTCGCGTGCATTTTGAATTGCGAACGAATCAGTACCGGCTTGAAATTTTATTGTCTAGCTATATTATTTGTCTTCCTGTTTTATATGTGTATGTTGTGATTTATTGCGCATAAATACCCAAAGAATTACCCAAATATATGTATTTTCCGTATTCGAAGATTTCTTTTCTACCAAGTGAACTAAAATGACTTCTGAACAAAACAATTCAGTACCTTCAGCTTACTGCTAACGATTAGTTCCGAGTTAGTGCTCGCTACAGTTATATTGAAACTTGGCGCCCAAAATAAAATAAGACTATTACTTTCTGGTATACTAAGATCCTAACGTGTAACAGCCCACCACCCAACTCTCCGGCTGCAGGGTATTTCTTCATCGCTGATTTGTACTTTAGTATCTTTGTTCAACTTTCTGTTACTAAGGCACCACAACCCTAGTCACCAGGGAATAAATGGTAACACAATTGCTAAATATTTTGCGAAAGCAGGATTCTTGGAAAAGGTCCTGCAAGATGATTTTGATGAAGATGACAAAATTCCACTAGCTCAGTTTTTTCCTGTATTACTAGAAGGTAATCAACGTCTAACCCTTGAAAATTATGCATCTATTGATTGTGATATTTTGACCGAAAGCCCCAATTTAAGTATTCAAGATATAATCAGTGAATTAGACTATAGTGAAGGCTGTAACTCGAACAATGAAAGCAGTGCAGAAGAATCCGAAGTTTTTACGTCAAACATTAAAGATATGGGTGAAATGTGTGAAAAACTAAGAGATGTGCAAAGTTTTCTATTTTCTAATGATAAGAGTGAGCTAGCGGTAGAAGTACTTTAAATTTTATCATAAAGTGAATTTTTTGTTTTACAAACTAAACTTAAAAATGTAAAACAAACCTCAATACAAAAATATTTTACAAAAATTTAATTTAACGGTATGTATATGTATGTAATTAATTATTGTAATAGGTATAACGACCAATTCAGTAAATAAGTACATATTATGTAAATGTATATATTATGTATTTAATATGTATAACTCTTCGATTATTATATCGTCTAATTATTTAATATTGCACCAGCACATTTATAGTTATTTTTTAATGCAGATATATAGTACCCTATAGCAAACCGTATTATGTGCCATATTTAAAAGATTTTAATAAACAAGGCATAGAAATAATTTTTTTCCTCCTAATAAGGGCAACCTCCATATACCGGTCGGTTTTGCAGCAAATTTTAGTAACCGCTATTTAGAGGTTTTACTGTACATAGAAGAGATTAAAAAAAAAGAAGTTCTAAGTCAAGACAATATTAGGCACAGGCTGGAATTTGCAGGACGATATGTAAATAAACCACTAGACTTTTGGAATTGAGTAATTTTTAGCGATTAAAAAACATTTAATAGTAGAAACAATAGGCCCGTAAAAGTATTCCGAACGAAAAGGGCGCGTTACAAGCATAATCATACGAGCGTTGCCTTTTAAGTGTCGGGAATAGAACGTTCCTAATCACCTAGCAACCAGAAAAACTGTTTATAAACAACTGTTGGTATTTGTCAATGTCAATGTCAAAATATCATTTAGATCGGCCTGATAGAAAATCGTGACGTGTTAAAGTTTCCAAGTCGCTGTACGAGATGAAATTAAGTCCGGAACAATGCCGCACAATTATTATTTATAACTTTCAACGAAGCCTCACCCAGCAAGAATGCGTCGCAGAATTTGTTGCTGTTTTTGGCGAAGAAACACCATCAAAGACAACCATTTATCGCTGGTATAAAGAGTTTCAGCGAGGACGGTCTAATCTCAGTGACGAACCGCGTGAAGGGCGACCAAAAACCGCCGTTACTCAAGAAAACGTGGACGCTGTTCGCAACATAGTTTTGGAAGATCGTCAGGTGACATACCGTGAGATTCAGACATCATTGGACATCTCAGGGACCTCAGTTCAAAAAATCTTACACGAAGAAGTAGGTGTTAAAAAATTGGTTTCCCGGTGGATACCGCATCTCCTCACAGAAGAACAGAAAGCAGCTCGAGCCAATTGGTGTTGAAAAACTCTACAACGATTCAACTCAGAAGCATCAAAACACGTTTACGACATCGTAAGTGGTGATGAATCATGTATCTATAGCTATGAGCCTGAATCGAAACGCCAATCTGCAGTATGGGTCTTCCAAAGTAAACTGAAACCGACAAAAGTTGTTCGCTCTCGCAGCGTTGCCAAGAAAATGGTTGCATCGTTTGTTGCCAAAACGATTGCTCTTGAAAATCAAAGAACAGTTAATGCTCAATGGTATACGACCATTTGCTTGCCTGAAGTGATCGCCGAGCATCGGAAAGGTAACCCAAATCGACGCATTATGCTCCATCAAGACAATGCAAGCTCGCACACCGCTCGAACCACAAAGTCGTTTTTGGAACAGCAAAATGTCGAAGTTCTTAATCATCCTCCATACAGCCTGGACCTAAGCTCCAATGATTTTTTTACATTCCTAAGAATCAAGAATATGCTACGAGGAAAGTGGTTCCAGAAGTCTGAAGAAGCGGTGGATGCCTACAAAACAGCGATTTTGACTACACCTACTTCGGAATGGAATAAATGCGTTAACGACTGGTTCCATCGAATGCAACAGTGCATTGACTATCGCAGAGAGTACTTTAAAAAACAATAAAAAAATGCGTTGTTATACCTCTTACACTTTTCTTCATTCCAGACACTTAAATGGCAACCCTCGTATAACTCCGAAAAAGCGTAGTGCCTATTTCTTAGTTAACGTGTGGGGTTGGGCGGATTGGGAGTTTGCTGGGTTATAGACGGCCGTCTTAATTCTGAAGAGTATTTGAACATTTTAGAAAATGTTATGAAGTCTTCAGTAGAAGTATTGTAGATGAAAACTATATTTTTGAAGAAGTAAGCTGTCTTATTTTTACTCATAGTTTATTTCATGACTAGAACTCCAAAAAAATAATTAAGAATTGTTATTAGTTACACATTTTAAGACAAATTACAATAGTCTAAAAAATAATTTTATTCCTTAAAAGTATTGAATTCCTAATGCATGAAACCATTCATTGGGTATTATTAGTAGTTGAATGGTAATCGAATTTTATTGTAAAAATGTCAAAAAAAAATTTAACCAACTAATTTGAATGATTTTGATCGCGTCTGTATACTTCTAGGGTTTACACAATCATCATTTTGATTTATCTGTAGAATTGTCACAATTTTATGTTTTGTTTTAAATAATAAAATAATATATGTTTTGTGTTCATTATGATAATAAAGATTGCATTTAATTAAAAAACAGTTTATCTTTTATTTAATTTTTTTACATACTTTATAGATGTAATTTGTATTTTAATTCTAAAAATAAAGTTCTAAACATGCATTTGTTGAATTATAATTTGACAATGAAGTATACAGTGTGTCCATTTAGTGTGTAATTGTCCGATTATGGGCCTCCAGACTGCTTGTCCGAAAAAGTGTGAGGCTTCCTAAATAGACTAAAAGTTGCACAAGTGATTAAGAAAAACGTACTCAACCAAAGTTGATTTTTGTAAAATAAAACACATTGTATATTTTTGGACTGTCGAATAACTTGTGAATTTTTGCGTACATTTTACCTTATAATTCATATTCCTAGCTTCAGCGTTTTTTAAATTATTCGCATTATTTCAAAATTTTTAATAGATGTAGTCTGAAAGCCCATAATCGAATGGACACTAAATAGACACACTGTATAGGTAAACCAACAATAAAACTAACCGCTTTAGAAAAACGCATTTAAGTAAAATTGTGGAATAATTTATAAAATTAATAATAATATGTTGTTTACAGAAACCGAAACCCATAAAAGAGAAAACTCAACCTGCTAGTTTGCTCTTAAAAAATTATCGTTGATGATTGTGGTGTAATTTGTCCTTGATGGAATAGTCTTGTCATACTGTAAATAAGATAAAATTATTAAAATAGATCACACAATTATTATACTTAATTAGTATATTAGTAGAAAAAAATTGAAACGGAGAATGTAGTTTAATTGTATTTCAACGTTTTTTTTCTAGAAAGTATAAGTATATATGTTATGTGACGTATTACTTATTCACAAAGGTAATCTCTGTTGGAAGGTATTTACCAATCACTTGCTATTAAATACTGGCGATACTCGTAAGCCCGCCTTACAATATAAAAACTTTATTCTAAAGAAACCGTCTCCTCCCATTTTTTATTTCTTAAGTGTACATCAGTGTAAGGCAGCTCAAACTCAAGTCTACAAATCACTGAGTGAATAGTAATAGAAATGGTTCCATTTTTGATAATGGTAGTGAAGGAAATTTGAGAATTTCTTGCATTAATTGTTCATCATATAATGTAATTTATCATTGAATACAAGCCAGCTGAATATTAATTAAATCCCGGTTATTTAGCATTGATTGAGCAACCATTTCACATAATATAAATGGTGGGATTAGGTTGAAAATGTAATTAGCTTATCGAATAATTTCCTAAACAAATGCAGGATAATAATTACAAATGCGTAATTGCATACTAATTATCTACGCAGTTGTGTGAATGTAGCACAAATGAACAGCAAACATTTATTAACAGGGAATACGGATTCACTCTGATGTTTTTATTCTTTATTGCATTAATTTATTAAATGAAAGTACCGATACTAGTGTGTAATAAAAAGCTTTTTCTATCTGTTCGAATACAGATAAAAGGCGGACTAGCTTTATATATTAAAAGCAAATACGTGTGTTTAAAAAAAATATGCTGAATAATTTTCATTACACTTTGGTGATTGAACATTTGAACGCTCTTCTGTGAATTATTTTAGATTTCAACAAGTTCGAAATCCTTTCACCACGCTACAACAATTATACGTGGGTATTTTAGGTAAAGAAGTTCCACTGCGTTTATTCTACGAAGTCAATTAATTTAACAGTGAAAAAAAATAATTACGCCAAATATTGCAATTACTTCCCAGGCAATATGAAATATGGTAATTCCAAAAGTACGGTTTAATTAACATTTCATGAATTAGACAGATAATATTGGATTATGGCGGATAACAATCGGGGCTAATATTGAAGAACGTGGTTAATTGTATTACAATATAAATCACAATGATCTTGATATTGAATTGTCTGCTTTGGAAATTTAATCAACGTTTAATTAGCTTTGTAGTAATTTTCCTTGACGGTACATTTATGACTGTGTATTAATAGAAACAAAAGAATATAGATTTACACAAATAAGACGTTACTTAACACAAATTAGTATATTAAGTGAAATTAACTAAACAGGTAGTTTGTTGATTGTTTAGAATAATCTTCAACAAGAGCATTCCAAATTAGATACTTTGGCGGTTCTCAATAAATTTTCTGAACCTATTGAATTATCGAACAATTTATATACTTCGTAGATAATTTGGAAAATAACCTCATCTTTTAACAAATGGTAAGCTACAGAACTCCACATCGCAATGTAGAACAATTTAGAACATTTATTGTGAGTTAGTATTATTGAAGATATTGTTAAATAAAGGTAAGGTTATTACTCTATTTTGATAATTACTTATTTAACAATTTTTTTATCTTGTGCAACATTAACTAAGGCACAACGTTTATTTGAGAACATACATTAGAAACATTCTATGATCACACAATTTGTATTAATGAAGAAGAATGTAGTAAGCGTCTAATCTATTATTTTAGTACATCCGGAAAAACAAGCCATTATATTTTTTTTATAAACACAAGAGGTGATGTTAAGTATTTGTGTTTACATGAAAAGTATTGAAACAGTATAAAGTTTCTGTCTCTTAAAGAAATAATAGCCTTTTGGGTGTCCATCTAACTCTGATTGTGCCCAGTTTATAGTGAGAGTGTTATAATTAAAGATTTCGCTGATTGTATTAACTGAAGTTTTTCCAACCAAAAATACCACATGGTGCCTGAAGCGTAAATTGAAGGAAAACCACCAAAAACTCCAAAAATTTTGATTTTGCGACAGCTGTAGTAGGTCAGTACTTAATCATATCTGTTCAGGACTAAATGCTTAAAAATCAAGGAACTAAACTCAAGGGTCGTCATACTCTGAAATTCTTGTGTGAAGACTGTCAGTCAGGCCTATTTCAGGTACCAGTTATATTGAAAACTCTTGACTAATTGAGGACTAAGATTAGTGCTTTGAAAGAATAAGTTGCTGCTACTAACTCTACTGCAGTCAATGCAAATATTTAGATGTCGTCTAGTGCAGAACTTTACAGAAAATTTTAAGAAAGTCAATATCGTTCCTGCAAAGTAATCTCCGGGATTCTGAGGAACTGATAAACACTGTAACACTGTTCGAATTAAGAATATCGCAAGGGAAAATTGTTGTTTGAAAGTTACACTCTAAGACAAAGCGGAAGACAATTCTGTCATCCAAAGGCGCACAAGTCTTAAGGGCCGCAACGAATATATTGGATTTGATTTGCAAAGAAGCCTCAAATCAAAGGTCAAAAAAGACTATAGAAAAAAAAGAACCAATGGAGAATTGTTACAAAAACTAACCACAATCCCTCCGAAATCTCAAAAATTTATTGAATATTTGACATATTATCAGATATGATAGTGAACTGAATCTCTTCAACTATAATGTACACCGTAAAGACAGGTCCCGTGACACTAGTACATAAGAAAGGGGCGGAGGGGTCTTGATTGCTAATTTTAATAATATTTCTGATTTTTTCTGCCAGTTTGATTGGGACATATAACTGAATGACAAACTTTTGAATGTATTCAGATGCTGGCAAAAATTGTATAATTGACAAGAAGTTAGCACATACGCGTTTCAAAACATCAAATTCTCCTGTGGATTACGATGAGTTCTCCAGATTGAGAACTTTGTCTAAAAACCTAACACGTGACAGCTATGAATCTTACGTTCAAACAACAGAGCTCTCTTTGTTTACCAATCTAAATGAATTTTGGTTGTTCTTCAATAGTAAGAGAAAGTCAAACAATTATCCAAGTGAGTTTTGTTTTGGGGATAAGAAAATTTGTATGGGACAGGACATTGTAAACATGTTCGAGGACTTTTTTTCAACTGTTTACTCAAATAGTAATAATCAAATTCTATTGAGTAAGCCCTCAACCACAGTATTCATATTACAACCTATCATATCTGTATATCGAAGATTTACAAAAAACTTTCGGGCCCAAAAACCCCGAAGGTATCCCACCGAAATGGCTTAAAAGTTGCAGTTTCATACTATCTAGATAATTGTTCCATATATTCAATTTATCTCTTTCCACAGATGACTTTTCAAATATTTGAAACCTGAGTTTCTTAACCCCTGTACACAAGTCTGGTGACGGATCTATAGGCACAAATTATAGACCAATCAGTATTTTGAGCATTATTCCAAAGGTTTTTGAAAGCTTGGTACGCGACTTCCAATAACCTGTTTTGGATCCTGCCATGAATGACCATCACTTTGGTTTTGGACTGCTTAGATCAACCAAGGGAAATATGTTACCCCATGTCGGCTGCCTTGGACAGAGGAGGTCAGGTGGACACCATCTATACCGACTTCTCTAAGGCGTTCGACAGGGTGCCATATGATATATTGCTTCATAATTTAAGAGTGCTAGGAATTGACGCCCCACTTTTGTTATAGCTCTAAAACTATCTGATTGAAAGAAAACAGATAGTAAGGATTGCAAATTTACGTTTGTATTAGATAAAAAACTCTTAAGGGGTCCCCCAGGGCTCTCACTTGGGACATCTTTTAATGTCTTTATTAATAACATTAAAAAATGTTTTGTTAATAATCATTTCCAGGTCTTTGCAGATGATCTAAAATTCAGTTCTGTGATATTTAGTGAGGTTAACTGTGACAAACTTCAACATGATTGAAACAACTTGGTAGATTGGTGTCGGAGAAATTGGATGGCGTTAAACTCAGTAAAGTGCAAGTATATTTTCATCTACCGTGGCCGAAATCAAATTTCACACAACTATGTGATTGAAGGAGTTATTCTGGAGAGAAGTAAAGAACTTAGGTGATCGACTTGATTTTTCGTTAAATTTTATTTCCCAAATAACCCCTGTAATAAATAGAGGTTTCCAAATGCTCGGTTTTATTAATCGATGCGCAATCGATTTTACTGATATTCTTGCCATCAAATGGCTAGACTGTGCCCTTGTTCTACCTCATCTGATATACTGCCCCTGTATGTGTGGTCCGTTTCATTACCACAAATACTAAAAAAAGTAGACATCCTTATACTCCGCAGAGTCACACGCTCCACTTCAAGTTTCTTTGTCGAAATACACAGAACAAACTATGCATACGGTAACTTTTTATTCAAGGCATCCAGGATGGCAAATAATTATGACCAAATTGATATGTTTGCCACATATTCAAACTTTTGAAGGCAGCTTGAAGGTGATTTCAGTGACTGTCTTTTTTATTATAGAGATTGTGATTTTTACAATTTTTCTATTGTGATATTTAAAACTTCATATGTATTTTTGGTTGTAATTGGGTTCTCGTCCGTTGGAAAATAAAACACATAAATAAATAAATGGTTCTTCATAAAACACATTTCTGCAAAAATAATTACTTTCTAGAAACCATTTATAATGAATTTTGATTATGATGTACAAGAAACTTTTAATTTATATAAAAATATATAAACGACTAGGTTCAGATTATGTCCATTGAATGGTCATAAAAATGTAGTAGATATTGTAATAATTCCATCCAAGGTCTCTGAGCATACAGATTATAAGCTATTGAATATCAATATGTATCAAACTTTTACTACAACTTGGTGATATTCGTAAAACAATTAAATTTCAGCACAAACCAACGCATGATAAATAGTCGACTACCAAAAAAAATCATCTTTTGAAAGCGTTTTGACTAAAAGGAGGAAAGCAACTTTGCCAATATGAAGTAATGAGCATAACTTCATAATATACTTCTACCGAAGTCTTCAGTTCATCTGCTTAAGGAAAATCAAAAATTGCAGCAGAGGTGTTGAAGAATTATCTGTCAACGAATCTATGGTGCAACATTCTACAAAATAAGTAAGTGGACCAAAATTAGTGATATTCAGTTCCAAGATCTGGGCATTGTATATATTTTTATCCCAACCGTTCAATACGTACTAAATCACAAATAAATGAACGTAATATCTAAAGTTATCGATGACTCTTTGTTCTGATCATATAATGAAACCCATGATAAATCTTGATTAATCGGCCACTGGAACAAATCGCTACATCTTGCAAGTATTTACTTTTAAAAATAACAAACGAATACATACAAAGTTTCCAGTAACAGTGATGCAACTGCAAAATAAAGTTACAAAAATTACAAGGTTTATAAAAATCGTATGGTTACCATATTGTTAGACAAATCCTTCTCAAATGGTTTCTTCTATAGAATTCAGATTTGGGTATCCTAAAGGTTGTTGCTTGACTATGATATACATATTTCTTTCTTGTTTGTGGAAAAAGTTTTATAACTTTGTACCAGTATTTACCAGTATTATATTATGTTATTTCTTATTTGATGTTTTAACCAGTGTTGGTTTGTAAACTTCACATTTGTCGCACGGTCGTTGTCTAGTAATGTCATTGTTAGATTTTGTTGAATCAATCAAATGGTTTCCAAGCTCTTCGCTGTTTAAATTGCTTCGATTGACTGATTGAAATTTTTGCTGTTTGCTGTTAATTATTTTATGTTTATAAAGTTGTGACGCTTGCTTCCCAATTCGGTTGGTTCCTGTAAACAACAAAAGCGGACGGATCTCGAGCGCTAGATTTGATGACGAAGTTTACTCTCCGTTTGCTTGTCGGGCAACTACAGTGAAGGTTAAAAAAATTTCAGAGGTCTGATCGTCTTCGGGAAGCAGTTCGGAGAAATAAAGAGAATACACTAAAACTCCAGACTTCTTTATTTAACATGAAACAAGTTACTATTAGTTTCACAAAAACAACAAAAGACAGCATTTAGTAAAGTATGCACATACCAGGCAACCCAAAAACAGTCAGCGGATTTGACGGTTATAGGGGTGAGGGTTTCGATAATGTAAGCAGAGCGGCGGTCGGTTAAGTGATACGGTGAGTAGTGTGAGTGACCAAGTCGACACACGAAAATGCGCTATATCGACCCGGGCAATTGCTTGAGTGGTGTATTCAAAGCGCGAAAATGCGTCACCCCAAACACAACACACGGATAGGAACAATAAAGCGGAATGGCCAAGTTGACACACGAAAATGATTAATTACTCTAATTAATTTAGTGACGGTGCGATACTTAAAAATAAAACGCATCGTTACAAAGTACATTCGAATGTGTCATACACAATAGTATTGTCAATTACCCTACCTACTAACGAAGATTTGACATTCATTATTTCTGATTCAACTGGAATTAACATCTCCATCTATCGAGATGAATCTAAATGTATGAATCTAAAGTACCAGATTTTACCGTAGCGGCTAATAACGCGACCTTAAGAGAAGCATGTTCTCTTCAACAACGAACAAACAATCACAATCAAAGTTAAATTGCTAGTTTCGACATGACTAGATATCACCATGCCAAATTACCAACTATTCCAGTGGTGTAGATACGACGCAACACGGTTCGAATGAAAATAATACATTCACTTACAACAGGGGCACTTACAACAGACTGTTTTACATGAAGTCGATGTGAATACAATAACTAGCACGTGAAAACTTAGATAAATATTTAAATACTTGTTATCAAATAGTCAAGGACCTTGTATTTCCTTACCATGTATATAAAGTTCAAACTAAGAGATTTTCCACCGCCAATAAAACTGTGCAGAAGGTACTCTTAGAATTTGTTGCTAAAAGAAGCCGTTTTAGATATAGACGGGTTTGAAGTTGAATTTTTTTAAATTAAATCATTTCCGAGTTTTTGAAAAATAAGCAAAAAAATGTATTTTTTTATTGATTGTATTATCAGCTAACAAGCTTATATCATTTACAAGACTAAGACTAAACAAGTTAATAACATTTACAATAATTGCTGAAAATGAACACCGCCTACTGTGTGCTGCGGCTGCAGAAGAAAGATGCAGTACATTTTTGCAAATTATGATTTTTATCCAATTTTTACGAATTTGGAGACAGTGATATGTAATGTGATAATGTAACATATCACATGACGTTAAAGACGTAATTTTTGCACTTATTTTTCAAAAATTCGAAAATGATCCAACTTAAAAAATTCCAATGCAGGTTTAACTTCAAACCCGTTTTTACCCAAAACGGCTGTTTTTAGCGACAAATACTAAGAGTACTTTTTGTATATAAAATTGAATGGAGAATAGGTCTGCCTAGGGAAAAATGTCATACAATACAATACAAAAAAGTTATAGTTAGTTAAATTCAGAAACAACAGTGTACTCTAACATTAAACAAAAAACTAAGTTAATATTTAAGTTTCTCGTCATTAATATACCCACTATCACAAATTTCATTCAATTGTCATGTTACTTAAGGTTCTTTGCGAACAGTTACACACTTAATGAGGAGGGTCGCGGGTGAGGCAGAGGTACCGAGTAGGAGAGTTCAGCAGACCGTTGAAGTTAACGTAAAAGAGTATGGGGGGTAAGAATAGGAGGCCACTAATTCCTGTGTGCTCTTGGGTACGCTACTCTTCAACGAACTATTATCCGAGCTAATTATGATACGTTTTGTCGGCAATAAAATGTTTTAAAATAAATTCTCTGTAAATAATTTATCTGGACCTAAAGGCTAACACAATAAAATTCTAAGCTAAGAAGAAAACTTACATTACATTATGTAGGATATTATTGAACTACTATATCAAAATAGATATTTAAAATAAATCACTTTAAAAAAGGTTTTTTTTCAATTAAAAAATCCCAAATAAGAATCACTCATAACAACGATTTATTTAACTACTTACAATTTAAAAATTAATTATGGATTTAACGATAATCCAATTTTAATTTGCTACTAACTAAATTGTTCTAAACAACTGAGTTTTCTTAGTAAGGAGGAATTCAAACTTTTTAAAAAATGCAAATTAATGCATTTGCAATTTAATTTATTTGCAATAACTAAAATTTAACAGTAAACCAAATTACAAACAAAAAAAAATAAATTTGTGTAATTTCATTTTAGCACTTTAGTTTCGTGCATGAACAAGAACATCATAATTTGGCCGTAAACCGTAATAAGAAAGGGGTTTCTTAGGAGCCCCAAAAGTTTTCAAAAATATGAACAATATAAAAAAAGAAAGATATTAAAACTAAACTAAAAATGTATTTCTTATTGTCTTTTCAAGAAATAATGTTTGTATCTGACTATTTTCAAACCTAAGTAAGCCACTTTACATCTCGAAGAGGTAATTCTCTGTTTTGTCTTGGGTCAACAAGTTCCGGCAGAACACATTCCATATAAAAATTTGTTAATTTGCGTTTCATGTTTTCTATCCAAAACAAATCGTTTCGTTCAATCTTCCCATGTCATGTCTTTTCTTGTCCAAATAACAAAGTAACAAAATGGTATTGTGTTACTTGCAATTGTCCTTGCATTTGGTACATGTAATTATCGTTGACCTTTAACCTTGGTTTTTCATTTTTATCAAGTGTAGCAAACTTAATTTTTTTTTGTTTAATTGCTTCTTTGACGGACATATCTCTAGCTACAAATGGTCTGGACTTGCACCCAAAAAAGGATAGTCTTCGTGAAGAAACAATCCACATTTGGTGCTCTCTAGACCCGTATCGTCTCGAAACGCATCAGCAGCATTTTGTTCGTTGTCATGATCCCACGTTGTAGCCTCATTACCTTTAAAATTCGGATACAGTATATTTCTTACTGTACTGACGCATGAGGTTTTCTTCTGCATCTTGCAAATCTTACCAAAATTTGATGCAGTCAACCTTAACAATCGATGTTGTTTCCAGTCTTCATTTGTGTTTTGATTTTGCGTTCCTTTCTTTAATTGTTTCCTTTCTTTGCCAGTTTTTTGTAGCGTTTGAAGAAACAGTCTTTTCTTGTTGTTGTATTCTTCAACGGTTATATCAGGTTTGGCACCATAATCTTCATTCGGTTTTTGAGTTTGCCGATTTTTTTTCTTTGTACATTTTCTTCCGGAATGTTAATTTTCTTTTCTGGTATTTGCTCTCTTTGCAAAGACTTTTTCCTCATAAATACCATAGTGTGAACGCCACTTTTTGTGCTTTTACTTTTGTGAAGTGCTTTAAAATAATCTGCGCCAGTGTTCTAGGATAATGCACCAGCTTCACATCGTACCTGGTACCCCCCCTTATGAGAAAAAATTATTCGTTTTCCTCCTACATACTTGCACACAATTGCATTATATAACTCAGCACAATTTGTGTCCACGTCCACAATCAAACTATGTGCATTGTTTACTAACCTAAATAAGCAGTACATAATTTCACGTAGCATTCCAGATTGTTCAACATCTTGAAATGTACTGTCTTGATCAGTAGTTTTCTTGACACAGAAGTAATCTGAACACGTCTTGTGTTCTCCAAAACATAACTTGGAAGGTTCAGCAAATCTTTTTTAAGTTTTCTATTTTCACTTGTAATGATTCGTTTTCCCTCTTTCGGTGAGCAATTGCCCTTGTTACTCCATTACGAAACCTCTTCATATTGTTTTCAAGTAGTTTTCGAATGCTTAGGAAACAACTTCACCACTGGAATTATGTCGCTTGGTCGTAATTTCTATTAGGTTACTTATAAAATTCCGCATTAAATGATTTCGGCACTCAATTTTGTGTACCATAATATTGTTACCATATGGTTTTGCTTCATTCAATTTCTTCATTATGCTAGAATTACCATCTCCGATCAATATGTTATAAATTAAGACATACATTTCCTTAGAGCGTTTACAACCTTCAACAATAAGTTCAGATTTCATCGCAGTCGGTATGCCATTCCAGTTGAGGAAACACTTGTGGATGGGTTTTTCTATCTTCTTATTTTCTGCTCGAGCGCAAACTGTGCAGTACTTGTTTTAACACCCAAGAACAACAATTTTCCAATTTGTTGGCCAACAACGCTAGCAACACCAGATGAAGCATTGTAGTTGGTACAATATGATCTCTTTGACCATGCTCCATCAGGTACTACTGAGATCATTGGAGTTCCGTCTTCCGTCACGTTTTTTCTTCTCGTGCTAGTATCACTTCTTCTTTGCAGCTTTTCCATATTTTCCCATGCAGCTTCATGAATCGTTATAGAAACTATTTCAAAACTTTGCGCAAACATGTATGGTGAAATGGTTGGAATGTTTAAAGCTGCATGCTGTTCTACCAGTTGAGTGTGTCCAATTCCTGTGGAGACGCATGCCAAAACGTTTGCATCATTAACATTTAAGCATTCGGAATTGCTTAAATCATCTGTGCACAAATCGTCTTCTTGGTTGCAAAACCGACATTTACGTTTGAATACGCTGCACAAACCAATTCCTTTTTCTTCAATAACTTTCATATTATCAATTGAACAATCGAATGGGGTATGCTTGCCTTTTCCCAATATTTGCTTGAGCACGTACGCAATGTCCACAATTCGTCGCCCAGATACTGTTTGTTCTTTGATCTGAATGGCTGTTTTTGTATTTCAAAAAATGCATCTCAACAACTGGCCCTTTTTTTATCTCAATACCTAATTTTTGTTGCATCTCGACAGCTGACTCTTCTCGCATATCGGCATCAGTTACGTGTTCTTGCATCTGGACATCTGTAACCTCGTTTTGAAGTTGCTCCTCCGTTTCGGTAATTGGTAAAGTTTGTGTGTTGGCCAAGCTTTGTGCTCTAATTCTGAAAGCATATCGTAATTACCTATGATACCACAACAACCACATAAAAACTCTAGAATCATTTTAGGGCTGTAAAGGATTTTCAATGGTATCAAAAATTTATATTTTTTCTCAAAACTGATTTATAATTAGCACTCGAACAAAGAATCAACCAAACTCCAATTTTGACACATCGACCAAAGACTTTGCCCCTTGTTGATGTCATAAAAAGTAAGTGAAACATAAACTATTTACGTTCTCATCCGTTGAGCCACACTTTGCCTTGCTCTAGGTAGTCGTTTGTTGTGTATGACCCCCATATTTACACTTGAAATACTCAAACACTCAGGGAAATGTTTAAATGTTGAAATGTTTAAAAAGCACTCGGATAAAGTTCACGTTTTCTTGAAATATTTAGTTTCACTTTGCACAAGCTACTATCATTGTTTAAAAAATTATAATCAATGCTCATATGTAACGATAAGAAAGAGACTCACGTTATGACCATTAATAAATGTTATGACTAACATTTTGTTCACACTAAGAAGAAAAGGGGCTGAAATGCATAATCAGCGTCTGTTGCGATTTTGGCAAACAGTTAAACCATTGATTATAAAAAACTGAAATATTTCATTTTAAAATTAGTAGTTGTGAGAATGCAAAAAACAAAACTGCCAAAATTTGCATGAATCGTTTCTTTTTATTTATCTACTTATCAGTACTAAATTACAAAACAAATCTGAAAATCTAAAGGCTGTGTATTATTTTTTACTGAAAACTAATCGCTTAAAAATCAGCTCAACTACATATTAGGTATCATTGATAATAAAACTTTAATAGTATTATTTTGTTGGAGAAAGAACTTCAGTGAAAGAGTGAGAGAAAACAGTAACAGGCGTATAACGAGTGCAGTCGTTTAAATTTCTGTTGTTTGTGACCTCTTAGCGACCTCTGCCGATCTTTTTTTCTCCAAATGCAGGCATTTTTAGAGGTAATTTACAAGCTTGTTTTTCAATGTTTTTCAAAAACTAAAAACGAAGTTGTTTATAAGACTTCAGAGAAGTGCGGTAAACCGTTTATTTTGAAAGAAAAAATTAAGTACAAGTTTAAAATTAAGATGAAAACAACCTTTTTGAGACTCTATAAGCAGTGGTTTAAATTGTCGTTATTAATTATTTAGTGCACAATTAAAAAAAAAATAACCCTTTAGCGCACTGCTTAAAGGTTCACAAAATCATTTCTTTTGATTTTAAAAAGTCTTATCAAATAAGTTCAAAACTAACTCCAAACTCTTATGGTTAAATTGCATTGTCGCATACAACCTTAACAAAAATATAACAAAAATTCAAATAAAATAGTTTTTCCGACGCCCTGTATCTTAGAAACAAAGCCGTTGCGGACCCATGTTTATATAAACTTTTAATCTTAAAATTAGTCACAGATTCACTCTTTAAAGTACAGGTACTTAATTGACACCCTGTATATACTTAATATTACCCAATTATTTTTTATACAGAGTTATTTATTGTTAAATGCGCATACGTTAGGATTATATAGGGAACATCAACAGGATTCTAAAAAACATATATTATGCAGGTCTCCGATCCTTTATAACTATGATGTTTTATTAATTTTGTTGATTCCTTTATTTGCCCATAACTCACGAACCACATTGTGAATTTTCTTTATATTTGCAACATATTTTCCTTCTCCGATAAATTATCCAATAACGTATAAAAAGTCAAAATTTTGAAAAATTGTTTATATATTTGAAAAGAGCGGAAGAAATAGATACATTTTTAGTTTTCGGATACAATTTTGTTATAACTAATTTGAGACAAACTTAAATGTTTTGGTAATTCATCGGTTTAAAATTCAAACAAAATAAATTTTATTTTGGAATTCATGAATTTTCTATTTTAAAATAATGAAATTTGTTATTTTTGTGTTTCCCTTTAGTTTATCTTCAAGTCTAGATGCAAAATGAATCACCAGAGCCGTATTTAGGATAAAATACGTATTTCAATACCTACCTACATATCTAGCTTAAAAAGGAACACCATGTATTTTAAAATTTTGGAAAAAGTATTTGTTTTTTTTTGAAAAGAGTAAAAAAAATGGGTTATAATAGTCACTTACAATTTTGTTCGAACTAATTTGCGAAAACTTAATTGTTCCAGTAATACATCGATTTAAAAAATTTTATTTTTAGATTTATAAATTCTCTGTTCTAAAGTAATAAAATTTGTCATTTTTGTGTTTTTTTAAATTTGAAATCTAAGTTCAAAACGAATTGCTACACCCGTATTTAGGATAAAAAACGTATTTTAATACATACATATCTGCTTAACGAAATTGTAAACATATTTTTTTAAGTAAGTTGCCAAAATAAATTTGTACCACTCAAAAACAAACATATTTTTAAGACAATGAAGATATAAGAATAAATGGTCAAGAAGAATCTATAAAAAAATCGACAAGGCAATGTTTCTTAAAATATTCTTTATGTAATGTGGAAAATGACTCGTAAATTAGCTTAAGGAAAATTTTAATACCGCTGGCAAAAAAATTTTAAATTTTATTATATTAGACTAGAAAATTTATTAAATCCAAAAGTTTAAGTTGATCTCAAATTATTCACTAACAAAATTGAATGTAAAAACTTGAAGTAACTATTCTAACTCAGTTTTTCTGCTCTTTTAAAATAAGCAAACAGTTTTCCAATTTTTTGAAATACAGTATATTAATTTCCAAGATAGATATGTATGAATTGAAATACGCATTTTATTCTAAACTAGTCTTACGCCCATTTAGACCAGAGAATGGGACTAGAATAAGTCGGAGTAAGATAAGAGCGTTAGAATGTGTCTATATTTCCTTCAATTTTTAAAGATTTGACCTCACCAGCTTAAGGGTCAAAGGTCAGGTGAACATGTAAATAGCCTAAGTTCACCGCCATGACATCCTGAAAAAAATGAGCTATTAACCGTCAAAATCGGTTGAGTAGTTTTGAAGGAGAAGGCGGACAAACAAACAAACAAGCAACAGAAAAACAAAACTCGATTTTATGTGTATGTTTAAAACGGCCTTCACGTCCTGAAAAAAATGAAATATCACATGCTTACATTTCCTTGAATTTTTAAATATTTGACTTTACCAGCTCAGAGGTCAAAGGTCAGGTCAACATGTAAATAGCCTAAGTTTATCTGTCTATATTTCCTTCAATTTTCAAAGATTTGACTTTACCAGCTCAGAGGTCAAAGGCCAGGTCAAAATGTAAATAGCCTAAGTTTACCGCCTTGATCTTCTACAAAAAAGAGCCATCAACCATCAAAATCGGTTGAGTAGTTTTAAGATTTGATCTTACCAGCTCAGAGTTCAAAGGTCAAGTCATGTAAATAGCCCTAGGTTTACCGTCTTGACCTCCTGAAAACATGAGCTATCAACCATTAAAATCGATTTAGTAGTTTTGGAGGAGAAGAGGATCAAACAAACAAACAAACAAACAGGAAAACAAAACTCGATTTTATTTTTAAAATAAAAATTTATGAATTCGAAATAAAATTTATTTTATTTGAATTTTAAACCGAAGTGTTACCGAAACATTTAAGTTTGTCTATTTTAACTCATTTTTCTGATCTTTTCAAATACATAAACAATTTTTCAAAATGTTTATACAAGGTGTCTTTTAAGTAAGCAAGACTTTTGAATTTTTAAATCCTTCCCTGGAATAACATTAATGTTTATACGCTATTGGATACTTTACCGGAGAACTAAAATATGTTGTAACTATAAAGAAGATTCACAGTGTGGTTCGTGAGTTATAGGCAAATAAAGGAATAAACAAAATTAATAAAACACCCTGTATCTTAGTTATGAAAAATTGGAGACCTTCACAACATATTTTTTAAATCCTTTTGGTATTCCTTATCTAATCTAAACGTATGCGCTTTTACCAATGAATCAGTCTGTATATTTTCACAAATGCTTAGATAAATATTTACTGAATATTTCTTCAACATATTTGTTTTTCACTAATTTGAAATAAAAATATAATATTTCCTAATTGCTGGGTAATAAATATTTTTTTAAAATAATCACACATAAATATTTATTTCACAATTTCTTAAATATGAACCTGCATGTAGAAACATTTACCACAGATTTCCAACAGACAAATATTACATTAATTAATATTCATATAATGTTGTTGAAATATTTCGTGCTGCTTGGGAAATTATATTTATTTGTAAATAGGTTTTAAAAAAGAATACAATCCTTTCTAAATTAATTCCTTATCATTTCATTCTCTTCATTTTAAACCTCAAGTAATATAGAAGCGAATTATAAATAAATACTATAAATTTTTAACATTACTACTAATAAAAATAGTATATTTGATTCTAATAAATTGTATTGAAATGTTATTAAAAATTCTCTCATAATCATATTAATATTGCCAAATATTTAATTTTTTTTAATACATTAAGCATATGCTTTTGTAAAAAAAATTGTTTAAATCATACATTTTGATACGCAAGAGAGCTATCCAAAGGCTGCGTACTAAATTAATAATCAATTTTGTCTATATTACTTTTAGATTATCATTATAAATTACCATAAATACTAAAGTAAATTCAACAAACGGAATCAATTGATATTTTGTATAATAGGGTTAGTTCAAAAGTTACATATTTTTCTTGCATAATAAATTTTTAAGCTAAAATAAAAGAATTTTAAATCCAAAGTTACTAAAATTACGGCTTACAAACGGAATTTTTCATTTATTCTTTATTGTTATTCTAATCTGAAAGAAATAAAAAAGTCTCTTTATTTTCAGATCCCTCAAGTAAGCTACGCTTCTACAAGTACCGAATTATCCGATAAATCCCGATTCGAATACTTCAGCCGAGTTGTACCTCCTGATAATTTTCAAGCTCAAACAATGGTGGAGATTATAAAAGAACTTGATTGGAAATACGTATCAACTGTAGCAGTCGAAGGAGAGTACGGCGAAAAGGTAGGTGGAATTTTGAGTAAATCTTAATTACTTCACTAAATTAGTGATAATTGGAAATATTACAAAAGAGATTATAAAAGCGTATTAATAGCTGCTTGCAGCTACGTGCAGAATGAGAAACGGGCGGTTACAGATAAGGAAATAAGTTTCAGTCGAACTACGCCTGAGGCTTAATCAAAAACAATCTTTTTATTTTTTATATTACATTGATTTACTCACGCCTTCTCAAACTTACTGGTTGAACAAACAACATATTGAAAACAAAACTTTTAAATCGTTTTTTGCGCGAGTTGTTACGTTGAGAAATTGGAAATATATTTCTTGATACTGAGATTTGCTCTACCAAGATTTGAACTTCTCTGCCTACCTACTAGTTTACATATGCGGACAAATTGTTGCAGATCTATTCTCTCCACGTAGTTGTTTTGCTTTTTACTTCCGCCAAACACGTTCTGAATACCACATTTAGATCAATTGGCTAATCAACATTCCAACTGCTTCGTTCTATATTTAACTATCTTTACTAATTAGAAATTTTGTTTAATTTAGGAAATAAAAATGATAAATGCACCTACGAATATTGAATGTAATATAAACAAACTAAACTCAGTCACTGTTAAATTGCATGAGAATAAATAAAACTCTAAATTAATGTTTAGTATTTTAGAGTGGTATATTTTAGGCGATTCAGTACCTACAATTTCAACAGTTTATGGTTTGACATTGAGTATTAAATTTTTAAGTTGTCTACATGAAATCTTAATTTTGTCATTTTTATTATTTATTTTGAAGGGTTAGAGTAAGTAGATTTTAATTAAGGCAAGAAAATATTTAGTACAATTCTCCATAGCTTTCCGATACTAACAAACGGATAAAAGTGTCTACAAAGTGTGAAACGATACTAAACATTTTGGTCAACAAATAAAATAAACAACTGAAAGCGTATAGAAAGTGCGCGAATTATCGCCTTTCGAAGAAAAACCGTTTTTTTAAATCAAAACTAAACTACGAAACGTGAACTTTATTATTCGATGTTAGATTAACAAAGCTGCATTTCTCACACTTTTACATGCATTTATAAGTTTTAATACAGGTAAATAATCTAATGCGTTAGCAAGATACTAGGAAATCAAAACGTCTTAGGTAAGTAAGTAGGGGTCATAACTCCTCCGGCCTTAGAAAGAACTAATATAAATTTATAATATAAATGAGATTAATATAATATAAAGCAGTATTGTATAAAAGCTTACATGATTAAATTTTAAATCGCTATTATCTATTGAAAGCAATTTTTAAAATTTGTAATGCATTATAAATGTTTTACGTATCGTCTAAACTAAATCTATCGTCGCTATGTAATGGTTCAAAAACATTTTTAGGTTAGTATTGTTATTTCCGGAATTTCCATTTTTGGTAACTTTATTAGTTTGAAATTCGGTTTAAAGGTTTGATAAGTTTTTATAACAATGTTTTTTACTTACTTCAATTATGTAACTTCCTTTAATGGGTACATTGTCTTTACTTTATCCACATTGTTGTTTCACTATTACACTTTTTGTGGCGATGATGATCCATTTGCTATTTTCAATTTTTTGTATTTTTAGATCTTCTAACTCTACTGGTATGTACATGCAGACTTTTTCGGTGTATTTTAATAATTGTATTTCACATGGAGGATTTTCTTCAATTTTCAGAGTCTTTATTTCTTCGCGTAAGAATTCTTCTTGGGTAACTTGTATACATTACTTGTTTATAAATGCTCGTTAAGGATTGGAGATATTGGGATTTCTAAAATGAATATAAGTTGTTGCCTTTCTTATAGCTTTATAATTTTTTCATATAACAAAATATTTCCTAAAGTTAGTTCAAATGGCAATTTACTATTTTTATTAAGGTTTTTATGAACTAATTGTAGTTCGGATAATAACTCGTGCGGTTCAATCAAGGAATTTTGAAAAATATTTAATTTTGAAAATGTTACTACTTTGATTCTTTCTAACACATCATACGTAATTTGATAAATAATTTGAGAGATTAAGGTGTGTAATAAAAGTAAGAATGACTTTCAATTTCATTAATACGGGTTGATTGTATTGTTTTTCCATTTGCGTAATTCTTGATTTAAGCGTTATTGTTTGATTATGTTCAAGTATTTTCGTGTTTTCTTGAAATTATGAAGTATGAAGTAAGGTAATTTGATTGTCAAGTAATGTTTTAATTTTTGTTTCACTATTTGATAATATTGTAATTGCTTTGTCATATTTTTCTGCATCCGTTTGGTTTAAATTTCCTGAAATTGTTTTTATTATTGATCCTAAGAAATTGATATGAGCACGATTTTATTTTGTTTTGTAAACGAAATTTAGTTGTTTAATTAGAATTAGTATTTTAATTTCTATGCTAGCAGCTAATCGTAATAAATTATAAAATTCTTTGAGATAACTGTTATTATGAACTGAATTATTAAATGGGTTTGTTAATTACATACGTGAGTCATAAATTGTTAAAAATTCATCAATTATACAGGGTGGCCCGAATTGATTGTAGAAAACTTAAAGGGTTGTAAGTACATCCAAAATAAAAGCCGAAGTGTCATATAAACTATGGACTAAAAGCGGGGAGATGTGAAAAATGCATTGATGCCAATGGCATGCAAGCGTTGTGATAATTCAATTTAAAATTAATATAATTCTGTCATTTTTTCATTTCAATTTTTGTAATTTTAAAGTTAAAAAATAAAATTTCGTTTCTAACGCAATTTTTTTCATCATGTATTAGTTTATAAAAATGACGGTATCTCAAAAACTACGCATAATAAAAAGAAACGTCAAGAGAAGCTTTTCTAAGGAAAAAGTGTGTTGAGTTGCATCAGAATATCTTAAAGTTACTGAAAATTTAAACTTGTCAAACTTTTTGAACGGCCCCCGTATCTGTCCAGATTTTTTTTAAAAATTGAAAAAAGTCCCACATGACCACTTCGAAATGCTGAACATGTCTACCAAATTTCATTTAAATAACTTTTTCGTTTAGGATTTAAAATAAAAAACTGGTTTTTGGGGAGCACCTTTAGGGTCGCTGGCTCCGCTAAGGGGCACTTTTCGACTATAGTTTATATGACACTTTGGCCTTTATTTTTGGTGTACTTTTTACCCTTTAAGTTTCCTACAATCAATTAGTGGTGTCGTATATCTGGATAAAAGACATAATTTTAGAGGAAAAAGTCCGGGTTATAGTTGAGGTTGTGGTAAATTACATTTTCGCATTTGGTTGTAACTAATTTTGTAAAGATGATGATTCTGAAACAGAGGAAGGTAGTTTTAGTTCCTTTAAATGAATTGTTTCAATTTTATTAGTTTTTTTGTCTTTAATTTTAACTTTATGGTTTTCTAAGAATTCTAAAAGTTTATATGGTCCTTTAAATTTATTTTTCTTTCTTTTTATTTTTACGGTTGTTGGCATTATAAACGATTTGATTTATTTTAAATTGGGATTACTATGATCATTTGGTATTTCTGGTTTAAAATTTTTTTTTATTATTTTAATTTTTCCGAAATGCTTTAATATAAAAATTTTAATTTTTGATTATGGTGTTGTAGTCTCAATAAAATAATTTTTCTACTAAAGTTAATTGATATTTCATAAGATAGGGATCGTTATTCTGAATATTTCTTAAAATTCTTAAATGTTCTAGTAGGGTACTATGAAATCGTTCTACATGTGAGTTGGACTCATGGTGAAAAATTGTGCAAAAATGTATTTGAATTTTATGTCGTTTTAAAAGTTCTTTAACTGATTCGTTATTAAATTCTGTTCCGTTGTTCATTATAATTTTTTTGGGAATTCTGTAGTAACTAAAAAAGTCTGTTAATGCTGAAGTTGTTTTAATTTCGATTGCTTGGCCTAATTTAGAAAAATTGTCTAAAAATTTTAAATAACTTTCTTTATCAAATCGACGTGGATTATTTCAAATGGTTTTGAAGTTATTTCAGTCAAAACAAGGGATACATATGGTGGCTGTCTAGAATATTTTGATTTTGGACAAATTATACAATTGTTTATACATGGTTTTTCTAAATATCATGTACAAACGAAAGGAGTTGATTCTTTGGCTTATTTTATGACTAAAATATGATATAAACATAAAACCGATTTTCCTTAGCGGACTACAGGGTGTTAAAATTTCAATTTTTTACAAGTTTTTTGTTTCTGGCTCCTGCAGTTCTTGAGATATTGAGTTCAAATTTGGTATGTTTCCAGGGGTTACATCTTTTGACAAGTCAGAGGACCGTGTGAATTATACCGGGTAATACTTTTTCAGCGGTTATCAGTAGTATTTACACCTTACGGCCTACTAGTATTTACACCTTACACTTAGTAATATTTACACCTTATACAGTTTACTACAATTAAAGTTTTAATGAAGTGAAAACTATCATTATTTGATATTATTAAAAATAAAAGATCATCCAAATAAATCCAAATAAGACTACTTTTTAAAAATTTAATATTTTTAGATATTTTTCTAATTTTTTGATTGCAGATGAGAAAAAACTGCAAGAGACCAAAAAGTTTTTAAACCGGCAAGAGAATCTATTTTTTATTTTACAATCTACAAGAGGTAGACCACAGAAAAGTTCAGGGCAGAAAAAAAAATTCTCACGATCCTCTGACTTGTTAGAAGATGTAACCTCTAGAGCCTAACTTACATACCTTTGAACTCAGTATCTCAAGAACTGAAGAAATCATAAACAAAAAACTTAAAAAAAATTGAAATATTAACACCCTGTAGTCCACTAAGGAAGCGTTTGCGGAACTATGTTCATATGATATTTTAGTCATAAAATAAGCCAAAAAATTACCTCCTTTTATTTGTACATGATATTTAGAAATACCCTGTATATCCGTTAACATCTGTTTTCATTTTGGGCCAATAATAATTTCGTTTTAAATGTTCTAGAGTTTCCTGTATTCCACGATGGTTTCATTTTCCTTCGTGTTGATATTTAATTAATAATAGTTGTTTGTCTCTTTGTTGGACTGTATTTGTTATTTTTGTACGTTGAATGAATTTTAATTTTATGCTATAAAAATTATGCATATACACTGTATTAAGAATTGGATAAAGTGATTTGTCGTGAAAGTATACATAAAATGTTTTGTCACAGCTTGTATAGTCTCTTAAAAATTCGAAAATGAGTTGATCGTTAAATTTCAGTATTTCTATATTAAGAATTTTCAGATTTTGGAAGTCATTACAGTGTACAATGAGTTTGTTATGAACGTTTGTTTGGTAATGATTTGATTGGGTTTGTTATTTATATTTTCGTCTAAAATAGGTATTGCGTCGTTTAAAGTTTGCGTACTGGATGAATGCGGTTTGTTAACTGTTTCGCCATTTGGAGGTCGTATCTGGAAGTTTTGAAAGATTTTTATTTTTTGTTTGGGTTTTCACTTGTTGAAGGTGAAGATTCGTCTAAAACAGGTTTGTCTCAAATTGATTTTTAATTTTCAATAACGTCTTTGTCTACGTCTCCTGAACTATTCATAACTGATTCGGTTTCTTATGCGTTTAATTTTATTCGAGATAAATCGTCTGCGTTTGTATTTAATTTTCCTTTTTATATATTATTTCTTAATCATATTCCTTAAACTTTAAGCGCTATCTTTCAAATTTGGTTCCTTTAAATTAAATAACCATACTAAGGGTCTATGATCTGTACAAATTTTGAATCTTCTACCAAACAAATAATGTCTTAAGTGTTTACATGACCATACAATGGAAAGTAGTTCTTTTTCAATTGTGCTGTATTTGGTTTCAGTTTCGTTTAATGTACGTGAAGCGTATACTTAGGTCTGTCATGGGGTGGATCCCCTTGGAAAAGAATTGCTCCTAAAGCAAAATTACCTGCGTCTGTAGTTAAAACAAAAGGTTTTTTGAAATCGGGATATTGAAGAATGGGATTATTTGTTAACATGTCTGCAAATTTTTAAACATTATAAAAATTCGTCGTCGTGAGTTATTTTTGAATTCTTTTTTTTTTTGTTAAGGGTTTTGTGATTTTATTAAAGTCTTTTATGAATCGTCGATAATATCTTAAAAGTCCAAGAAAACCTTTAATTTCTTTTTGAGTTTTAGGGATTGGGAAGTTTTTTATGGCAAAAATTTGATCAGGGTTTGGTTTAATTTCTTCGGGTGCTATAATGTGTCCTAAATATTGTACCGATTTTTATAAATTTGGATTTATCTAATTGAAGTTTGAAATTTCCTTGTCTTAACCGTAAGATGTGTTATTGAAGAGATGTGCTAAATATGATAAATAAACCATGCTAATTTCTGAACAAAGTCCTTTTAAAATGTTTTCCATTACTCTTTGAAATGTTGCAGGGGCATGTATGAGTTCGAATGTTTAAATTCGTAATTGTCACCGTCTACTGAAAAAGCAGTTTTTGGAATATCGTGGGGATTTACTTCTATTTTATGAAAGCCGCTTGTTAAGTATAAAGTTGTGAAATAATTAGCTCGTCTTAATTTGTCAAGAATGTCAGTAATGTTGGGAAGGGGATATCTATCGTCTATCGTTTTTTTATTTAAATTTCTATAATCTACTACTAATCTCCATTTTTCACGTCCTGAAGCGTCTGGTTTTTTTGTTTGGCTCAATGATTCATTCATCTAGCATTTTTGAAATTTGGGATTTGATTTTGGTTTGTTGTGGGAAATTTTGTCGAAATTGTGTCGATTGATTGAAATGGGGTTTAGGTTTTGAAATACTTGATTAAAATTTGGGGTTCTAAAGAATGATTGTTAGGGGGTTGGGTTTTTGGAAAGAATGTTTTTGTTGGTTATTTAATGTGTTTGCTTTTTGTGTACCGTATAAAAAATTTTCTTTTTCCATAACGTATGACATTGCTTGTTCTATTGAACCGTTTCATAAAAACCTGTTTTGCGACTGACCCACAAGTAATCACGCTATCTCAGAAACTACTCTTACGTTTATGATGAAACTAGCAATTTAGTATTTTTTACAATACCGGAAATTGGATTAGATTAACCGGTCAAGCCAAAAAGGACACGTTAAAGTAGAATATTATTAGTTTCTTTTAGAGAAATTCTTTGCATATGATATGATAAAAAAACCTTTTTGAAAACCAAATTTTTCAGATGCCTTGATAAAGACGGGACCGTTCTCGTCAAAACGTAGGCTTTAATAAATTACTTAGGTTTTCATTAAGTCATCCTACACGAATCTCCAATCGAAGACTCTATTAGGAGAAACCACCACATATTTGCATATGATGTTTGCCAAGTACAAATGGTTTTTAATTTTTATGTAGACAATTTGGTTGAGATTTTAATAAGTAATTATCGAAAATCAGCAATTACGCGACCATTATTTAACAATATCTTCAATTGTATTAATTATAAAAAGTTGTTTTTAATTTTAATGAAAATCATATTTTCTACGGTTTTTACTTGAACTTGATTTCTAAAAGGAATCAGTTGAAGGGTGGATTGTTGTAATCTACCATTTGTTTCTTTTGTGGTACTTTAGCATTCGAACCGCTTTCGTGTGACTTACGATGATGCACTGTATCATATACAACACAAACCTATCTGTTAGACGTCCATTAGATATCCTTACTAGATAAGGTGACATTCAGGAGATGTCTAGCTAAAGTTTCCTACATACACTGGATATCTTCTGGACGTCCAGTTGTCACAAACGTGGACATCCATGGGATGTTGTTTGTTATTATTTACTCGAAACGTCTACTGTATATCTCATTCGTTTATGTTGTGGATACAGTGTTTTCAATATTATTCAATTAGTTTATTTATGACATATTAATGTAATGCATATGGTAATAAAGGAAACTCAATTTACTTATTCTTAATATTCACTCAATAATTATAAAAATTTTATTTTCTTGAGTTTGTTTGTTTAATGCGATTTGACGCCCTTTTTAAATAATTTTTATTAACGTAGATAATATTTTCTGGTCTCATAGTCCCTGGCTCATTTCTAGGGCCCCTAAAAAGAAAATAAAATAATTTTCTTGTTTTTATAAAAATAACCATTTGTCAACATATTTCACATAAAAACTGCCAATTGTTTGCTTCTCAATATTAATTGCGAATTTTGTTTGGTATCGAGATTTTTTAATTTAAAGGTGGGGTTAATTCAAACAACTTTAGTTATTAAATAAATGAAATATGTTGTGAACTTTTATCGAGTTTGCTCAATTTTGTTTAACAAGTGCCCTCTTAGGAAACGATTCCTCTGGCCCGATATTCTTTTAAAACGTGTTATATTTCTTGTCATCTTCTCAATTAGTTTATATTTACGGGACTTTTTTGAACACAATCAGTTTTTTCACATTTTTGCTTACCAAACGTTTAAAATGGGCCATGTTGTGCCCACAATAATTTAGGATATGCGAACATAATATTAAAAGTGCCTTACCTTGTAATACTCGAAATAGAAGTAATTGACACCAAACAATAACAAATGAGGATATATATTCTATTTGTTGCGTAAAACCGAAAATCTTGGTTCGCACACATCAGTTAGAAACGCATAAATTGGTACAATAAATTAAATTTAATTATTATCCTTACTAGTTAGATTATTTATAATGCTGGCTATCATCGCCCATGCTTTTTTTTTGCTACTTTATTTGTAAACTCTGCATTGTCTTGCTTCCCCAACTAAAAATACTTTTAGACAACAGAAATTAATAATTCATCGTCCCACTCCATTTTCAACAATTTCAACGATTAAATAATAATAAGTGCATTTAAGGTTAGTAAAGCCAAGTAAAACAACCACATACGGTCAACTAAAAGCACGATTACACAAACAGCTGTTATCACGATTGCGCATTTTGCTTTTTATTAAAAAATTAATTTAAAAAGTTTAAAGATAAGTAACTTAGGTCCACCGTTTTAACGGTTCGTTTCAAATTATGTGTGATGCTGATTTACTTAAAGGGATTTTTATAGCTTTTCTAAATTTTAGGATATCCACTCTACATTTGTTAAATACATCACCTAGATGTTGTTTAAAATATGTCTTATGGACATCCACTCAAAGTCCAGGATATACGTACATTACTTAGCCATTAACTGGATGTCTATTAGATATTGAGTGTTGTATGGGATTGTTTGTAACACTCTATTTTACTATCAATGTATAATACGTTCATATGACATTTGTCTGCAAATTAATTATCTAGAACGAGTTTATTATTTTGAATTTGGCGAGGCTGTTTACGCGACTTAGATAAGAGCTTCACAATTTACAATATTAATTATTTCAGGTTATTTGGATGTTGCTTAAACTGTATGTAGTAATATCGCACCACACTACTAACTGGTGAATTAGAAAATTAATAATATATGGTGTTGTTAAAATTTCTCTACGTATCCATTCCGACAACATAAATTTTATTTGAGCAAGCAACTTGACCAAATGTATGTGCTTAAACCAGTCTAGAAGTTTCATGTCTGCATAAAAAAGTAAACACTGACAACTGATGGCCATTACGCATTTTTGTTTACAATGTGTTAAAGAAAACGACGTGAGTCAAAATTTTGCAGTTAATTTAGAAAACCCGTTTCGAAATTTTTATATATATTATTTTTCAAATCATATGAATACTTTGGTGTTCGCTGAATGGGGTGTTCTGATCAAAACACAAAAATAACCTTATAAAGAAGGCTTTACAGCAAAAAAGTTAACTTGTACTTAAGTATAAAATATGCGTCGAAGTGTCGAAAAGAAAACTTATACAATTGCCGAAATGATAATCAAATCTTCTATATTAAATGACATGAATGACGTGTAACATACTTTTTTCTACCAACCCAATTCATGGGATTATTTCAGATATAATCTGTAGATAATAGTGAATGTTTTCGCAAAATTACTGCTTTAAACGACATTAAAGAAGATCAAAGGTCTGGATCAAAATCTGCACACCACAAATATGAATGTAAGAAATAACATTAGGAAGATTTGATTAAAGGTGTATATCGTTGAAGTTAGGCTACGTTCTCATAAGCGTTCAGCTGTGCAGAAGATTCCGTAAAATGAATGCTTGTGTGAACGCCAGTATTGAAATAAACGAGATGTAGCAAAAATGCAGGACGATGCTATAAAAACGTACTGTCCAACTCAATTGCTCGACAAATTTTTTTTGCACTCAGTGAATTGTGCGATTCCAGTTCATTATCTGCGCAGCTCGCTGTTTACGTCACGCTGTACACGGTACAAGATTAAAAGGAAAAAAAATATCCTGGCTGGATACTTCTAATTTTCAAAGTTAATATTAGAATTTTTTTATTATTGTTAAAAATATGTGCGACAGTAGTAAGATCATAAAACTACTATCAATCAGTACACTTATACAGTGTGACCAGTGTAAGTCTGCATCATATGGAGTTTTTCATATTCGAAATTTGATTTGACTGGCATTAATTTTTGCTTCCATCAAGATACAAAAATCGATTAAAAATAATAGTGACGTGATATCCATTATTTGTTCATTTGTTTTTCTAAGTAATCCAAACATTTATTATTTCTCAAAACATCGATAAAAGTTATTGGAGAAAGCTTTAGTAAATGAAATTTTTAACACGTGCAAAATTTCAGTTTCATTAGATACTTTTTGCTAATGTTGCAACGTTGTTATAAAGTAAAATTTAGTTCAATCTAGAAAAACTTTTCCTTTTTATAATATTTTTTGCAAATACAGTTTTACTTATTAAATATATTTTAAAGAAAATATGCTTGAAATAAATTATTATAAAACTAAGAAGTTTTATTAAGTTTGAATTAAATTTTATTTTACAAAAACAATGGAAAAAAATATACAAATGAGAATTTGAGTATGGTCTAAAACTTGCATTTAGGAAAACAATTTCTAATAACTTTTTTTGATATTTTGAGAAACTTTATTGTTTTTTTTTAATTATAAATTTGACAGATAATGTGTAGCGTGACTATTATTCTTTTCGTTGATGTTCATCTTGATTGAAGCAGAAATTGTTACTAAAGTCAAATTATGAATAAAGTTCTTCATAAAAACAACTCCCGTAAAATCAATACCTCCATGTGATGCAAACTTTACTGGTTAAATGTATATGTATACCGTGTGTCCCACAGCAAAGTTGACATATGCGTTTTCTATGTGAAATTGAAAATTAATGAATATCTTTATTTTGGCACAATATGAGCACAAGTGTTTAAAGCGAATTTTAATAGAAACACAGTAAAAGTTTTATAATAATTTAAACCAAGGGTTTGATCTCAATTGTCGTAATATTTTTTATTAACAAAGATATATTTTTTTATACAATGAGTTTATTTATATTAACTTTTTTCTTAAATATTAAATTCACCTTACTTAATTGTGTTATAATGAATAATAAAGTTAATAAAAAATCCTGTCCTGTCCTGTTTGGTGATGATGTTCAGCTAGAGAATAAGTTAAACATCCTTTTCGGACTGCTAGCTTGTGTTCTTCTCTTCTCGCAGAAATACGTCGATTGGTTTGTCCAACGTAAGAGATGTTACATCCTCCGCAAGGAATTTCGTAAATGCCTTGATCTTCTAAAGGAATAATATCTTTAGGGGAACGGAGGAAAGACTTAACTTTATTAACAGGTACAGAAACTACTCGTATGTTGTGTTTCTGTAGAATGTTACTTATCTTCTCTGTAGTACCTTTGAAGTTAACGATTAGCAGTTCTTCGAAATATTCCTTCCATCTCTTTATTATTTCGTTTTTGTCATCTAGTATTTTCCCCTCTTTACTTTTAATGTACTTCGTTTTATTTGATTTGCCTTGTCTCAGGTTTTTTAATACTCTGTAAAACAGTTTCTGGTTTCCGTGATAGTCCCTCTCCCTTGTTGAGCCAATTTCCTCCCATGATTCTTGTTTAGCTAGTTTCACCATCATTTTCACTTTACATCTCTGTTCTTTGTACCTGTCATATTTGTCAATCGTCTTATTTCCTAGATATTCTTTCCATCTCTCCTTCTTAGCTTTTACTTCTGTTTTATGCTCACATTCCACCATCTTGTTTGTTTAGTTGATTCGTTAAATTTTCCATTCCACACGCAGCTTCTGCTGCTTTCTTTAAAATTCCTTTCAATAGTCTCCACATCTCTTCTACATTAAGGGTATCCACATTTTCTTTTATTTTGCCTATCTCTGCTTCCACTTTTATGCTGTACTTCTGTGCTATGTCTTTATCTTTGAGTTTGAAAGTTCTAATTATTTCCGTGTAGGCCCCTTTCTTAGTCGTCTTTTGGTTTACTTGTTTTTGTGTTATTACCGGTATCCTTACTTTAGAACAGACAAGGTAGTGATCTGAGTAGATTTCGGGTTCTCGTTTCACCTTCGTGTCTTTGACTTCCTTCCTGTGGTTTTTATTTATTAGTATATAATAAATTATGGATCTTTCATTTCTACTAATTACTTCTCTTGTGAACTTGTGTATGTCTCTGTGTTCGTAAAATGTGTTAGTTACTACTAGGTTATTTACAAGACAGAAGTCAATGAGTCTTCTTCCATTATTGTTTTTATAGTTCTCTCCGAAATGTCCAATTGTTTCTCGTTTCTTCATTTTTTTACCTACTCTTTCGTTAAAATCTCCTATTGTTATCAACCTTCCTTTATAATTTTCTATTGTTTCGTTAATGTATCCCAAAACGTGTCTTTTCTTTCTACTGCCTCGTCATCATTCGGTCCATATACAACTATTATTGATGTTTTCTTATTTCTGTCTAGAGTCATCTCTATTTTTAGTATTCGTTCCGATACTCCTATCCATTTGTCCACGTATTTTACTTTTTCTTTCTTTATGATACATCCACTCCTTCTTTTGCTCGTTGATTAATTCCTACCCCACTATATATTAGTAGATGACCTTTATCCAATTCTAATTCACCTTTTCCCTTCTTTTTCGTTTCTGTTATACCTAATATGTCTAACCCTGCTTTCCCAAATTCTTCCTCTAATTCTTTACCTTTTCCTGTTAAGTTCCTAATATTCCATGTACCAATTTTCCACACTTCTTCTTTGTTATCATCCGTTTTAAGACTCGTTTTCACATCTTTTTTTTTCACTTTTGTTCATTATTCTATTTTGTTTGTTATCCTGTTTCTTTGCCGGGTCCATCATCAATTTTCCATCCTCTTTACTTTTTAGTTTTTTTGGGTGTAGATCAACGTGAGATTAACTGTCGTTCATTTGTTCTAGTGTTTCTCTCTCTTTATTCCATTTCCATACTTGTTTATCTATGTATAATTTTGGTAACCACTCTTCACGTTTTTCCCCTGTTTCCTTTCTTCTCCCACTCTCATTCTAATTTGTTTTTCTATTTCTCTTTCCTGCTTTGTCATGTCATTGTTTATATATACTCTATCTTCTTTATATCTAGCTAGTTTCGCCTTATTTTTCATTATTTCTATTTTGTCATGTATATTCTCAAATTTGACTAGATATGTTTTTGGTCCTATTTTATACATTGTTTTAATATTTGTGTCGACTTCTAGTTTTTCTTTGAAAAATGTTGCCATCTCATCATTTAACTCCTCTTGTTTGTTTGTATTTATCTCTAATCCTTGGACTACTATATTTTCTCTTCTACTTTTTTTCTCCAATTGTTCTATTCTTTCATTCAATTTTTGTAGTTGTACTTTATTTTAATCAATATTCTTTATTATTGCTTTATTATCTATCTTTAATATCTTCTTTTCCTTTTTAGTTCCGTTATTTCTTCTTTGTACTTACTCTGTTCCATCCTAATTTGACTTACCTCTAATGTTAATTGTTGTAACATACTTAATATCTTATCTATTTTGTCTTCTTTTTTTGTTGGTTTTTTATTGGTGTTCTAGTAATTTTCTTACTTTTACTAAAGGCTCCCTCTTCCTCCTCACTGTCCATCTTGTTTGCTCTTTTCCTTTTTTCTTCCTCCGTTGATTCATCGGTGCTGTACATTGCTACAATGTTACTAACTGTCTACTACGTACTGTATGTTGAATATAACTTGGGGCTTAATTATTGTTACCTACTTCCATTCATACAACGTTAAGGGGTGTCACCCGGTTCAACACCTCGGAAGTTAATCCCTTATTTGTGCTATTATTAAATAGTTTTGAATTTAGTATGTTACTATAATTCTTCCGTGTACGGTGGGTTGCCTATCCTAAAACTTTTGGGATGTTCCTCGTATGAGATTGTTTATGCTTTCTTATCATTTATCTACTTATAATGTGCAATTTATCCCTTAACCTCAACTATTCGTCGGATTACTGTCTTTACTTACAGTTTCTCCAAATTTGTTCACTCATTCAACTTCCACACTTTATCCGGACTCTATAATTTTAGTTTAAATACCACTCCCGTATTTTAGTTTGCTCGATACGGCCAAAATTGACTTAAATATCGGAGCACCCAAAACACGTTTTAATCTTATAAAAAATGCTAATATATCAGTTCTTAAAATATTTGATAGTAACTTACCAATCGAGGTTCAAACAGATTCGAGTCAATTTGGTATTGGTGATTGTTTATTACAAAAATGTCAGCCAGTTGCTTTTTGTTCTAAAAATTTAACCGATACTGAAACCCGTTACTACCAAACAGAAAAAGAAATTTTAGCAATTTGTTTTAGTCTTAACAAATTTCATCATTATGTTTATGAACGTAAGTAATACTTACGAGTGATCATAAACCTTTAGTAGAAATTAGTAAGAAAGACATTTGCAAAGTTAGTAACCGGTTGCAGAGAATGAAATTAACACTTTTAAAATACAATTTTGATGTACAGTATTTACCAGGAAAATTTTTATACAATGCTGATATATTATCTAGATTATTCGCTAAGACAGATGTGATAGATGATACTGACATGAATGATTTTGTGCACAGTGCACAACTAACGTTGCCAGTATCTGACAAAATGCTTAATAAATTAAATGCAACGATAGAAGATTCAATACTAAACAAAGTATAAGAATTTTTATTAAATGGTTGGCCAAATAATATAAAAATCATAAATGAATCCGAAATAAAATTTTATTATAAAATAAAAAAAGATTTACATGTTGACAATAATATAGTATTTTTAACTAATAAATTAGTAGTACCTGGTAGTTGAGGTCTTTAATATTAGAAAAGCTACAGACAGATCATTTTGCTATTCAAAAATTAAAAAAACAATTTTTGTTTCAACACTGTGAGTGTTTATTAATTAAAATATAAACAACTTTAAGTTTTCATAATTAATTAGTAATTTTGCCGATTCCTTGTTTTACGAATAAAACCAAAACCAAAATTAAAACAATCCCTTATTATAACATATGCACCATATCTTTCAAATAAATAAACGTTTCTAGGAAATTCTATCTGAGATAAACAACTTTTTGGGATTAAGTCCAGAAGTCAAATCAAGATAGTTTAGTATAACTTGTGTAATCTGCTAGTGAGTTTTGGTTAAGCTTGGCGGATTTACAAATATATAACATACCCGCATACCTATACGAAAACTGGAATGGAAAATTCATTTAACATTTTTTCTGGGTTTAACATAGATATAATTTAGGTAATTGTTTTTTAGTAT
Source organism: Abscondita cerata (assembly GCA_030710515.1). Classification (NCBI taxonomy): domain Eukaryota; kingdom Metazoa; phylum Arthropoda; class Insecta; order Coleoptera; family Lampyridae; genus Abscondita; species Abscondita cerata. The sequence goes on from JALBCR010002576.1 coordinate 273,376, forward strand.
ACACATATAAGTAACACGTGTTTATTTAATTGTTTTTGCAATTCTACATCAAACCAGAATTTTAATAAACAAAAATTGTTTAATAAAGTTTTTATTATTGTTTAATTTCTCGTATACAAACAAAATACTGTGAAACAGTAGTTTCATTTCTAAAATGGAATTAATGAATGTTTGACAACTGTTTATATTTCGATATGAAAATATTGTATCGTTCTAAATTATAAATTAAATTCTACGAAACCTGTGTGCAAACTTTTAAATTAAATTTTGCAGTAAGTTTAATTTTACAAAAAACAAATACTGCAATGTAGACGGTACAATAAAACAATGGTGAAATGCATTTTAGGATATTACATACTTGAATTAAATCTCCTGCTTGATTTTAATTAGGTTTTAGTTTTCCCAAACTTCTGGGGCCTTCTGGTGGGAGTGTGGTAGGATAAGGGCGTTTGTTAGTTCAAGTAAAGTTTGTCTTTTTATTTAATCACTTAAGGATTTTAATTACTGACTTCGAATGTTTTTTTTACTGTTGTGACCTAGATTTAGATGAACGTTTATAATAATTTATCTAATCCTTTATGTTCCTATTTACCTTATATAATGTTTACACACTTAATTAATATTATTACATATGAATACTAAGATGGATAAGGGTTGGCATGTTTAGGTTTTAGTGGTTTTCCTAAACCTTGAAACAAATGCTTTACCAAAACGAACCAATCTACAATTGCACACGGTTTCGTCACCATATTATACAGGTTTATACTGATCTTCTGGAGCACCATACATAACACTTACATCACAATACAATATTTAAAATGGACCATACGAATAAATAAATAAATAAATAGCCTCGATAGAGGTCAGACAACTCTTGACCGAAACGTCATCACTTTTAAAGTACATAGAGTCTTAATTGATTCTATCACACTCCTACTTTCAACCTATTTTTCTTAATGCATAGAACCCACGATATTGACCTTTGACGTTTGTTTACAACTGACCACTGCTTCTTTTCTACATGTTTTCATGACCATCACCCACGGACATTATAAAAACAGATGGACTACTTATCAAGTTCAAAGAATGTATAATAATTGTAAGAAGCCATACCGTGCGCATTTTCTGTTAGCCTATATTTCTAACTAATAACGATCTTAAAATTGTAGCGGTTTTATTTGAATATTGCGATATGTACCTACTTATGGTTTATTTCGTTTTTCAATTTCAAATCCTTAAGTAAATTCTCATTTTTTCGTTATGATCACGCGTTGCATGCGTATCTCTATAACTTCAAGTGCTCAAAGGTAAGCAAATATTTACTTTATTTGAAACATATAAATTCTTGATAAAGCCCACACAACGGTGGGAAAAACGTCGGCGATTACAACTTACTGAGTTGAGTATTCTCCCCAACTCCATCTCCATCATGTTGTGGGGTCTTTAGATATAAATATATAAATGTATAAATATAAATTTATATCGAAAATGCATTAGAAGCTGTAATAAACGAGCAAATGTCAATCAGGGCAGCAACTATAAAATATGCCATCTTGCATAACAAATATGATGGAAAACATATCTGAATATCCGGTGGACAAACTGTATTTTCAAACGCTGAGGAAATTGTTATTTTGAAAACAGCTCTGATTGAAGACTCCCTTTGGATTGTTTTGATCTTAGAATGCTAGCAAAGTCCTATTTAGACAGAATAGGCAGACACGTAGCAAATTATGTGGAGAAGACTGAGCCTGGAACATTAATCCAAAGCATGTCAGCGCAACTATAGCAGCATCAACAAAAAGAGGGCCAGCATTTCCAGAGAAACCCTTGTTAAATATTTTGACAATTTAGAGACCCCATTGTCTGACGTTCCTGTTGCAAATGTGTTTAATTATGACGAAACTAACGTCAGCGACAACCCTGGAAGGAAGAAAGAAATTTACCGGAGGAGGGTTAAATATCCGGAAAAGATAATCAACCATTCAAAAAGTGCCATAAGTTTAATGAGGTGTGGGTCAGCAGATCGTGCTCTTCTGCCACCATATGTTATATATAAAAGTCAGCATCTATATAACACTTGGAAAGAAGGTGGTGTCCAGGGCTCCCCATGTTGTGACAAACCATGTTGCAGCAGCAGCTGTAGGTACAACAGAACATCACATGTATGGATAGACAGCAGCACTTTTAAAGACTGGTTCCAGTTGTGTTACCTGCCCCATGCAAGAAGATTGGATGGAAGAAAAGTATTAATAGGCCACTTGGCTTCTCACTTTAATTCGCCATTTTCTTGTGCGAGGAGAATAATATACAGTTCGTTTGGTTAGTACCAAATTCGACACACCGCTAGATCTTGCTTTCTTTAAATCATTTAAGGTCTCTTGGAGAGCTACACTCACTGACTACAGAATGAAACATAGCACCACATCTGGTTTGCCAAAAGATGTCTTTCCGTCACTGTTAAAAGCAACATTGAAAAAAACGGATTGCGTGACTGCACAATCAACAAATAAGCCAGGTCATAATAAAAAGTCTGCTATAAAAAAAATTTGATAAATAGATTCTACGCAACGGGAATTTCCTCACTAAACCAAGAAACAGTTTTAGAAAAACTGCCGGAAGATAACATAGCAGCTGATGCCAATGTTAACAATAGTCTAGTAGAGTTGCTTAAAGAAAACTGATTTAATGCTAATGTGCAAACGCCACGGCGCAAGAATTCAAGACTTACGGAAGAACCAGGAAGAAGTGTTTTCACAAGAACTGCCCAAGAAATCTCTCAACCGAGCTCGAAAACGAGTACGTAGAATTATCAGATAATAATCTGGCTAAAACTAACTGAGTAGAAGTCGAGTATAAACAGCCTCGGAAAGAACTTTTAACGCCTGGGACATTTGTTCTCGTTAAATGCGTATCTGGAAAGCACAATTTGGTGACATTGGGTGATCGCAAAATGTAAGTTTTCGGATGATGAATTTACTGTGATTGGACTGAAATCTACAGACAAACAAAAACGTGTTTTCAAAATTATTGAGAAAGATATTTCGACTGTGCATTTGTCTGACATTCAAACTATATTTTCCACGCCTGCAGAATCAACCTTTTCTTCACGTGTTGACTTCTTAAAAAGGTTGACGTGCAAGAGATATAATCGTGTTTGGTGGACGTATTTTCATGCCTTTATCAATACATTCTTTTAAACGTTGCTTATTTACAATATAGAACTCAAATCCAAGTGATATTGGGGGTATCAATCTTGTCCCATACATCATATCTCTGAGCTCTATTGACCGGTTTTAAAACGGGGGCGAGATTGAACGTTATATATGTGACATAAGTACATTTTAGGGGGGTATCGAAGTCGCTCCACTCGTAGTATAAGTTCGATCGAACACATTTTATTTGTTTTAGAGAAATTATTAGGATGAGGACAAATTTTAAAATGACAGATTGTAGAGAAAAAATCGATACATCGGATTGAATTTTATTTCAAAAATCAAGAAAATCGTTTAAGTATAAATAAACATTGTTCCTGAAAAATTATCGAAGTCCACCTTACGGTAATTAGTCTATTGAATGCATTGATGGAAGGTAACATTAATAGACATCAAATGTGAACTAACAAATTTATATTGTAAATATGTAGTACATTGTTAACATGTAGGTATTTGTACGTATTTATACATGTTGGGTATAATTTCAAATCATAAACATGTTGCTTTAGAATTATACAAAATTTTATTTATTGGATTATAAATAAACACAATTTATTGATGTTTAAATAATATTAATTTGGTTAAGGTTTCCCTTACTTTTTCTCCACCTACATCATCATTAATTATTTTTTGTTATACTGTGGCTCCTAAAATTGGTATAACACCTTACGATTTCATCAACCACTACTTTTTATGTTTTGTCTCACAATGCGCAACGTCAAGTACATGATCCCTGAACTTATGATAAAGGTTCTTTCTGGCAATAATAAATTTATAAAATTGTTTCAAGGTGGCAACTTTTTAATACTTTCAATATAACTTCATTTTTTCCATTTTTTGACATACATACAAAAACTCTATGAAGGAAACAACAATCCATATACGCAACACGCAACCATATCACTGGACAAAAAATTTCCATTTTTTTCTATTTCATTTGCTTCTTATTGATCTTCTTTCTTACGTCTGAAATAAAATAATTGATGTTGGTAATTACTTGTTTTGCACTTGATACGGTTAAAATATTTGTTTGATGCTCTTATTTGGTTCTACTTAAATAAATATGCATGAATTGCAAATGATTTGGATTGTTATTACAGAGAGCTGTAAATACATTTAAATTAGTATAATTGATATGACTATGTTAATGTAAAAATACCGTATGGTAGAAAAGAATAACTCGAGGTTGAATTTATATGTTAAAATATATTTCAGTAATTTGTTCTTTTCACTTCCTCATCATATACAGGATGTTAATTAAGTACTTGTACAAACTTTAAAGGGTAATAACTAATTTTAAAATAAAAAGTTCATACATATGAAATTGGGTCCGCAACTGCTTAGTTTTTGAGATACAGGGCGTCCAAAAAAAACTATTTTATTTGATTTTTTGCTTATATTTTTGTTAAGTAAAATGGCAATTAGAGGAAATTTGGGATTCTGTGTATATTGATGTATTAACGATTGTAAAATACATGGATATGGAATAAATCATACTCTCACACAGATGATTTGGTGGAATTGCTTACATTTTAGCCTTAAAATTAGATCAACTTTAGTCTACGGACTAGCAATAGCTCGACGAAGAAGCACCCACGAATTAAGAGGAACTTACTATTGAGTTAGTGTTGTTTAGATTCAGGTCTAAAGGCCGTCGTTGATTGAAATTTTTCCTAACGTTTCGCTAACGCGAGTGGTTAGCGGGTGTTGGATGTCTACCCGAATCTAAACGCCACTAATTCAAAATCGAGCCACGAAAACTTAAACCAATTTGTTATTATTTTTCTTTGGTCAAAAAGAAAAATTTGGTCAAAAGTAAATCGCATTAGAAAAGGCCATTTAAAATGCAACTCCATGTTGTTTAAATGGGATGCAATTTCAAATCCCAATTGTGAACGTGAAAACAAACCAGAGACCGTTGCACACATCGTGGAGGATTGTCAATTAACAAAGTTTAAAGGAGGGTTTGTAAACATTCATCATTTAACGGACGAAAATACATTATGGCTTACTAATCTGAAGAACATCTGACGTTAAGCAATATTTAGTATTCTCTGTCCCGATTATCTGTTTTTTCATTATTTTGTTTGCTTTTCTTTAACTTAATATTTTTACGAATAAATAAATAAATAATTACTAGATGAACCAGCATGCTACGTACGCGTACAGTAGGAAGGGTTACAATAAATTAACAATGCGATAAGCATATGAGTTGAAGCTGTGCGTTACAGTAATGAAATGAAACAAACTCGAGTCGAGAACCGTGCGGACGAACGGACACCCACCAGGGCGGCGCCACCTTGACAGATTTTAATATATATGATAGAGTTTCATCAAAATCATAAGCCCGCTCTTGCTTCAGTGGCGTACAAAATAGGAGAGTAAAAGTAGTCAGTAGACCGTGAGCATCATAATTCATAAGCAAATTTCTGTTTTTAAAAATTCAAAACAGTAATCTCTAATTCTAACAACTTAAAAAATCATTTAGGCAATCTGAAAGACCCAATAGAAATGTGTGATAGATCGGGAATATATAAAATAAATTGTAGAGACTGTAACCAAGTATATATAGGGCAAACCAAGAGACCTATTAAAACTCGTGTTAAATAGCACTTAGCTCATCAAAAGAATAGAACACTAAACTGCAGCGTCTATTTAACAAACAGAAAAACACCAAAAACTGCATCAAAAAACTTTACTCGAACACATGTTTCAATAGCTAAGCTATCATTATCAGCGATCGGTTTGCTGATGATGATAGCTATTGAAACACGTGCCCGAGTAAAGTTTTTTGGTGCAGTTTTTGGTGTGGAAAACGATCGCTGATGATGATAGCTTAGCTATTGAAACACGTGTCCAAGTAAAGTTTGTTGGTAAAGTTTTTGGTGTTTTTTTGTTTGTCACTTAGCTCATGTCAAATATTATCGCTCAGATAGGTCCAGTATTGGTTTGCTGATGAGTCGTACACTTTCTAAGAATCTGCTATAGTTTGACCCGTATAGCTTCTGGTCTATAAAATTTTTTTACTTTTACTATTTTTGTCTTCATGGTAGGTGAGTCTATCTTATCGGCTAGTCAGTGTCAGTTTGTGTTCGGTTAGTAAATTTTTAAATATTTCTATTGTTGTTAAGAATACTATTTCCTTCTTGTAGTTTTTTGTTTTTCCTCCAATATAAGTATTTACTGTTTGAGTTCTTTTACATGATTCGTTCTTCTTTTGCCAATAATTTTCCTACTAACTTTTTATATCATGGTTAATGTTTAGAACTTTTTTAAATGATCTGTTAATACTTTTTGCAAAGCATCTATTTAATAAATAAAAAAAATTGTCAAAGTATTTTTTGCCACACAAGAGCAACGACAATAGATTGAAAACGATTTGTCACTAAATGTTTATACTTTTTTGTGCTTATAATTGCAGAAGAGGTTTGTATTTTACCGAGTAAATATGTATTGTTTAATGAAAATCTGTTTTCTAGCAATTTGGCCAAGAAAATTGTCGATTATTAGGTTGACAGGTTTTCAAACAAAATTCTATAAAAAAAAAAAAAAATTTCTATAGCTATTTATTTTGGATACAAAAATTAAAATTTAATTTAAATAAACTGTCAGATTGCCCATTTTAAATAACAATGAAGATTACAATAATTGATTAAAAAATTCTAAATGAAAAAAACATCAGGGTATTGGTCGCTGTAAAAGCTGCGGGTAACTGTTGTCGTTCTCAAAGGGACACTTGCACTTTGGCGTATGTTTTTTTTATACACGAGTGAAATTGTAAATAAAATTTTGCAATTTGTTTTTATAATAAATTATTAAGTTTGAGTTTAATCATTCCTAGTACATTATATATTTAATTAAAAAAGAAAATGACCATTTATCCACTAAACTTTTGATATTATCGGAAAAACTAGTTTTTTCCTGAACAAACGTTATTGAAGATAATGTACATAATGCGTATATCTAGATATTTAATCCTTCATATGTATAAACAAAAGTATTCAGTTCATTTCTTAAATGCAAATTCATATGTAAGTACAAACAGTGACATATTAAATGGTTCTTTTTAATGCAACTAACAATACACCAATCGTTTTGGTGTACTTCTTTCTCTATGTTTTAAAGTAACAAATGTCCAGTTTAAATCATAATTGTTATCAGAAAAAAATTTCCCCTCAGTCTATTAATAGAATATTATAGTGTTATCATTAACGTACTAAGAGGGAAACCTACATAATGTTGAAATAAACTTTGTGCTAAAATGGATACTTAGTGACAAAAAGAAATAATCGGGAAAATCATGAACATAGAGGTTTTGCAAAAATCGCGTGGATGGTGAAACAAAAATTACGTTTCTAGTATTTCTTATGCGTCTTTAGGTTGTGTTGTCCGTTATTGAAACAATTCGAGTACATTTTTGAATTACACCTTTCAAACAAACTTACCTTGAAATATCAGTATGTATCGTAATATTTAAAACAAACAACGAAGAAACCAGAACCGATTAAAATTTTTTTGAGAACTCTCCACATCGCTTGATGCGATACGTCCGCTGCAATTTCACGTGTGGAACGATTTTTGTACCTAGTAAAAAATCTCATTAGATGAGTTTAGATATGGGCAATCTGCTCAATTTTATGTGGTATATAAAGAAACTCTAACAGCTTGTAAAATTTCAACTTCATTTTAATTTTCTACTCCTATATCTTTGTCTAGGTTCACAAAACGAACCATATTCGCCTTTTCCATGAAGAGATAAAAAAATAGTTTTGAACTGGTTGTTCCCTTTCTAGATACCGGTACAGGTATGTGTCAGGGGTAATTTGTAAATATTTTCGCATATCCCGGCATTTTATTGACAAACGTAAAAAATTTTTTGCGCCAATTACCGAAATGTGACGGAACTGTTAAAATTTTCTTAAATAAAATTATTAAAGCACTCTGCCAAAGAAAGTTTTTTTTTTATTTCGCTCAAAATGTATGAGTTGATCATATCGTGTGATACATCATCGTAATCAGAAAAACAATTCTATTCAAAACTGTAGAAATCCAATATGGCTCCCATAAGGAAAAACAAAGTTAAGTTTTATTACTTTAACAATGTTTCAGTTAAAAATGTCTAGCTTTGTCGGTTTTCGTTCAAAAACATAAAAACGAAAATCAAGTTTTCCAATTTTCTTACCATAATTTAAAGACAAAAATGACAGATCAAATTTTCTTTCAGATTATTAATCAGAATGAAAATGTGCAACTTTTGTCTAATTAAACGATCTTGTATCTCTTATAATAACCGAGATACCCATGCTTGAGGTCAAAAAACGGTCACCCTGTATATTTACGTATTATAAATAATTTTTTAGTTGTTTGATTAAACCTATTTACTGATTTTTGTTAACAAACCAGTTTGATAGAGAGAGCTACGATGACTAAAAATATATTTTGCTAATTTTTTCAAAAGTAGAGGAAGTAAACGTAACAGAATAATAAAAACAACATAACTTCAACGACTTTTAATATTTTGTGTGAAATCCAACGCTGTTGATATAATTTTGTAAACGGCGTTGCATCGAGTGACGACATTATGGCAAAAGTTTTGACCACAAAACAATTCCCACACTGCTTTCACATTTATGTTTAATGTAATCTGATTTCTGATTGGTCTATCTTCGCCCTGAATGCAATTTCGAACCATTGCTGACCACATATTCTTAATGGGATCCAGATCCGGAAAAAGCCGGCCATCGTAACGCTTCGATATCCCTCCACTTCCAATTCTTCTTCTGGATAGATAACGCGAATACTGGGAAAAAGTGTTTTCCAATATGTTGACTTTATTGCAGTACATCGTCTTAGTGTCTGCACAAGTTCTCCTGGTCCAACATCAGAGATCCAATCCTATAGTATCCTAGAGTAATACGACCACTTTTATTTATTTCTTTTTTTGAGAACGTATTGCACGTCATAACTCGTATTGTTCGGTCGCCAAAGTTTCATCATTATTTAAACAAAAATCAAGACGGCTTTGGGCATGTTCTGTATTTAAAGTGGATTCTTGCAACCTTCGACCAATGGTGCGGGTGGAACAATTTAAATTCAGCTGCTCGCGTATTTTTTCGGAGTAGTATATTACGCGCTGACGTAATAATTGATTGATCCAATGCGAGTAGTAACTCTACTTCTGCCTGTTCACAGTTTTGATAATGGGGGAGGGGAAACATTATTTTTGGCCCGCTCTATCTCCCTATTTCTTTATTTTAAAAAATAAAAAAAATAATAAAAATTAGAAATATAAGAAAAATAAGTATTTATTATTTTTTTTTTTAAAAAAAAAATAAAAAAAAATAGTACATTGAAAAACAAGAGGCAGAAGGATCTTTACAAGCATTTTAAATTCGGTCGCACTAAGTAACAAAGTTTGCAGACTTTAGTTTTTTAATTTAAAAAATTCAAAATGTTTTTTTAAAATTTATAAAACTTTTATTTTTTTATTTATATTTTTTTTTTTTTTTTTTTTAAAAAAAAACTTAATATTTTTTTATAAAATAAATAAAAAAAAAAAAAAAATAAAATAAATTAAAAAAATAAAATAAAAATAAAATAAAAAAAAAAAAACAAAAAAAAATTAAAAAAAAAAAATTAATTTTTTAATTTTAAAAAAAAATTAAATTTTAAAATTTTTTTTTTTAATAAAAAAAAAAAATTTATTTTTTTTTTAATTTAAATTTATACATTTTTTTTTTTTTAAAAAAAAAAAATATTTTTTTTATTAATTAAATTTATTTTTTTTTTAAAAAAAGTAAAATAATATTATTTTTAAAAAAAAAAGACCGAAGGTAGAACCTAACAACCAAACAAAAAAAAGAAAGATAAACTAAGCTTTTTTTAAAAAAAAATTTTTTATTTTTTAAAAAAGAAAAAAGTAAAAAGTTTGATAAAAATTAAGGAAAGTTTTTTAAAAAGATAATTTGTATTAAAAAAAAAATTGAAAAAAAATTTTATTTTTTTTAAAAAAAAAAAATTTTATTATTATTATTTTTTTTTTTTTTCAAATCCTAAAAAATAAAATAAAAAAAAAAATAAAAAAAAAAAAAAAAAAAATAAAAAAAATTTTTTTAACAAAAAAAAAAAAAAAAATAAAAAAATTTAAAAAAAATTTTTTTCCCAAAAAAAAAAATAAACCAACAAAATCTGCAATTGTCGGAGTGCGACAAAAGTAGTTGTGACACGTGTTTTTCATACTATTTTTCTATTTCGCAAAAATTTACTTCAAGAAATAAATGTTAATATATGATCTAGTGTTTTTTTTGGTTTAAAGCTATGTTGGTAGAGTAGTTGATATCCTAATAAAGTTAGCAACAAATGCTGTTGAAAGTTTGCTATCTTCAAAATAATGTGTTGAGATTTTTAATCACCGTTTAATTCACGAGTTAGTTACAAAACTTTTCCGTCGACCGTACTTTGTAATTTTAATAAAATTATATACTCTAATAATTCTAGAGAAGAAATGCTATTGTGAACGCACCACAACCACAAATTTATAACCTAACTTCATCGTTTCTACTTTTTGTGAGAGCTTCGTCTTTTATTGCCAAAAGTATTTTAATATAAGCTCACCAAGTTGATGGAGAATTAAATTACTCAATTTCGATTGTTTTGTCGAAATAAAATAGTTTTCATCACAGTAAAACAAGAAGACTAAATTTTTTGTGGGAACGGATTGGTGCTTAATCAATATAATGGTCCACCTACAAAGACAACACCAAAAGCGTTTGACAATGTTTGATATATCATGGATGTAACTTAAGCACATCTCGAACAAGTTGAACTTTATATAATGACTTGTCGCATCATACCGAAGAAAGATATTTATATCCTTACTGTGTGCAAGCAGTTTACCAACTTATTGAGACAATTATCCTGCACATATTCAATACTGTCAATGGCTTTGCAACACTTTTATCAGAGACATATTTGCTTAAGACTCCTTATCGATGAAGTTTGGTTTTACATTTACCGTTCTATAATTTCACAAACACGTGCATGTAGAGTTTACAAAAAACATTTTGTTAAAGTGGTTCCGCTTCACCTCCAAAAGATCTTTTCAGAAGTCGGAATGTTTACTTTTTATAGTTTTGATTTTTTCTTACAGCCTTACTTAAAGAATCTAACTTTTGAACAATGAGTAAATAATATTGAAGAACTACGTGAGAGAATAGTTTGTAAAATAGATGACCTGAACACCCTTAACATGTTATTAAACGTTATCATTGGAATGTTGCATACAGTACAAAAATGTCTTAAAATCACTGTGAACAAATTCAAGATTTATTACAATTGTAGATTAATGTCGATTTGTTATTATTAAAATTTGCTTTGCTACAAATTACGACAGATTTTTTATTTATACTTTCATGTTGTAGTTGATTGAAGATAAAACGGCAATATGTATGTATAGTTGCCTATACTAAAATCAATTTTGTTTACATTAATGTAAGTCATAAATGCGCGGTCGATGGAAGAATATTGTTTGTTAAGTTTTGTTTCATAAATTAACATTAAATTTTCTTTGAATATTAAAATCTACTTAATAAGAACTAACCAAACAAAACCTCACTTAATTTTCTTACGTCAAAATTAAAACTGTAAATTATTTGGTTATACACTAAAATTTATAAAATCCCTAAAACAGTACGGAAAGAGCTTCTATTTCCGTATCGTGTACAATACGGAAACAAAGCTATAGAAATTGCGAAATAGAAAAATATTATTATACGAGTTTTACAAGACGTATTTTTTCGCACGCATGTGTTTTAGGAAGAGGAGGGTAGCGACGAGTATTTAAAAAAAATAGATAGAATTTTTTTTTTTTAAAAAAAAAAAAAAAATATTTTTTTTTTTTTTTCATTTAATTTTTTTTTTTCTATTTTTTTTTGGAAAAAAAATTTTGTTGAAAGTAATTTTTTTTTTTTGTTTTGAAAAATAAATTTTATTTTTTTTAAAATTTAAAGTTAGAAGATTTATTTTTTTTTTTTAATTAAATTAAATTAAAAATAAATAAATAATTAAAATTAAAATTAAGGAAGAAAATTAATTTTAAAAAAAAACGAAAAAAAAAAAAAAAAAAAACAATTGAGAAATTAAAACAGTTAAATTTGTTGATGGTTTATAGATTTTTTACTTTTTTTATAATAATTAAAAATAAAAAAAAAATAAAAATAAATTTTTTTAAAAAATTTTTAAAAAAAAAATAAAAAAAAAAATAAACAATTTTATTTTTTTTGAGTCTGAAGAAATTAATCGATTCATTAATGAAGCTGATGACAATATTTTCTTGGCCATGAAGGTATATTTCAGTTTATAAAATTTTGTTTGTTAATACAGATTCATATAATTTTAGGTCATATTAATTATAGGCTATTGTGGGGCTTGCAGAAGGGATGAATTAACCCACATGTCAATCAACGATCTACAATTAAAAGTAGACATAATCGTAGTAACTGTACCTAAAACAAAAACAAATGTAACCAAGTATTTCTAATCACAGAAGTACCTTGGATTAATATCATTAAAAAATACATTAAACTGCAACCTTCCCATGCTTCCAATAACAAATTTTTTTTAAATTATACGTTCCGGTAAATGCACGACGTCTCTCATAGGAATCAACAAAATAGGAGAAATTCCTAAGAATATCGCAACATTTTTAAAACTGCCTAGTCCAGAAAAATATACAGAAGACTGCTTTCGCCGTTCATCGGGTTTCACATATGGCAAACCAAGGTGGAGACTTACTCACAATAAAGAAGCATGAAGGCTGGAAGTCTTCAGCTGTAGCTGAGGGTTATGTGGATGCTTCTTTAAGGAAGAAAATTGACATTGCCAACATGTTTTGAACACGAGACAAATGTGAAGCTTCTACGTCCACTGCGTGTACATCCATACACACGCATCAATATGATAGAATAGTGCTTTCTCCAGAATCAAATTCTAAAAACAGTAACCAAATTGAAGTAGAAAGAGTCGATGAAGCAGGTGTTAGCAAACAACAAAATATGATTGTGTCCGATCAATCACTTCCACCGATTTATATTTCGGCTAGTGAAACTTCAACGGTGACTGCCAAAATATACAGTCACTGCCATTAAAGTGAAAAATAAATAGGATGCGTGTAAAAGTATGGAATTTATTATAAAAAAGTCACAAATTTATGGATAAGTGCATTCATATGCCCTTTAAATTATACTGAAAATTACTCAATAAAATTACTAAGTTGATGACTATCGAAGTTATTTATGTTTTTTACGGATTTTGAGTTTGATAGAGAAAATAAAGTTACTCGTAAAAAACAACCCTTGACCGTTGTTATTTTGATTCAATAATCGACTGATTTTTGACCTTGTCGTGGTAAAGAAGATGAGATTTATTCTGTTCATCTTGCAATTCATCGCACTTTTCAAAAAAATTTTAGAATATAGTATTTTTAATTAAAATTTTTAAGAAAAAAATTGAAAATCTGACCGAAATATAGATATTTTAGGTTAGGAATAAGATATCGAGATGCGGTTTTACCAGCTTATTTGGGCTTAATTTTACTATTTTTTATGATAAGAAAATGATACCGTTCCATTTAAGTTTTCCGAGAAAAATCGCAATTTCCGTGATAATTTCGGAAAATGCCCTCTAGCGGCGACATGCCAAATTACGATGACCATAAATACGGTCAGAATTGTAACCTAAGGAAAGCTCTTTTCAACGACATCAAGTTCATTAAATTATGTTCGGCCATTTTGCAATTGTTGGCATTTGTTTACAAGCATTTTCAAAGACCCATCTTCACTTTATTTTTAGAGATAGGAAAAAAAGTATTAAATGAAAAATATGAGGTTTTTCCTCAACTATAATAGTATATTATAAACCTAGGTAGTGAAGTAAGTCATTATTGCCCGTCGGGCAATAATGACCTTCACTACCGTAGTTTATATACTATTTTTTCACTACTAGCTACTAAACTTAATTGGAAGTATTTTAATTTTTGAATTTTTGTAAAACTATGAAAAATATGTTAGTCTTGATTTGAATAGAAATCACTATTCATTTGTTTATATCAGACATTTTAAAAAGTGTAATTTCAAATTTGCAATTACTATTTTCATTTACGAATATTTTTATTATGTCTAGTGATGAAAGTGAAGGGTGTACTCCTCCAGAATTGCATGAAGCTGCAAAACAAGTATACAATAAATTGCTTCCAGAAAAATCAAAACATTTATATTTAAAAGTATACAAGGATTTCAAGGATTGGTGTCACACAAAAATGTTACTACAGTAACAGAAAACGTGCTGTTGGTATATTTTCAGGAGCACGCAAATGTAAAAAGGCATCTACTTTATGGTCAACATTTTCAATGTTAAAATCTACCCTTGCAATTCGAGAGAATATTGATTGCGGAAAGTATCCAAAACTTATATCTTTTTAAAAAGGCAAAACAGATCATACAAAGCAAAAAGGCACCTGTTTTTTCCAGAGAACAAATTATAAAATTCTTGACTGAAGCACCTGATGACTTTTTCTTTCTACAAAGGTAAATGTAGTAAATTTTTGTTAAGAATTTACAGAATAATCTAGTTTTCTATAGGCAATTCTGGTCGTTGGAATAGCAGGGGCTTGTAGAACAGATGAACTTGTGAAAATGATGTTCAGAGATGTTGATGTACGAGGAAATGATCTTGTCGTAGTAACCATTCCAAATAGTAAAAATGACACTAGCCGGAACTTTGTCATAACTGATCCACTGTGGCTTAAAGTAGTGTTAAAATATGCAGGCACTCGACCAACTTCAGATATGCAAAGATTTTTATAAGATTTCATGGTGGTAAACCAACCAAGCAAAATATAGGTCATAATACTATCAGTAATGTGCCAAAAGTAGTTGCCAAATATCTAAAATTAGAAGATGCAGATTGTTATTCTGGTCATTCCTTAAGACGTACCTCTGCGACCACGCGGTGGCGATATCTTATCGTTGAAACGCCTAGGAGGCTGGAAAAGCTCTACGGTAGCAGAGGGATATGTTGAACAATCTCTTACTGACAAGAAACGGATTGCGTCAATGCTACAAGGAACCTTCGTTTCAAATCCTATTCAGTCTTCTTCGTACATTAGTGCCACTACGTCTAATTCTGCATCAACATCAACAGCAGTTGAAAGTGTCGTTGAAAGTGCAACACTGCACCTTCCAATGCAAAATGTAGCTAATACTTCTTCGATCACTAGTTCTTCGGGAATTAATGTGACCTATAATAATTGTTCGATAAACTATTATTATAAATAAATAGTAATGCCATTGTTTCTAACTTACCTAATGTGTTTGAACTTTTCTAACGTTATTTGTATTCATAAATTAAAAATTGTTTAATTGTTTGAATTTTTGTGTAGCTTGAAGTTGTGAGGTTATGTTTATCAACTAACTGAGAACGCAGAGTCGGCTTTGGACTACCAAATTTGTTTTATTATTGACCTAGGTTAATAAAAATTTTTTATTGACTCGTAGCTTTAAAAGTTCAACTTCACAACCTGCATTAAGGTTAATATGACTGTGTTTGATAGCTAGTAGTGAAAAAAAGCATTTATTTATTTGTTGTATTAATATAGCGAAAACCCGACTAAAACCAAATTTTTAAATTCAAGATGGCGTCTACACCCCTAGCGGCGATCTTAATAATTTGAAAATAATTTCCAGCTTTTTCTTATGGCCACTTTTGTTATGAAACTTTTTACCGCAAGTTTCTACGATGAGTAGTTCCTGAGATATAACACTTTGCATTCTTATTTGTTCACCCAGTACATACAAACGAAACTTAACTTCTTTGAAATCGTAAAAATTAAATGATAAGAATAGAACAATAGAAAACTCTATTATTCAGGAAAATCCACATTGAGCCATTAAATAATTAAAATAATTGATAAATCAGCAAAACAAAGGTGATTTAAAATAAATTTAAAACTTTTAATTAACTGTAAAATGTAGTTACACGTTTTATGGAAATAAAATCATTGTAATTTCCTAACCATCATTAATAACAAAGTGAAAATTGTCTGTAGCATAATTAATTATCGTTGAATTGCGGTTAGTTTATCGTGTGTACCTGTTTGTGTACTAATTGCTTCATGCAGCATCAATCATGCTTTTAAGTGTATTAGTGTAGTTATGTATTTAACCTATCGTTTCTTCTAATTAATATTGAAATCATTTGCGAATATAAATTCAGTCTAATACATCCAAACTCTACCAAAAATAATATTCTAATAGGATTTCCTAATAGATGCTGTACAATTTAATTCATAATATAACCTGTACCGGATTGGAAATTGCAGCTCAAGCAATGCAATTAAGGAGCATCCTCTAAGCAGTTGTGAACTACATTTGGATTACATTTATCATAGTGTAACAATGTTTACGACATTACTTCTGATATTATTCTAAAACATAAGACAAGATATAATGTACAGTGCGCAAGTAAGTTGTCACCCGTTCCCTCTAACTTTTGCAGCAGAAAATTCAAAAGTATCCTTTAAGAGAAAATTTCTTTTCCATTGCGCTTTTTTTCGATAAAATAAAAAAAAATAAGTGTGTTGTTGTAACTGAAACTTTATTACACGTTTATAATTCTTGCTAAAAGCTTTCTATATTGGTGCCGATCATTAAACTAACTCCCTACTATACAGTGTGTCTAGTTTAAAATGAAGTACATGAAGATATCGGAAACCGTTGGATTACAATGTCAGTTAAATGGAACAAAAAGTACATACATATATGGTATCAATAACTCGGGGCAACACAGAATTTGACATTGACATCAAAGCATAAAATTTTGCTAAATTAGATCATAGTTGAACAAAAAAACTTACATGGCATTAAAAGTTTGCTTTTGTGACCAGGAGTTTGAACGATATTTTAAGAAATTTTTATTTTTATTTTAAAAAAAAGACAATAGTATATTGTAAATCCAGTGTTACAAAATGGCGAGTATTGTAATGCAAGTAAGTTGACCAGCATTTCAAAGAGTCATTGTAACAGATGTTTTTCATACTACTTTTTCTATTTTGCCTTAATGTGCTTTTATTTACTGATAAAAATTGTAACATGTAGCAGCGATTTTTGTATATACATATTTCAGTTGGTAACAGTGACAAACACTTGCCAACTACCTATGTAATTTGAAATTTAAAATCTTAACAATAGTTGTTAATTGTTGATCAAAGATTATTATTGTTAATTTGGTTGATACGCAACAAAATTTCTTTATTTTTAGTATGTAAGTATAAAATTAATGTTGCCTTACTTTCTTGAACCTTTATATGGCTTTATAAGGGTTCTCAAGAATGAATTATATTCACAATTTGGACGAATTTTCCTGCACTCCTCCCGAGTTACGTGAAATTGCCAATAATGCAATCTAAAAATTGTTACCTACTAAATCCAAACCTAAATACAAAAAAGAACATCAACATTTTTGTACTTAGTGTAACGAAAATAACGTGACCATTATCAGCAAAAATATTGTATTACCATACTTCGAAATAAAAAGTAAAACAAAGAAGTCATCGACAATGTGGTCAATTTACTCCATGCTCAGATCATGTCCCTCGATTAATAAAAATATTGACATTTCTAAATACTTGAAAGTAATTGCCTTTTTGAAAAGGAAATCCGAAAATTACCAACCAAAAAAATCAAGTATTTTACAGTATGATGATATCATTAAATTTCTTAACGATGCTTACGATTATACTTTCTTGGCGATGAAGATAATGTCCTAGGTTATATTTTAAGATACAAATTTAAAATTTATCTCTGTTTAGACTATATTAATGACGTGGTATTGTAGAGCTTGTAAGCGGGATGAGCTGACATGTATGACGATGAAGAATGTGCAGCTCAAATCTGATGTAATTCATTTCACTGTTCATGCAAAGAAAACTAATACATCTCGCCTATTTGTCATTACGGAAGATTCTTGAATTGCCGTCTTTTATAAACATATTCAATTAAAATCATCCCATACTTCACACTACTGATTTCTTTTAACTTACTGTAGATGTCAATGTACGGTATCACCAATAGGTATTAATAAAATTGGTGAAGTACCTAAAACATAGCAAAATTCTTAAAGCTATCTTATTATGAAACATATAGTGGCCACTGTTTTTGTCGCTCTTTGGCATCGCATCTTGCAAATCGAGGAGGCGATTTACTTACGATTAAAAAACATGGGAGCTGGAAGTCATCGGCAATTGCAGGGGGATATGTCGAAGTTTCTTTAAAGAAAAAAGTGAAGTAGAGCAAGTATTGTCAAGGCAGTATTATTCTGTGGCTTCCACTTCTACTGCAGCAAGCTCATCAGAAGTGTCGATCCCAATTCAAAAAAGAATTGATGTTGAAAGAACTGAAACAGATGGGATGGTAATTATTAACGAAAGTATGCTTTCTGATCAAAAAGTACATCCTATTTCTATTTCTGGAAGTGATGATGCTGTCGAAACGATTAATAGTATATTACAAGCAAGGTGGAAAATGTTTCATTTCATCCGAGGGATAGAAGCCTGGAGGTCGGATATAATGAGCAAGCCTGGAGGTCGGATATAATGAGCTCTCGGATGAAATGAAATTTCTACCGAGGTATGTATACTCTTTAAAGATAAAAAACAGTTATTACTTGCATTCTACAGTAATTTAGGTAACTACTTTGTTGGAAATTTATTAACACAACAACATTAGAGAAATTTAATCGACATTTAAAATTAATGTATAGTTGATTAGTATCAATCACAATCAGTATCAATTTGTTACAAAACTAATGCTTTAATTAAGTTCACTCCTCCAGAATTAATGGAAGTGGCCAACGAAGCGGTTCAAAATTTGTTACCGGAGAAATGCAAAAGTCGTTATCGAAAAATCTACACAGATTATAAAGATTGGTACGCTACCAAAAATGTATAGCAGAAGACATCAGAAAATATTGTGCTTTCCTATTTTAGCGACCTGGCTAAATCCAAAAAGCCTTCAACATTATGGGCAACATATTCAATGTTACAAACAACATTGGATATCAATGAAGATATAGATGTTTTGAAATTTTCTAAACTAATAGCATATTTGAAAAAACAAAATGTGGGTTACAAACCAAAAAAATCAAGTACTTTTTCTAGAATTGAAATCAATAGGTTTTTGAAATTGGGTACGTCCGGAGCTTGTCGAAGTGACGAGCTTTTTAAAATGACCATTGGCGACATAAATTTTCTGGAAGATAGAGTCACTGTTTCAATTCCAGATTCGAAGACATACGATTCACGAGCATTCTCTAATCCAGAATGGATAAACATATTAAAAGAATATATAAATATGCGTGGAAGTATTGAAAATAACAGGTTATTTATGCAAGTTCGATATAACAAAATTACAAAACAGCCTTTTGAACATAACACAATTGCATCATTTCCAAAAAAAATTACAACATATTTGAAATTAAACGAACCAGCAAGATTTACGTCCGGTAACTGCTTTCGACGAACTGCTGCTACATTACTAGCTGATAATGGTGGTGATATTCTGCAGTTAAAACGGTTAGGCGGTTGGAAGTCCAGTGCGGTGGCAGAGTCATATGTCGACAATTCGTTAGAAGGCCAAAAAAAAGTTGCCTTTATGTTGTCAAGCACAACTCATGACAGCGGGCCAAGTAGCTCTAATGAATTTAGTGTATGCAGCAGCCAAACAAAACAAGGAATATCCTTTGTTATTAATGCATCCTGTAATTCTAACGTAACCATAAATGTTAGAAATGAACCCTCGAATGGATCTAATTGAAAATACTTTAAGATACTTTTTTTTTATTGTTATACATTTTCTTACTTAATAAATAGGATTGTTTCTTTGAATTATTTCTCCCCGTTACATTTTCTGGTTATACACATACATCCAGTTGCCAAAACCGTTTTATGTGGTTTCTTTAAGTTGGTGCAAAAAATGTATGGGTTTGTTCCTAATAGCATGACCCTGTATTATTTCGAGCAACACCGACTTGTACTGTTAATGAAATGAAACATCAACGTTTCTTTCCTACACATGCTTCGACCTACAAAATTGAAAACAATTATATACTTTTAGGTTATGAAATAATATAAACTGAAAACAGCGACTCTACAATATAAGTACTCTTTAAAGATAAAAAACAGTTATAATACTTGCGTTCTACAATAATTTAGGTAAATCCTATGTCGGAAATTTATTAACATAACCAACGATCGACAGAAACTTCTAACAGGCTAAATTAAACACTGAAACTTGTTCCTTTTTATTTCTTTCTCTCTCTTTTCTCTTGGGTTGAAAGTGAACAGCTGTTTACTTTCAACCCGTGGGAAAGTCATTGCAGTTAATAACGGCTAACTTTCAAACCTTTTGAAAGTTTGCAATTCACACATTACAATAGTGATTGTGAATAAAATATACAATTGCACTATAAACCTTGACTAAGTTATTGTAAATTATTTATGGTAATTTTTTTATTGTTCTTTATTCTAGAGGTCAAGTTGAAATTTGTTATTTTGTTATTCACCTTTTATGTTTGATTTCTAACGTGTAATACTATTATAGGTTTATGTAATTAAAAAAATTACCTAAATACCATAATTTGTATAGATATTAATGGTGTATTAATTTGAATGTATAATCGTACATTGGACACAGAATCAAGGAGAAAATCTTAAAGCAAAGAGTATAAAGCATGACACACATTGAGATTAGATATTACAATTCTTTGATCTGAAAACCACAGCTAGTACTTATTACCAACTTTGCGTTACTGTTTTTTGACAAAACAGTTTCACAAAATATTCATTGTATATGCAAAATAAAGAAACATAATTGTATATTGTTTTTATTATTAAACTAGATTACAAAAAAGGGAAAAAATTCAAAGACGCACGATATTTCTTTTTCTTTTATGTATGTTCATAAGTACTTTCTCTCAATAAATCTCAATTATTGTATCCGATCATATTTTGGTTAGAAGAGTAAGATGAGCTTCCTTGAAATAGTTTTATTGGAAATTCTGGTATTGGAGCAGAAAAAGAGTCAAGGTCAGGATATATGCAGCGCACAGAAGGAAACATAGGACCCGAAAAATATGCCAACTAAATTTAAAAATTGATAGTGGGAATGCAATCCACCAATCACAATACAAATTGCCGTAGCGGTATATTCGTCAACGAAAGTTTGTTTGTTGTTGTTTTCGCTGTTCAAGAACTTGTTATTTCGTTCGTTTTCGTCTTATTTGTTTCTCTGAGTTTACTAACTTAGAGCACAGCGACATTGTACCCGCCCACCAGGTCGCATGCTTGCTTCTATGTACTGTAATAGGTTTCGCATTTCTGCCAGTACGCCTTTTCGTGAATTGACAATGTAAAAGAGCACTCATTAACGTGATCTTTTGGTTCTCGCCAAATTCTTGGTACTGCAACTCCATAGACCAGTCTTTGTCTCGAAATCAACCCAAAACGAATGGTAATAAAAATTAATGTGTTCATCATACTTTATTGCTTGAAATCTGCTAAACTTGCAAACATCTTTTTCATGTGGAGCTCACGGTTTGTCTTGATTCCGAATTGGACACTTAAAATATGCTTCATAGGCTTTACAAAGAACATTACATGCCTTTAATTGAAATTTTAGAACTTTTACTCTAATAAAATCACAAGATAAACTGTAGGACGGGGAACGAAGTAAAGTGTTTTAAAAAACCCTTAATATTTCACTTATTATAAGAGGTACCTTCATCAAATTTTTAGAATAGGTGTAAGAAATTGTGACCATTCCGAAAATTGCAATAAAAAAATGTCTAGACTTACTCTTTTCGGCGCAGCCATAGTCAAATTTTATTTTTCGTATGGGCGTTGTATTGGATTTTTGTCTTTTGAGATCCTTGTTAAACATTGTGAGAAATTAAAAATATTGGAAAAACAAAATAATTAAAAAAAATTTAAATTTTTATGTTTGAGATCTAAAAGACATCATTAGAAAGTTCACCCCTCAACTTTGATATGAGGCGCTTCTTAAACGAGGCAGGCGTAAGCATTTTCCAATCCGCATTTATTTTATTATAAATCAAAGCAATGGTATAAGAAAATTTAATTCAACCTAGATAACGGCTTGTTAGTTTTTGTATTATTTTATTCCAGATATATTTTCTTTGAACTATCGCCTATTTAAATTTGCACTTTTAATACAAATACCAAATAGGCCCTTTAAAATTTAATTACATGTAATGCAAACTTTATTAACTTTTTTGCAATTTGATGATTTCATCCACTGAAACAGATGTGGAAGGATTGACACTTGACACAGGAGGATTAGATTTTACAATATGTAATAACGTGTTGTGTTGTGATTTGCATTTCAAGCACTTACATGAAGATTTACTTTTATCGCTAAAATGTCCCTTTCTAAGACAATTATGGCACAGCTTAAGTTGCTTAATGCTAGAAATTCGCTGATCAACATCAAGTTCTTTCAACTCTTCACATTGATAAATTAAATGCGAACTCTTACTGCTGATTAGAAATTGATTTTTGACCGGGCTGATGTAAGGTCTTTAAAAGCAAAGCCTTTTTTTATAATAAATTTAATAAATCAGCCAATGCTGAAATAACATCAGTAACATTCGAATTTTCTAATTTGCGACTGGTCGTGGTATCAAGTTTGGAATATATCAAATGCAACAAAAGAGCATTCCGATCATGTAGAGAATCCACTAATGTTTCAAACGATCTTAGATTTTTTTTAACTAACAATAAGTACCTAAGTTTGGACGACGATTCTTTACTCATGCATTCAAGATTATATAATGCTTTAATATGGTGATAAGCAAAAGCTATTTTTATACTCCATGCAATCTTATAATTATTATAAGTTAACGATAAATTTTTCACGGTTTCGGCAGCTTTTCCAGAAAGCGACGTTTTTAAGTAATGTAATTTATGAACATTCGACAAATCGGTAGTTTGGTGAATTAAACTACTAAACATATCGCGGAAATTTTCCCACGGCCAAGATTAGAAATTAATTTTTGACCTATTTGATCTTTAAAAGGAAAGCCTTTTTTTATAAAAAAAATTAATAGATCAGTCAATGCTGAAATAACACCAGTAACATTCGAATTTTCTAATTTGGGATTGGTCGTGGTATCAAGTTTGGAATATATCAAATGTAACCAAAGAGCATCCCGTTGATGTAGAGAATCCACTAATGTTTCAAACGATCTTAGATTTTTTTTAACTAGCAATAAGTACCTAAGTTTCGATGACGATTCTTTACTCATGCATTCAAGATTATATAAGGCTTTAATATGGTCATAAATCAAAGCTATTTTTATACTTATCATTCAGTTCATTCCATGCAATCATGTAATTATTAGAAGTTAACGATAAATTTTTCACGGTTTCGGCAACTTTTCCAGAAAGCGACGTTTTTAAATAATGTAATTTATGAACATTTGACTAATCGGTAGTTTGGTGAATTAAACTACTAAACATATCGCAAAAATTTAGCCATTCTTTATAGTCTTCTAAAAAATTAGGCAAATTTAAAGCAAGCAATTTTACAGAGCTTTTTAATTGAATGCTAACAGCAGAATGTATCGTTTTAGTTAACCTTTCAATTAATCATTAATCTGATGACATGAATTATTATATTTTTTTCTCAAATAATTCAATTTCTTTGTAGTTATTAGCTGATTGTTTATTTATCTCACGAAATAAAGATAAAAGTGATTTAGCATTACTTAATCTTTGGCGCAATTGAACAATGTTGACATCGGACAAATGATTATTGACCTTAAAAAAATTTTTTAGTAATAGATAAATAATTCTCAAAATTCGCGAGATTTGCTTTAAGAGGAATACGTAGTACAGAATAATGCAGTGAATATATTAATTATTCTGTGCTGGCAGTGAGCTCCCGCTAAATCATGCACTATAAGTAAGCATTTTAATGCGTCGAATGGTCTCAAAGTACCTATAAAATTTACTCAAATTTTCAAGTTATCAGCAATGTTTTGATTTAAAGTGGAAGATATAAAAGCTGTTTTAAGGGTACTTATAGTGCATCTTTAGTGATGGCGCACTGCTAGTACGTATTCCTCTTAATGGCACTATGCTTACGAGTTAAATCATCCATAAAGCACAAATTGCTATAATAATTTTTGGCCCACAAATGTTTTATTTTAATCGTACAAAATGCGTAAGATTTGCCGTACTCAAAAACACAAACCAATATGTACTTTATGATTTTAAAAAATGTATCAGCCGACAGTGTAACTCTTTGCCTCTAAAATACAACCTGTTGCGATAAAGTAATACCCTAGAAAAAACCCCGACCGAAACAAAATAGTTATTAACGACAGTATCAAGCCCGCATAATCCAACCCATGAACTAAAGGCACAAATAAACAAAGCTGCAGTATTATCCGGATGCCTTAGAGACATTGTGTGGAACAACAATTATACTCAAACAGACAGCAAAACAAGAATATACAAGACATGTATTCGGCGAATTTTGACATACGGCATAGAAACAAATGAAACAACGAGTATGACAAGAACGTCAGAAATGAAAACATTGAGAATGATAGCAGGGAAAACACTTAGAGATCGTGTCAGGAATGATGTAATAAAAGAATATGCGAAGTTGACGGCGTTATTAGATGGGATAGGCAGAGAAAACGTTACTGGTACAATTACGTGAAACGCATGGAGAACAACAGACTAGTCCGCACAGCATTTGAAGAGAAACCAACAAATCGTGAGCCACAAGGAAGACCCCCGAAGAGATGGAAGGACAGCTGGCAATTCACATCCCAGGAACAAGCCTTGAACTAAGAAAAATAATCAGACCGTAGGTCTAATGAAAGAAGAAGAAGAAGAAGACAGGGTGTTATTCGAGAAAAAGTTGACTATCGTAACTTTGGCATACGTCAGTATATTTTTGGGTTATAGCTCATCCATAATGTGGTTTAACAGCCCATTTACAAATACATATATAGTTTTAATATTTTTGCCTTTTAATAAAAAAAAATTAAAGGCCGCGAACAATAAACTGAAGCCCCCGGTATACAGGGTGTTTCAGAATAAGATGCTGATCCTTAAGGGTGTCAATCCTTACGCGATTTTAAGAAGAAAAGTTCAAATAAACATATGTCCTAAACCTCTTAACTTTTGATCTACAAGGTGTTCAAGTTTTAACAAAAAAAAACGTTTTTTTATCATAACTTTAATATCTTTATAGATATATTTTCGCGTAAAAAATTTGGCAAATAATTATTGATTATTTAATACATAATAATTTTAACATTAAAATAAAAGAACTAACATTAAATAACCTAAAAAAAAGAAAATAATTTAGATTACCTGTTGAAATTGGCCACCACCTGCAAGTATGCATGCTTCAGCTCTTTTCCTCATTGAGTCTCGTACTCTTTGAAAAATTCCTGGAGTATTCCTAATAGTGTCACAAAAAAGTATTATGCGATTTCTCAACTCATCTTCAGTGTGTATTGGGGTGCTATAAACCAAAGTGTTCAGGTGTCCCCAAAGGAAAAAATCTAAACTGTTTAGATCTGGGGATCTAGGTGGCCACGACTGTGTTCCTCCTCGCCCTATCCAGCGATTTCTATAAAATTGTTTTAAAATTCCCGGGCCTGAAGACTGAAATGTGCAGGCGCACCATCGTGCATAAACCACATACGATAATGGATAAAAAAGGAACGTCGTCTAGCAAATCTGGCAAACTCTGTTCAAGAAACTGACGATAAGCGTTTCCGTCCAATCTGCCTGGTAGAAAATAAGGCCCAATTAAATAATTACCAATAATTCCAATCCAAACATTTACCGAAAATTGGTGTTGGTGGCGGGATTCTGTGATGGCATGTGGGTTTTCTTCAGCCCAAAAATGATTATTATGAAAATTTCTGATTGCGTTCCTGGAAGAATTAGCTTCGTCCGTGAATAAAATTTCGGCGTCAAATTGTGGATTTTCGGTAACCATTTGAAAAAACCATTGGCAGAAATTTATACGTAACGGAAAATCCCGAGGAAGTAGGGCCTGGACCCGTTGAATATGATAGGGATATAACAAAATATCATAAAGAATTCTCCAGACTAGGATATGACTAATATTTAAGATATTTCCAATTTTTCTGGTACTTATCTCAGGGTTTTGTTCCACTAAATTCAAAACAGCTTCTTCGGTTTCCGGTGTTCGTGCGGTACGGTGTGCCGCTTTTAGGTAGTTTTTCGGTTGAAAAGATCCCGTTTCACATAACTTTCTGTGGGTTTCTGATATCGTTCGGGCATCCGGAATTATTCTATTTGGATACCGCTCCTGGTATAATCGTCTGGCTTCAAATGCATTGCCGTCAGCAAGCCCGTACAAGTAGTGCATATCAGCAAACTCAGCATTTGTGAAATTTACCATGATACGTTTTAATGTATATTACAATTTTAAAATGTAATTTAAGTGCACTTTTCGTGTACTTAAATAACTATCTGTCAAAACTGTTTGGCATTATCTAATTGTTTCCTTGACAACAAAGTCCATAGCCTACTTTTTCAAAATGATGATAGGTACACTCATAAAATTTAAAACTTGGACACCACAATTTCTGTAAACAAAAGTTTGCACATTGTGAAGCGGGCTTAAGGGTATCATTTACAATTCTAACAGCAGGTAGTCTCAGCAAGGGTTATCTTATAGAAGGACTGTAGAATGAATCATTACACTAAGCACGTTTTAGAAAACAGGTAATTTACGTTGCTTACTTAATTTTTTTCTTTAAAGAATATATTTGAAGGTATCGCTAATTAAACACCATAGCTCGATTAATTATCGAATCAAAATTTTGTTTAGGAAATGTTTACAAAATAAAATTAGAAATAATTTTGATTTAAAAACGTCTACAAGCAATAACTTTTAAATTAAATCAAACAACTAAATTTGCATAAAATATCTATAAAGATATTAAAGTTATGATAAAAAACGTTTTTTTTTCTTAAAACTTGAACATCTTGTAGATCAAAAGTTAAGAGGTTTAGGACATATGTTTATTTGAACTTTTCTTCTTAAAATCGCGTAAGGATTGACACTCTTAAGGATTAGCATCTTATTCTAAAACACCCTGTATACTTTTTTAGTATCTAAATTATATTTGTGTTTCCTGACGTCCATTGTATCTTCATAATTTTGTAACTTTACTACTGTCATTTTTTTCCTACATTAATTGAGCTTCCTTTAGTTACTTGGCGTCCAACTTCTTTTTTAATAAATAATTTTATATTTTTATTGTCTTGTTTCAATCCATTAATGACTAGGTTATTTTTTTTTCATTCTTAAGTTTCAATTCTACTTTACCATTCCACGAACTTGCTTATTAAATCGCTTCCTTTTTGTTCGTATTCAAATTCTTTAATAATGAGTTTACCATCCAAATAAATAAATAAATGAGTTTTTCGTTCATGATTTTATTTTTTTATTTTGCATCCCTTTGTTATTTGTTTTAATTTCACATCATATTTCTTTGGATATGTTCTATCATTCTAATTTACTTCTCTGTTTTGTTTTTTTTCTGGGTTTCCTTTCTCAATTTCCATTTTTTATTCTTGATATATTTCAATATTTTTATTTCGTTTTAATACGTTTAATTTCTATTTCTTCTTTTGTATCTGTTCTTTTCCTTTTTAAGTTCTTTTCTATATGATTACGTCGTTGAATGTTGTCTTTTTACTAATTGCCGTATGATTGTACTTACAACACCCGACAACGCATTATAGTTTGTTGTATACGATCTCTTACTCTAAATTCCATCAACGATCCAGAAATAATTGGTGTGCCGTCAACAGTGACGTCGCCAGCTTCAATTGTGTTTTTGCTCCTTCTCTTTCGGCAAGAGTAATTTCTTTTTGTACTTCTTTGTGTATTATATTGGCTAATTTTTAGTGATATTTTGCATAAGTTTTGTCAGACATTCTGGGAATATTCACTGAAGCAAACAGATCATTAGTTCGGTATGTCCTATACCGAAAGTTACGGATCCTAGTACAACGGCTAAATTAACGTCATTGGATTTCTACGTTTGAATTGTTTTCACAATGTTGCAAACCGAACACCAAAACGATATTATACTGAGCAAACCTTCTCTTTTCTCAGAGAGCACGTTCATGTCAAAAAATAAACATCCAAATCTTGGATGTTTTAAAGATTTTAGCTCATTCGAAAAGTCCTCTAAATCAATCATTTCCCGTCCAGTAATAAGTGGTTTTTAACATCTTCGCCACGATTTACCTCCTGGTTATGAGTTTCATCAACGACCGTGATTTGTTATCTTTATTTATTACTACTTCTATCGTACCCGTCTTTATAGACACTGAATTATTGAAATTCCGTATATTGGATGTACTAGCAAACACATGAGTAGAGATAGATAACCCGTTCAAAAACCTTGCCTCTGACCTCACACGCTAGTAATATATCTTTCTCTCGCTAACCCATTTGTTACGATAAAAATTCACGTTTATTAGCTTTTACTTTTCTAACGTTAAAATTTTCTTGCATACGTGTTACTTTGCTTGTTACGGCCCTGTCTACTTTTGCTGCGAGTTTAATAGGACAAGGTCAACGTCTAAATCCAATTGCATTCGTTTTACGTTCTTTCTCTTTGTGTTGGACGGGCAACAAGGACAGTCATGTTTGTAAAAAAAGGAACTGCGAAAGGAAATTCTAAACACGAGTGATGGATTAATTTAAAGTTGTTATAACCATCCGCCTGTTGTGAAACGTAAAGTACACAGGACATGTAATGATAAATTAAGCGTAATGTTGTTTAGAATTTATGTTTGCCGGTGAGCTTACTGACCTATTTTTACCGCGTGGCTACCGTTTGTTGCATTGGGTTTCTTTAATTATTACAGTTTCTTTGTCCGATTGTATTCTCTGGAATTACCTTGCTTGATGTCTGTGGGGATGTGATTACACTCAGAATTTGTGGGTTGTCTTCTAGACTCGTTACTGCCTTAAGCAGTTGTAATTGGAAGGATCAACCTCTCGACCTTTACTTGTACTCGAGGTATTCGGAAATAAACCTATGCTGATAGGAGATGCCGGTTAGAAATCCGTCACGCAAGATAACAGAGACCAACGACGTTGGGGTGTCTCGTCTTAACACCGGAAAGGGCTTTCCTCCAATACTGTGCCGGCGACTTAAATCGCCATCAGTGCTTAGCTTTGCAGCTATTTCAATTTTAGCGTGTGTATCCAAACAATCCAATTACCAGTACTAAACCATTTCTTAACTATGACTGGGAACTATTGATGCCGAACGCTCCAAAAGGACGCCTTAATGACTAGATACACGTATGTGATCCTAGTTTAAGTAACCTATCTCAAGGCAACTATATGTTTAATGTTGAAGAACTTTATGTCACTAGACAAGTGAAATGCATGTCTTGCAACATCTCGTGTATAAATAACACGTACAAATAGTATACAATAGTATAAATTTGTCACTAGACAAATTATTTGTACTCGACGGTTTCTTATCCTGTTTGTTCGTATTGCTATCTAAGTAACCTTGACTACTTTGATGAAGTACGTTATAAGGCAAGGTGGCACTTATAAATAATTTACTCATTGTTACATTTGAATCCACACGCTCTGTGTGCTTAGCTAACGGAATAAATTCGTCACTCAAAGAAGATGCAGACCCGTCTCACTCAATAGCAACGGCTATAGAGTTTTTTCTATTACCTGTTTGCTGTGTCGTTAAATAATTTATATTTATATGTGTGGAATATCAACGAGAGAGCACGATATTATGTATTGCTACTGATATATTTTTTTTGTATGTCGTATTATGTGTATAACCGATTAAACAGCTCTTAAACCGATGTAACTATTTTAATTGCCCATTAATTAAAGTTTCTGTTGTTTGTCTTTCCTTGTTAGTACGTCATAATACCAACAATCAGGGTGTTCCAAAAAAATTTCCCTAACTAATGAATATTTCTAACTAGATTTATAACTAGATTCAATACAAGTATATACCAATACACCACCGGGTTTGTGAATCTGCGTCATAATACCAACATACAGGGTGTTCCAAGTAGTATAGGGCCGATACTGGTCCACAACTTGGCGGGAAATTTGAAATTGTACTGGTTCAAGGCCACAAAATTGCTGAAAATTTGTGGTGGGGGAACTTCGGGAGTGGATTCTGGCTTACAAAATGGAGGACCACAACATGGCGGATAATTACGTTTGAGTTCGTTCGGGGTTGTTCGGGATGGATCGAGATTGTTCAAGGTTGCTCGCTAACCCTATTAAATGTTATTGACTTTACTAAAAGTCTCATCCGGTTTCAAGTTACCGTCTCATATTTCATTGACCTACTTTTATTCAGGATATTGCTTACAGCATTCTATGTCATATTATTAACATTTATATCTTGTTACAGGTTATTGACCCACTCTGGTTTGAAATTTCATTGGTTTCATTAAAAGTTATTGACCCATCATGGTTTCAAGTTACCGTTTTAAATTTACGGCGTCATGTTGCAAGTCAACGTTTTAAATTTTATATCTTGTTACAGGTTATTGACCCACGCTGGTTTTAAATTACCGTTTCAAATATCTGGTATCGTATTACAGATTGACACCATTAAAAGTTATTGACTCACCCTAGTTTCAATTTACCGTTTCAAATTTCATTGATCCGATTAAAGATTATTGACCCACCCTGGTTTCAAATTTCCTCCTTTATTTCCCCTAAACTACTTAAGCTATATACTATGTTAAAATGAGATAGATTATGTTGATATTTTGAAATTTTCTGTGCTATAGGTTATGTTGAGCTATATAAACATTGATAATTTATGATATTGTAACATAGTCTATTGGATTACCATGGAATCGTTACCTTACCGTAAGTATTACTTTTTTTACCTTTTTGCATTTATTATCAGGTTTCTTTTACTTTAGTACATTTATTTTACATATTATGTTTTTTTTTTTATTTTTGATGTTATTTTTTGTTCAATTAACGTGTTACATGTGATTCTGAAGAAAAACATATCAAAACACCTCATGAAGGCCCACCCTATAGAATATGAGCAGAGGTTGGAGAATGAGTTGGAGGAAAAACGACAGCTGAAAAAAAATTGGATATCAGCTCACGTACCAAACCTGCCAAATACGCCACCCATTAAATATTGGAATGAAGACGATGAAAGACCATCGTTCATTCCAAGACCTCCACCAGGCGGTATAAGTATTAACAAAGACGGCTGTAGAAAATTTGAAGTTGTTTAAAGAATTTAAGTAATAGAATAATTGTCACTTAATTAGGAATGTACCATGTTTTCAGGAAATAAAAATGATATTCAAAATCTATGTATTTTAATTAACGAGGACTGAATTGCGTGAAATTTGTCTCATTTGAAATGAAATGAATTCAATTCAAGGCCACTACTTTGAAAAGTATTTGAAGGTGAAACAAGACCACGTGGTAACTTTGAAAAAAAAACCGTTAATTGAAACAAGATGTTGGCGAACCTTTATTTAAGTCAACGTTAACAAGAATAAATGTAATTTTGATTTATAAGCAAGAAATCTGAAAATGTTTATTCTATGCAAATGGGCAAGGCGATGCTATACAATATCTTTTTGTACACTCATCAAGTTTAAACGAAAAACTATTGCTTGATGTTATAATTCGCGAATCTGCACATTTCTATGCACCGGAAATGTAGTTGACTCAAAAAGTGCAAGCAAAGTTGAAAACGCACATAAACTATGTAATTGTCAAATCTGCAAATTCCTATGTGACTTGTAAAATACCGACTCAATACCAAGAAAGTGCAAACTTGAATGGACTTCATTAATTGCGGATTCTGAATTAATTTATGCTAATGTCATCATCTGTCAGTTACTTCATCGTTGCATGCATTAAAATTTAAAAACCCTTTAATAAAATTAAGGCTGTAATGTTTTCATTATTTTATATGATGAATAAACAAATCACTTAACATCATATTATTATAAAAGTTAATTTGCTATTTCTGTATTTGAGGAATATTGATTTATTTATTAATTGATGGAATAAATGTTCGGCGCGATAACCGTAAAACGGCTTCGTCAACTAGCTATAATAATTTGGGTAAAATCATAATAAATATTGTGTTAAAATTTATGAATGAAAGGTGAATGCATCTGTGCATAACTAATAAGTGAGCGATATAAAAGGTAAATAAGACAATAAACTGAGTGAATGTTAAAATAGGATTAAGTTGTAGACAATAATAATAGATAAGTGTTCGGCAATCATTAGCGTAATAAATTCTAGTGTATGTTTGTAAAGATCGGTGCGTGTCAGTTGGCGAACGTTAAATATAAAGGTCTGTGCGTGTCATTTGAAGTGAGTGACGCTTTATAGAGAAGTGAAGTCATAAAATTAGGCGAAAGAAAATAAATGAGCGATCTTGAAGAGAAACGTTACAGACAAAACTCAAATAGTGTTACTGAAAATTCATATGTAATTAAAAGAAAAAGACCAGAAGAAACATCCGGTGAGTCTGAAAATTGGGAACAAGAACAAATAGTTTTTCAAAAAAATAAAAAACAGTTAGATCTCCAATAAAAGTGAGTAACAACGAAAATATTAAAATACAAGCAGATATTCAAACGCAAAACGAACAAGAAGAGGCTGAAAAACTAAAAATGAAACATATATTAGAAAAATTGGAAGAATGGAAACAAGAAATAAAAGAAGACGCTAGAAAAAACATGAAAATGTTAAAAGATGAATTTCAGAAAAATCAGGATAAAATCAAAGAGTTGAGAGAGAAACTAGAAAAAAGCGACATAGAATGGAAAATGATAAAAGTTGAAAATGAAGAATTGAAAATAAGAATAGGAAAAATGGAAGACCAGCTTGAAAAACAAGAAAGAGAGAAAAGGAAGTTAAATATAGTGATCAAGGGAATTGAAATCGATAATGCAGAAGTCAAAGATACGATCGAAAAAATCATGGAAGAAAATATTCTAGTAAAACCAGAAATTGTAGAAGCTTTTAAGATAGGAAGAGCCGAGGGAAGAGCGTATGCAAATAAAACAGTGTTAGTTAAAATAAAATCGTGGGTAAATAAGATGGAAATAATGAAGAAGAAACACGCTTTAAAAGGAACAAGAATTACAATAGAAAATGACTTAACAATAAAACAAAGAGAGATTCAAGGAGAAATTAAGAATTTTGCCGAAAAGGAAAAATACGAAGGGAAAAGATCAGAATAGGATACCAGAAAATGTGGAGGAACAACACACTATATATATGGAATGACAAAGAGAAGGAGATACAAACAGAAGTCCCAAAGACACAAACAAAAAACTGATAAACAAAAACCAAGGACGGTCTAACGGTAACAAAAATGGCGTAGAAAATTTTAAAATATTGTGGAAATTAGGAACATGGAACATAAGAAGCTTAAATGGAGAGGAAATAGAATTGGAAGAAGAATTCGAAACAGCAAACCTGAACATATTAGGAATAACAGAAACAAAAAAAAGGGAAAAGGCGTAACAACACTGGAGAAGGGCAATATACTCATATACAGCGGAGTGAATGAAAAGGAACAAGCGTCTGCGGAAGTAGGGTGTATAATCGATAAGAAGTGGGACACATGATACACAACTGGAACGCCTGGTCGGAAAGGACCCTTTCAATAGAATTAAGAGACGCTAAACAACAAACTAGAACGGTAATTGTAACGTACGGACCGGATGAAAATAAAAAAGTGGTGGTGAAAGATAGATACTGGCAAGAACTAACTGAAGTAACAGATAGAGCAAAAGGAAAAGTTTACTTAGTTGGTGATTTTAATAGCAGAATAGGAAAACAAGACAGTATTTACAAGGAAGTTGTAGGAAAGTTTGGAGAATAATGGTACAAGACTGCTAGATTTCTGTTTAATACAAAATATGGTCATAACTAACACATGGAACAAACATAAAAGTATACATACCTATACCAGAGAAGTAACCAGTAGATCTGGGAAGTCAATAATAGATTACATAATTGTGGAAAAACAAAACAAAAAACAAATACTGGATTGCAGAGTAAAGAGAGGTCTTGAGATAAATAGCGACCACTTTTTAGTAGTAGCAAAAATAAAGGATACAATGAACGAAGATATAAAAGGAATGAAGTTACTAAGAGGGAAGAATTTGTAAAAATAAATACGTATAAATTGAACAAAGAAGAAGTAGAAATAAAATATGCACAATTAGTAACAGAAAAGCTAGATCAGAGTGTAGAAAAGTTAGAAGAAAAACGGTAGAACAAATATGGACAATACTTAAAGAAACGCTTATAGGCACTGCCATCGACGTTTGTGGAACAAGCAAAATAACAAACCTAAGAAAACAAACAGTATGGTGGACTACGAAAATAAAAATCCAGATCAAAAGAAAAAAGAAAGCTTGGAAAAACTACTTAACAAACAAGACGAATACAAACTATGAGATATATAAGCAAGAAAGGAAGCATGTTAAAGAATTAGTAAGTGAGTCAAAAACAAATAGTTGGGAAGAATTTGGGAAGAAATTAGAAAACAACAGTAAAGGCAACCAAAAGTTATTCTATAAAGTAGTAAAGAAAATAAAGCAAAATAGGAATAGTGATGAAAGGTACGTGAAAAACAAAAAAGGGGAAATATTCAGCGAAGATACACTAGTAATGAATAGATGGAAAGAATATTTTCAAGAGTTGGTAAACAGTGCAGGGGATAGAGTAGAGACTGAAGAAATCATCCCAAGTGTACAGCAAGAAGAAGATGACGATGACTATATAGAAATGGGGGAGCTAAATGAAACATTAAAATGATTTAAAAACGGTAAAGCATCAGGTGTAGATAATGTAAACGCAGAGATGATAAAAAAATTGGTGAGAAGGGGCGCATCTTACTATTGTATGTATATAATAGAGTGTGGAGAAAAGAATGCATACCAAAAGATTGGGAAGTAGCTTTAATTACGCCAATACATAAAAAAGGTAATACCAAGAAGTGCAACAGTTACAGAGGAATTTCTTTGCTGTAGTGCATTATAAGTATTTGAGAAAAATTTGGATAATCGTCTTAGGGAAGAAGTTGAGATGAATTTAAACGAAGGGCAGAGCGCCTTATTATTGATTGACAGACATTTATACCTACAAAAGCACACGTATCATCAGAAGTTCAAAGAATAGTTAAAAAAAGTAAAGTACAAATTTTCATAAGTCAAGTATGAATTTCGAAACAAAAAAATTTTGAAAAAAATTGAAAATTCCTAGTATATCATTTTTTTTATTTAATTATTATTATAAATTCATGAGAATATTTGATTTTCTTTTAATCTCGTCTTACAGAACTTGCATTATAAATAAAATTGTAATGTTTACTCGTTTCAACAAAAACACATTTTTCAATACATTTCGCCTTACTAAAAAGCACTTGTCAAAATTAGTAAATAAACATAGTGCGTTATAAAAGTCCTTCTTACACGATAAATAATAAAAAAAAATAAAGTACATATAAAATAAAAGTAAAAGATGAATTAAACCATTCTAATACTACTCATACCAAACCAATCTTTATCTATATGAGGATAAAATTGCGCTCTCAAGTTAGTTATTCAATAAATTTTCATAATGGCGTCATCAACAAAGTTGATTCTCGCCCGGGGTGATATTGAAAGATAGGAAAATCGCGTTGCCCCAACTAACGGTTGCTTCTCGAAAACGTGCCTGTATTCAGACCTGGGGTATTCCTCGATATAGATGTCTGAAAAATCATACAATTTTTAACACTTGCATGCTCACATATTTTGCAACAGTTTACATTCACTCTTTAAAATCACAATAAATTGAAAATACACATGCTCTCTGACTAGTATTTTCAAACACATGAAATTAAGTATAAGAACGTATACAACAAAAAATTAACTCACATTGAATGCTATAATGTAGACTGAATGATGATGGTTCGAAATTAAACTAATTTGCTGTTTCGATTGACGGTCTAAATGATGAGTGCTTTTAACAACTGATCTTGAAAAATAAAGTAGCTTTTGCTTAAGACTATAATTGCTACATCTGCAAATTCCAATGTGGTAAAGACAGCGTTCATTATCGCTTGTACTTATTATTATTATTATTATTATTATTATTACTATTAATGAGAGGAGATTCAAAGTAGTACTAGGACGTAATTTTAATATTTAAAGCAGGACCGGAGGCGCTGTCAATGGGGGATTCAAAATTAGTACTCGAAAGTGATATTTAAAGCAGGCCGGCGCTTGTACATCAGACTGTTACCATATATGAAATATGAAAGACTGAATTATTATTAATAGTAAATGACAACGTGAGTACTGACGTGTCGGCTCGCTCCGTCACATACTGCAATATTCAAGCGATTATCGTGAAATAAGTGCCATTCATTGTAAAAAGTGTAGGGTAAAGAGAGGAGAGATGGACCACATTTTAGAAATATCAAAATAAAACTTTATTCAAAAGAATATAACGACTTGTCATATTACTGGTATATAAAATAATACCAACTCTTTGAACTTACACTAAAACAAAATAAGAAACTCCGATGAAAAAAATATAGTAACAACACAAATAAAGCGATGAATTGGACCGACTGTCCTCGCACTTGGAGGATAGACGTGGAAGGATAGATGGACCATAACATCTTACGTGGTGGGATAGATGGATCATAACAGCTTCTTACTTCTTTTTAGATATATGCGTTCCACAAATTTGGCAAATGGACTCAAAGCTGGTACAACTTTCGTGGAGCCATCTTTTACAAATAACGCATTGAATCCAATCTTCCTTTTTTTTTATTTTTCTGTAGTCCTCGCTTCATTTTCAAAATCTTCCAAATCTTCACAGTTTCTGAATCATCTAGTGAATGCTCCTCTTCTAATTCCGAAGAAGATTCAATGATTTTTATTTTTCTTAGATTGTTTGTTTCGTGTGGTTGGTACTTTTTTTAGTTGTGGTGTAACTGGTACTTTTATTTGTTGTGATGTGGCTGGACTTTTTTGGTTCTAGCATGTTTTTTTCTGCAATCGTTAGAGGATAATACTCCACTTATTTGACGACGAGTTTTTTCATAGATGGTGTAACCACTGGCACTGGAGAAACTGCATCTAATACTTTTCCTGGAGTTATGTCCGATGTGGAAACTTGTTCCTCTGGAGTCTTGGTTACTTGTTGTAATCCAGATAAACCTGGTTGTGGCGAAGAATCCCTTTTGTTAACAGGTGAATCTTCAATACGATTTTCTGAATCAGCTAGTTCTCGATCTTGCATGAGGGATGCATGATCTGGGATTATATGTGGGTTAAAGGGCATTATCCCAGTAGCCTTGAAGTTTGATAACGCATTCTGCACAGTAGCAAATTTGCCCCATGCTTGACCCAATAATTGTCCAAAATGTAGTCGAGTTAATTTTCGATCTGGTTTATTTTTTATAAAATACCTGCAAGCTTCATAGTAGTTTCCTTTAAGTGCCTTGAAAAAGCACCTATCTAAGGGTTGCAGCATATGTGTATGTATGTATGGGGCGGGAGACAAAATAATATGATATTATGTTGTACCGCAAATTGAAGCGTGTCAAGATTTAAGGTATGAGAACTGTGCCTATCCAATATAAGTAAAACAGTTCCAGTTCTTCAGCCAGTCTAAAAATATGTCTGAGTTAACATATGCAGATATCAGCCAAAACTTAACCAGCTCGTGTATTCAGTTGAAGGCCGGTTTCATCACAGTTGAAAATATTACATGGTTTGTCAAACAGTGATTTCTCAGTTAAAACACGTTCTAGATTGTCGAAATAAAGTTTCACTTCCAGCCTTGCCTGAAATAAAAACAAACGTTTGTATGATGCATATAGACCAACACTTTGAAAATATTGTTCTTTAATAAATTACTAAGAACACTTGAGTAATTCTTTACCTATGTAATTTATTAACATCTAGATACGTACCTCGATTTTCATTAAATATATTTGGTATTCCCAACGTTGCTGCTAAATTGTCTTACTTCCAGTCTGGTAGGACTGAATCCATTTTTTGTAGATTTTTAATGTGCTTAGCAAGTTTAGACTCAGCATCCAGTCCACGCATTGAGTCTGGGCCTAATCTATGTGGTTTCTTCAAATTATTCTGCTTTATTCTTCGCTTGAGTGTTGTCTTAGGGATGTTAAAATTTTTAGCTGCCTGATTAACTCCCATAGTACCCTCTTTTATTGCATTTATGGCGGATTGCAAATCATTTTCCAACCATAAGCCTCTTGGGGAAGCATTTGCCTTGCGTAAATATACGTTAGGCATTTTTCTGAAACACAAAAATATGTGGTCAAAAAACAGGTCCATCTCTTCTTCTTCCGCTGGTCCATCTCACCTTTTTTGGGAGGTGAGATGGACCAGAACTCTGTTTGTACCCAAATGTACTTATCGGCAATATTTTAGGTTAGGAATAAAGTACACATATCGGTTAGTTATTTTATTACCAAATTTCGTTACATATCTTACCTGCTTTGTAAACAACTTTATCTTAAATATTTACACTATAATTTTTCGCACTTAAAAAACCGATAATACCAAATATTTTCTGTAAAACGCTAACAAATAAATAACATGCGCGCTCTCCCACGCAATAAAGCTTAGACTGAACCGTCCTTCGCAGCACAACATCGATGTTGCCGTATTTAACACAGAATGCCGTGCGGTCCGTCTGTCCTCCTGGTCCATCTCACCTCTCTTTA
>JALBCR010002576.1:317500-522500 GCA_030710515.1 Abscondita cerata
CTTAACGCTAATCCACTTATTTAAAGATAAGCTTGGTATTAATATAGATGAAAAAGATATCGACATTTCTCATCGACTTCCAACAGATAACAATAAAATTAAACCACTTATAGTCCGTTTTGTAAGACGTGATATCAGGAACAAATTCTATTATCATAAGAAGCAATTGCGAGGGACGAAAATTTCTATAGTAGAAGACTTGTGTAAAGCTAGAGCAAATCTTTTGATACAAACAAAAACAAAACTAAATCTAAATTACAAGTATGTATGGACTACTAACGGAAAAATAATGGTTAAAATGTGTAATAAAGTGTACAAAATAGAAAATCCAGGTGATCTTAATGCATTGTGCGCTAGTGCTTCAAATAATTAAGAAGAGACCTTAAGGAGAATATTAGGTAAACAGAAAATCTCGAGTTAGTTTTTGTTTTTTAACGTTCTTATTATGGATTTTACAAATTTTGTTGTAAGTACTATATGTCAGCTTAATCGGTTTTACTACGATTACCTTTAACCTTACATATTACTGATATTTCTGATAACTTTATTATTATTAAATATTACTCGAATTTGCATTTAATGCTTTGGTTTATTTATCTTTTACTGCAAGCTTGTTACATTTCTCTTTATATATGTACATATTATAGATTAACTGAAGTATGATTGTGGCCTTTTTTTCTTCTTTCTTTCAAATTACGAAATTATTTTTGTTTAAATAAGTTTTAAATTTAGTAGCGGCTGGCAGTCATGTTGATTGCAACTTTCACTTATTTTTACTCAGTATACGAATGGACCATTTGAATATAGCGCATCTGAATGTACGTTCTTTAATGCCTTCATTAGATACATTTAAAGATTTATTGCATACTCAAAATTATTATGTTTGCGGGGTTAGTGAAACATGGCTAAATATTAGATACCAAACTCTATATACCAAATTATAATTTAATTCGTGTTGACCGTTCCGTTGGCAGAGGGGGTGGCGTTGCATTATTTATTAAAAACAATTTGCCATATGCCATTATTACAACTGCGACTACAATTGAGACCTCCTGGATAAAAATAGTTATTAAAAAAGTTAAACATGCTATTGGTGTATGTTATAGGCCACCACCTTTTCTTGAGGCGTTTTTTATTGATAAGCTTGAAGAAATGTTGGCTATCATCTCCATGGATCACGATAAATTAATCTTACTTGGCGACTTTAATATTGATGCTCTAAAGACAAACGATTATAATTTTGTGAAACTTATCAACATGATGAGTACCTTTGATATGATTCAAATTATTAGAGATGGAACACGCGTTGGTCTTAACAACATCTCATTAATCGATCATATCTATGTGTCAGATGAAAAGTTTATAATAAATTCTAGTGTGCTTCCTACTGATATATCTGATCATGAGTTAACACATCTCACTATCAGTGGACAACTACAATCATTTTCATTTTGGCACTTATCGTAATTTGTGTAATTTTTCTTTCGAATCTATTATCATCAAACTTAAATGAAATAATTTACTTACCCAATATAAACGTTAAGGTACATCTTATGAATCACATTTTGGGTAATATTTTTGATAAACACATGCCACTTGTCACAAAACGCTTTACAAAATCGCCTGCTCCCTGGTTAACTAATACCATTAGAAGAATGCAAAAAATAGGCGATAAAGCATTTTTTAAGTATCAAAACACAAAACTAGAAAAAGACAAAGATTTCTATAAAATATTGCGAAATACGGTTAATTTAGCTATTAAAAAAGAAAAGAAAATGTACTTAAACTCAAAATGTCTTACCAAAAACTCTCGAGTAATACTCTCGAGTAATATGGAAAGCTTTAAAAACTGCTAATGTTTATACACCCCCCAATCCTGTAGTGCCATCTCACTTACAGAATGTTGAAGCAATAAATTCTTATTTTGTTACATCTCTTCCTGCGTCATCACCTCTGGAACTACTGACTAAAACAGTAAAAGATATTTATCTACCAAACCACAATATGTGTTTCTCTTTTCTTTGGCAAATGTAGAAGACATTACTAACGCTATTGCTTCTATTAATACTAAGTCCACTGGATATGACGGATTGAGCATTGAAATGATTAAATTGTGTTGCCCTTATATTATAACATTTATTTTACATTTAGTAAACACTTGTCTGTTGGAAGGCGTTTTTCCTGATCCTTGGAAAGTGGCAATTATCAATCCTATCCCAAAATTATCTGCGCCCTTACATTACAAGGATCTAAGACCTATAAGCTTACTACATATTTTATCAAAATATTAGAAAGAATCGTAGAACATCAGTTAAGGTATTTCTGTGATAGCATAAAAATTCTACCTACCACCCAATCTGGATTTCCCAAGGGCTTCAGCTGTGAAACTGCATTAAATAAAATTATAGACGATATTGTGACAAGTACAGATCAAGGAAAAACTACTGTTTTAATTTTATTAGACTTTAGTAAAGCTTTCGACACCTTAAATCACGAAATTCTCATCAGCAAGCTAAAATCAATAAGTTTAGATCCTGTAAGCTTAAACTTTTATAAATCTTATTTACATGGAAGGGAACAAAGTGTGCAAATCAACAATAAATTATCTGACACTCAACACTTGGACACAGGAGTTCCCCAGGGTTCCATACTGGGTGCGCTTCTATTTTCTCTATACACCTCATCGCTGCCACATTATATAAAGCATTGCCAATATTATCTCTAAGCGGATGATTCTCAGCTTTACTACTCCTTTTATGAGCATGAATCTGGGGATGCAATCTCGAAAATCAATTATGATCTAGAACAAATTAATAGATTTCGAGAATCCCACAACTTAAAATTAAACGCTGAAAAATCAGACTTAATAGTCTTTGGTCCCAATACAGCGAGATGCAGAGTTATAAATAAACAATCGTTTAAACTATACCTGAACAAAACAGTTTTGAGTCAGAAAAATGTCGTGAAAAACTTGGGAATACTCATTGATCACAAATTAAAATTTACTGATCATGTGACTAAAGCTTACATCTCTTTAAAAACAATTTATTGTAGCAGACATTATTTACCGCTGAAAACCAAAATCATGCTAAGTGAAGCATTAGTTATGTCATCCCTTAACTTCTGCAAATCAGTGTACAGCCCATTTCTAGATAATTATAATCTTCAACGGCTCCAAAAACTGAAAAACTCCTGTATCCGTTTAATCCATGGCATTCGTAAGTATGACCATGTTTCACATAAACTTCTTACGATTAATTGGTTAAATATGAAAAATAATGTGCTGCTTCACTCAGCAGTGTTCTATCATAAAATTATAGTACTTCAAAATAAATATCAGATTCAGAGGTAGGCTTACTATTCCAAAATTCAAAACATCTTTATACAAAAAGTTCTTTTCATATAATATATCCGCTATATATAACAATATACCCGATAAATTTAAAGCTTTACCCATTCTGCAATTTAAAAAGGCATATAAAGAATTATTATTTAAACAACAAACAAACAATGTTTCATTATAAAAATACGATGATATATCGTGCTTAGAAACTCGTTCTTTCGTTCCTACTCAGTATTTTGCTGATATGTAAATTAAACTAGGTTAAGTTGCAGAACAGACGAAGGTCTGAACTTCGCCTAGAGGTTTGCCATTTTTTTTTCTCTCTTTGTACTTTAAAATTGTATGTCTGTAATATAATTATATTTTCTATTGTATGTACAAATCTAGTGGCAAATAAAGTCCTCATTATTATTATTAAAAGAGGAGCTTAGTAAAAGTAAAAAAATCCATAATAGACTACGTAGTT
This sequence comes from Abscondita cerata, assembly GCA_030710515.1. NCBI lineage: Eukaryota > Metazoa > Arthropoda > Insecta > Coleoptera > Lampyridae > Abscondita > Abscondita cerata. Next base: position 321,310 of record JALBCR010002576.1, read on the forward strand.
ATTAACAAACCATTCAGGAAAGAAATTAAAGACGTAAAAGCAAGTAGAGGAGCCGAAATATTCAGTGACCATTTCTTGGTAATAACAAAAGTAAGGTTTGAAGCTAAATCACTGGAAAATAGTAGAAACACAAATCACGTAGAAATGAAGGCAATAAGGGCGTATAAATTAAAAGAAAAAGAAGTGGCTGTGAACTTTGAAAAACGAGTAGACGAGAAAATAGAAGTCGACCTAAAACAATGGGAACAAATGGATTTAGAAGGATTGTAGAAGTGTTTTAGAGACATACTTTTGGAAGCAGCAAAAGAAATATGTGGAATACAGGGAGTGACAAAAGGAACAAAACAAACTAAATGGTGGAACAATAAAATAAAGGAACAAATATTAAATTAAAAAAGAAAAATGGAAATCTTATTTGACCAATAAAACGGATAGAACGTATGCAGAAGAATATATAAGAATATTATAAGCGAAACAACAAACTTGGGAAGAGTTTGGTAAGAAAATGGAAAAGGACAGTAAAGGAAATTAAAAATTATTCTATAAAACACTAAAAGACTTTAGAAAAAATAAATAATATAGCTTAAAACAAGTGAAAGCAAAAGATAATACAATTTTAACTAAGGAGAAAGAAATTATAAAAAGGTGAAAGATATGTATAACAAAATTACATAAATAACACACCACAAGAATAACAAATTAGAGACAAACAGGAAGGAAACGAGGAATAAATAGAAGCCGAGGAAGTGTTAGCAGCAATAAAAAAAATAAAGAGAGGAAAATCAGCTGGTCATGATAGTGTTACTGGGGAAATGTTAAAAAACATAGGTGAAAATGGGATTACATTGTTAACAACAAATTTTAACAGCAACAAATGATAGAAAAAGCAAGACTACAAGAAATAGAAATATGTATGATATTTTTAGATCTGGAAAAGGCATTTGATAGAGTACCACAAAAGAAGTGTGGAGGAGTCTAAAAAGGAGAAATGTTAGTCCGAAATTAAGATTGGCAATACAAAGTTTGTACGACAACAGTATAAACTACGTAAGAAAGCATAACATGGAATCAGAAACATTTGAAATAAAAGATGGCTTAAGACAGGGAGGAGTGATGAGCCCAATGTTATTCACATTGATAATGGACGACGTAATCAAAGCAACAAGAGGCAAAACTAAAAAAGTACACTTAGGAGAAAACAGATTAATTCCAGCAAGGATCTTGGAATGCGTGTTCGCCGATGACGTAATGATATGTGCCGCTAAAGAAAATGACTTAAACGAAAACTTGAGAATATGGAATGAACAACTAACAAAAAGAAGAATAAAAATAAATACAAGCAAAACAAAACTAATGATAACAGGTAATACAAACAGAAAATTAAACATTGAAATAAACAAGGAAAAAATAGAACAAGTGCACAGTTTCAAATAATTAGGCGTAGGTACTAATCGAGAAGGATGGAAATGTAAAAAGTGAAGTAACAGAAAGAACTAATAGTGCTGCAAAAGTATACCATAGCATAAACAGTGCATTCTTAGGAAGAAAGGAAATAAGTAGAAAAACAAAAATGACTATACCGGGTTCTTCTTTCTTAGTTACACATTTACCTTATGAGTAATTTTAAATGAAAAAAATTAAATCATTGGTGCGATATAAGCAACCAGTTATACCACCACGTTATACATGCACAAATCTGCACAAGTTGGGTTAGAATTATTTTTTTTTATCCAGAACTATTTTTTTTATAAATTATTAACGCAAATCACCAACAAATAATAAATTATTAACGTAAACAAATAACTAATAAAAACAAGGTTAGTAAATTAACATTTTATCAATGAACTTTAACAATATTTAATAGGTATTCATTGCTTTAATAACCTAATAAATACTCAAAATGTCTACCTTGCCTTTTCAGACAATAAGCTAAGCGGTCTTGAAAGCAACGTAAAGAATTTTGAACAAATTGTGAATTCATTTCATTACATGCAGTGCGTAACGATCTTTTAATTCGTCTAAGTTTTGAATGGGTACATTATTATAAACTTTGCCTTTTAGGTTACCCCATAAAAAATCATTAGGAGCCAAGTATGCTGATGGGGGTGGCTACAAAATAGAACCAAATCTTCCAATCCAGCGTCTTTCAAAAGTGTCGTTTAAAAAGTTTCTTATTACATTTTTCGAATGTGCCGGAGCACCATCCATTTGCCACCAGGGTTCAATAATATTAAGCTTTTTAATTGCTGGAATTATGTACTCTCGCAATAAACCCAAAAACTTTACAGCTGTTAAATTTCCATTGATAAAAAATGAGCCAATAAAAGAGTTAAGTTTTGGATATGAGGATTGGTACAGGATCAGTATCTGGATTAATAAAAGGAACATTTGTGATTTTTTTATGAAAAAATAAAGGGTTAGTACAAACCGGAAATTCTAAGAGTTGACTTCCCCATTGATAGTAAAGGTAGCTTCATCAGTAAATATTATCTTACTTAACATTTCTTCATTTTCATTCAACGAATTGAACATTGTTTCACAAAAATCGGTACGCTTTATTTTATGTTCCTCGGTAAGTTGTTGATGATTTAAAATTTTATAGGGTTTATACTTAAATTCTTTTAAGGTTTTGTATACCGAGCTATACGAAATTTCAAAATGTTTAGCCACATCTAAAAGTGATCCTGTAGGCCGTTCCTCAACATAACAGAAGATATTTATTTTCATTTCTTTGGTTAGAATATGATTGGTTCTGCTTCTTTTTCTATGACCAGTTATAACACAACCATCTCTTTTAATTTTTTTAAAAATGTTGAGAATGGTTTTCGCACAAGGTATAGGCTTTTCAGTGTAGTGAACTGAAAACATGTCGTGAACGTTTCACAAGCTACGATTTTGTTGGTACCACATAAGCATTGTCACTTTTTCTTCATTATTATATCTGTTCATTATGTATTTCACTAGTCATTAATTAATAAAAACTCAATAGTAAAATACCATAAACAATGCTTTGACATTTTTTCTTTTATAATTACACATAGGACATAGAATGTGTAATTGAAAAAAAAGAACCCGGTATACAAAACAATATTTAGACCTATCCTAACATACGCAAGTAAGAGTTGGATTTTAACAGTTATAGATATGAAGTATTTACGAAAAGTTAAAGGAATAACCAATAAAGATAAAATACGAAACGATGTAGTGAGGACAAAATTAGAAATTGAGTCGATTATAAAATTTACAGAAAAACAACAATTAAAATAGTTTGGGCACATGTGTAGAATGGATAAGCGACAAATGAAAAGTATATGGGAAGCAGGAATACAAAAAAAAGAAGAAAAAAGGTCGACCCAAGAAAACCTGGAACGAGGAAGTTACAGCAGTGCTAAAGAATAAAAACAAAACATGGTTGGAAGCAAAGAATCTAGCAAAAAACAAGAAAAACTGGAAAAATTTTGTACACAACATATAATTAGAATGTTATAATTAATTTGTAATTTTTAGTTGAAATTGAATTTGTAATTTAAGTTGTTATACCTTACACTTTAGGGTTAAAAGGTTTATTGATAATATATATGTGTGTATATCTTTTCATCAGGATTTGATTTATAAATATGCGGCAACAATTGCTCTTCTAAGATCTGTTTTCACACCAATATTTTATTCAGTTAAAACAATTGAACAATAAGCGTTAGCACCAAATCTCATGCTCCCTTCTTTGAATAATACAATTTCCAACTCGATATTTACACTATAATTAACCATCAAATCAAAAATTGTTCGGTTTATAAAATTCCTTCTCAAGGAAAATATAATTTACCATGATGATATTTACTTATTATACAGTGACTGGCAAAGAGTTGGCATCAAATGAGAAAAATTTTTGTAATTGAGATATCCGAAAATTTCTTTTGGCAAATGAATTCAGCATATCGAATAACAAAAAAAAGCACTTTGACAAATTTGATGTGACTACTGTCATGGGGGCAAATTTAAAAAATATTAAAAGACATGCTTCTATTCTTGTAACTACCGTATACAATTCCTCATATGTTAAATTACTTTTGCCTACAACTCGCCTTAGATGAAATTTACAGGATTTCACCGCGGCCTCCCAAAGACCGCCAAAATTGGGCGCTCTGGGTGGAATGAAATGCCACAATGTTACAATGAGCTAAATTTGTTAAACATTTATCTTTAAATTCTTTTGAAACAAATAATTTAAGTAATTTTTGCAGTTTCTTGCTGGCCCCAACAAAATTGGTTCCGTTGTCGGAATAAATATTCGATATCTGCCCGCGACGAGAAATGAATCTTTTAAGTGCATTTAAACAACTATCTGTACTTAAATCGCGAAACTAATTCAAAATGGACGGCTTTGGGGTAACAAAGCATACACGGTAAACACAGATACATAAGCTTTAATTTTTGCTTACCACGACCGCGACCTTCCTTAATCATGAAAGGACCACAGAAATCTAGTCCGCAATTAATAAATGGCCTGGCTGGCTACTACACGATTTTTCGGTAAATCACCCATTATTTCGCTGCCACATGTAGGTGCTAAACGCAAACATTTTATGCAATTATGAATTAATTTTCGAATTAAGTTTCGTCCAGAGATTGGCCAATATTGTTGCCTTAAAGAAGACAACGTAGCGGTTGGACCAGCATGCAACAATCGCCGATGTTCGTCATTAATTATAATGTTTGTAACATGTGAATTTTTCGGCAATAATATCGGATATTTTTGATCGTATCCTATTATTGAACAATTTCTCAATCTTTCTCCAACTCGTAATAGACCGTCTTTACCAATAAAAAGATTTAACGAGATCAATTTACTTTTGCTTTTAATTGGGTTACCCTCGCTTAGATTTACAATTTCCTACAAAAACTCGGAATTCTGCAAGTGACTTAATACGAAATTCTTAGCATTATTTAATTCTTCTACTGATAAAATTGACTTAATTCTACTACGGGGAGATTTACAATTTTTAACGAATCTAAAACAATAAGCGATTATTCTTTGCAATTTGTGAAAACTTGAAAATCTTTGGAATATTTGAATGAAATAATTATCTATTTTGGATATTATAATTAAAGCAGTTTTACGTTGCTCCGGTAAGTTTTCAAGGGAAATGAAAATGTCTTGTGCATAAAATGGATTATGGTTTAACGTATCAAGGCCGTTCCACCAGAGTTTACAGTTTCTCAATTTTTGGACACTAACGCCCCGCGAAATAAGATCAGCGGGATTATTTTCAGAGTTTATATGATGCCACTGATCTAGATCGGTGTGGTTTTGAATTTCAGCTATCCGATGAGCTACAAACGTTTTCCAATTGTTTGGGGAATGTTTTAACCAACAAAGCACTATTTTTGAATCAGTCCAATCATGAATATTTTTTAATTTAATTTTAAGTGCTGCTAATACCTTTTGAGTTAATTTTGTTAGAAGTACTGCGGAGCATAACTCCAGTTTGGGAATAGTTAATGTTTTTAATGGAGCTACCCTTGATTATGCAGTAACTAAACGAATGTTTTCATTGGATTTTAAGTATATGCAAGCTCCATATGCTGACTCGGAGGCATCACAAAAACCATGAATTTCAAATTCACTTACATCATGTGAAATAATCATACGAGGGAGTTCAATGCTGTGAATTAACGGCAATTCCGTAATGTATAAATTTTTTACTAATATGATTCGAGACTGCCTCATCCCAGTCAAGTTTTAATGTCCATAGTTTTTGTATTAGAAGCTTTCATATTAAAATCACTGGACCTATCACTCCCAAAGGATCAAACAATTTTGATGTGCTTAAAATTATACGTTTTGTGACTGTCTTGGGCAAATTAATTTCAGTTGCACAATATTTTAATACGTCTTTATCACAATTCCAAATAATACCCAACGTTTTTGTTTCTCCTTGTTTATCCAAACTAATTATTTTGGGAATTTCAGAGTCATTTAAGTCGGAGAGCAAAGAAGTTCGTTGGAAGCCCATTGTCGCAAAGTGAAACCAGCTGCGATCAAAATATTGAATAAATCATTTTTAAGCTTATTAGTTGAATTCAACACTTGTGCACCAGTTAATAAATTGTCCACATAGAAATCGTGTAATATGGCATTTGACGCATTTGGAAAATCATTTTTTGTTTCTATCCCTAACTGATGTAATGACCTAATCGCTAGAAATGATGAACAGGACATACCGTAGGTGACAGTCTTTAATCGAAATGTCTGAATTTGTTCATCAGGATTATCTCTCCAGAAAATTCTCTGATAATTACAATGTGAGGGGTCTACTAAAACTTGTCGATACATTTTACTTATATCTGCCGTTATTACATACCTATATGACCTGAACCTTATTAATATTGAAAATAAATCGTATTGTATAGTAGGACCGGTAATTAATGTGTCATTAAGGCTTAACCCACTAGTTGTTTTAAGTGACGCATTAAAAACAATACAAAGCTTTGTTGTTAAGCTAGATTGCTTAATTACTGGATGATGTGGAAGATAATAAGTATTTTTTGTCTGATTAATTTCTTCAGAGGGTACATGTTCAAGATGCCCTAGCGTTAAATATTCTTTTATAAATTTTCTGTATTCTGATTTTAATTCTGTATTTTCTAAGTTATAAAAAAATCTTAGTGCAGTGTCCCTTGAATTACCTAAATTTTCAATAGAATCTTTGAATGGCAATGAAACAATAAATCGTCCTTCACCATTTCTTTTGTAATTTTGTACAAACAAACTTTCGCACAAGTTTTCATCAGTCGTAAATTTAACTAAGCTATTAGTTAGGTAATCGTCAACCTTCCAAAAATTTGACACAATAGATTCAAAGTTTTCGCTAATGGCTAAATTGGTACTTAAAATATCTTTGGTTTGAACATTTCCTTGCAACACCCCGCCTATAATCCAACCCAACAACGTATTTTGCAGGTAAAGCGCATTGTCTATTTTTAAGCGGTCGGGTAAAAGTAATTCCCAGAAGATTTGGCACTTAATAAAATGTCAATAGGATTAGTTATATTGTACTTTGGATCTGCAAGCTTTAAGTTCGTTGAAATTTTTTCTTGACCAATTGAATAATTGTGTATAGGTAATTGACAAGTAAGTTTTGGCAAAACTATACAACTTATGTTTTTTTCATAAGGACTGCAAAGTGATAAAATTTTTAGTTTTGTCATGTATTTTACACTATTTAAATGATTACTCACACCAACGATTGAGAAGTCGATGGGAATTAATTTTAATTTTAACATTTTGCATGCGGTTTCCGTTATCATGCAAACTTGTGAACCTACATCTAGTAGTGCACGTAAATTTCGTGAAGTATTATTTGAATTAACTTGAATTAATGCTGTTGACAAGATTACTTCATTTACTGTAGCACAAACACTTGTAGATGCAATCGCGGTATCATGTGTGCCATTCGGAACTTTTGTATCAAATTGATGATCATGTAGTAAATAATTGTGACGTTTATGGCATACTTTACACCGATATAAGAGCGACAATTTTCTGATTGATGATTGGTTTTTAAACAATTTTGACATAATTGCAATCTTTCTACTTCTTCGTTTCTTTGTTGATGTGACATGTTAATAAATTTTTGGCATTGATTGTTGTAATGATTTCCGTCGCACATAGCACATTATAACTTAATTTTGATTGCAGAGTTGGCAATTTGAAAGGTATTACGTTTGGATTCATCGCCAGACCTTTGATTTTAATTAAAATACGCTTTGGGTACTCTATCCGCTTCTAATGAATTTAAAACCTTACACTTTTTATCAAGAAAATCTAAAAAATTGTTTAATTTCGGGATATCTTCAGAACTCTTTTCTTCCCATTTGCGTTTTGTATTGTAATCTAATTTGGATAAAACTAAATATATGATTATTACGTCCCAATATTGAATAAGAAGGCCCTGCCTACCTAAAACCTTTAAATGCAATTTGGTGTTATGAATTAAATCCCGTAGTACTTTAGCAGTTACTTTCGGAATATGATTTAACTCTAATAGCAATTTTACATGTTTTTTATTATTAATCTTTTTTCTTCGTACCTTTGAATTAAAATATCAAGAGCGATTTGATGATTGTCTCCTGTAGTAGCCAAATTTTTAATTACGTTGGCAGCTTCTCCTTTAATACAAGATTTTAAATAGTGTAATTTTTGTAAATCATTTAATTTATTTTCATTGTGAATCATAGAAACGAATGTTTCATAGAAAAAAGCCATTGGTCGGGGTTACCGTCGAAATGTGGTAGTGAAATTGGAGGTAATTTAAGTTGACACTCATTAAAAGATTGAAAATGGTTTGCCGGCGGATTAGTATAATGATCCGTATCATGATTATTAGTTATTTGAGAATTTATTAAATCATTTTCCTTCGCAGCAATTTCGTAATACGCGTCTTCAAATTCTACCCGTTCATTTACTTCTTCAGGGTTATCCATTTCAAGTTCGGTTTGTACTAAATCAAATTGCTTAAATACATCGTCTAAATTTGAGTAGCGCAGCCGTAAATGTGTTAAGGTTAATTCATTAGAATTGCTCAAATTACTTTCATTAAAAACTGATATAAAATTAGATAATTTAGCTTTTAGAACATTACGTTTGGCGATTAGCGAATTTTTTTTAGTCATTTTGAGGAATTACATACAATGCTAAATAGAATAAAATTACCGACTGGGAATTATTTCCGATCGGGATTAAGCAAATTATGAAACAAAGACTCACTCACCGTTTACGGGAATTGCGTGGGAATTTTTCTTCGAATGCATTTTGCTGAAGACCACTTGCCGTTTGCGAATGTCGTGAGGAATTTTCTTTGGGAAATTAAATTTTTGATGTTGATGTTTTCTTGTAATCTTCTTTAAAAACTGCTGATTCTTCTAATGCGACTCAATGGACCAAATTTATGTAGGTTACTTAACGTTGCTCGTCGTCTTAAGCAACCTTAATGCTTTAAATAATAATCTCGAAGGACCGTACATTTTTTATTATTATTTGAAAACACAAACATACATTCAAAATGATTAATTATTAAAATGCAAATATACGTCTTTACTCAATGACGAATATATTGCGAGTGCTTACTACTACTTAACACCTAAATCTTTAAAAAATAATTTCTCCCCAACCGGTACAAATTAGAGGTGGGGATGTGAACCCTGTATAGTGCTAAACACACTTAAAGTTAAAATATTTATGACGCATTCTGAATAACTGTGTGAATTAATTTTCATGAACGTATGTTGACGTTAGTTTGATATTTTTATACAGGTTTCTGTTTCCTAAACTAGTTTTTGAGATTTGAACAACTAACTGTACATTCGTGAAATAGTTATTAAATTCATTTGCGATTTGTTTATTACTGTCAAGTATAAGACCCTTATTAAGAATAATTTTGTTAATTGTTCTCTTTTGGTTGCCCAAAATAGTGTTTATCAAACGCCACTGGTCAGCAGAGCGGTGACCGCATTTGGGAAATAGCTAGGCATAGTATTGGACTGTAAGTTTATTTTTATATCTTAAAAAGTAAAACACTTGAGGTTTAGATCATACGGGCGGTGTTTTAATTGTTTATAAAGTTGTTTTCCTTTTTCCAACCGATTTAGTAGAGTTTGATTCATCCATGGACTAATAAGTTTTGATTTTGCTAACTTGTTACTGATAAATGTAATTTGAACTACTTAATAGTTTGCATAGAGGTCAGATATATCAATATCGAAAATAGAAACTTCAAAACAATTGTAATTGCAATATCGAACTGAAATGTGGTTAATCAATACATGTTTGCGAGAGTTGTGTTACATGAGTCGGAGTGTTAATTAGAGAGACAAAACCATTGTTACATATTGTTGATAGGTAGTTAACATTTTCTGAATCTTTAGAATCTTTCGATATATCAATGTTGATGTCACAAATAATTATAGAATTGCATTTTAGAAAAGATAGCAGATTAGAGAATTCGTCAGAAATTTTTTAGGACTAAGTGCTTGTAATCAATAAATAACTGCAAGCAAAAAAGGAAATTTGTTAACATTAAATTCTTTAATAATACAATCAGCTGTTTCAAGTAAGCATATGGTAGTGAGATTTTAATATTGTTGTTTACGTATACGAGTGTTCCGTCTGGTCTGTAAGTTTCGTTACAACACGCTAAACAAGTATACCCCGGGATTTTATAAAATTGAAGTTCGGTTTCTGTCATCCAAATTTCACTCATTGGAATAATTTTTTCTTCAAACGACATTAAAACGGCATATTATTGAACTACTGGCAGACGCTAAAAACGCTTTTTACTGTCTAAACATTAAAAAGCAACAGTTCTTTTGTTTACACAACTATTTAGAGGTTGGTATGTCATATTATGAATGTAACAGTAAAGTACCAACTTGATTCGTCGAGAATAAAACGTCACTATAACACTCGAGAAACTCAAAAATTCGAAAACACATGAAAACTAGCAATAAACGCTTGAACAAAAAATAATATATTTCACTTGGAGGTAAAAAATATAATTGTTAAGCATAAAAGTTTGCTGGCGAGGCGTTAGCCGAGTGTTTACCTCCTAGTAAAATAATCTCTCATTTAAAGATACCCGGGAGCGTATAAACAAAATCAGGTGACCATAACATTAGAGAAGGCAGTAACCAAGAAAGGGTTTCAAAAGATCAATTTTACAATGAATCTACCAAATACTTTATAAAATATAAAGCAGTAGTAGGAAAAAGGGTTGAAAACTAGTTTTCATTAAGCGAAATGCAACCCATTTGAAAACGAACATATTTCATATGCAACTGAAATAAGCCAGACGGTAATCCACAGGCGCAGGCGGCTGATTCTCAAATGAGATTTTATAATTTAAAATTCTTTTCTTTTGAAGAGTAAATAGGTGATAATAGTCTTAACAGGTAAATTAACAATGTATTTGATGATAATAATATTTAAAACACTGTATTTGCTTTCAGTTGTTACACATTTCACCATGGAAATTTTTTAATATTAATATTTCAAACAATTAGTTCAAATGACATTAAAATTATGTTTAATTAAAAATTCCTTAAGGTTAGTTATTTTGTGTAGAATAAAAAATAATTTGTAAATCATGGCAGTAAAGTGGTTTTCCAGGTCTCAAGAGGTGGTCCATTTCTTCTTTCGACCTGAAAAACAATCACTTTATAACCTAGGTCTACAACAAACTATTATTTGTTTCAATTACATTCTTGAACGTGACTAAAATAAGTTAAAATTTTTCTTTAAACTGCGTATATTTATATGAACTAAACCGATATCATTTTATTTATTATCGAATATACAGTTATATGGCCGGTTAATAACTAATGTATTTAATTCCTTTTCCATGATGTGGAATTAATTTAAAGTTAATGTTCTAATTAACAAAATAATCTATAATGTAAATAATTATATTGTTTTCCTTTTTAATATTATAATCAGATTATTTTATTAGATCTTCAACACAATTCACTTTAACACTATTTGACCATTCCATTTTCTTGCAAAAAACTCCCGCTCTGGCACCATATTTAATTCTTTACAGGTCCGGTGTAAGGTGATCTCCAATAAAAACTCTCGTGACTGGAAAGTTTGTATTTAGTTCTCTTTTACCCTTACACTGATTGCTCGCCCTACATCTTGCAGTAGGCCCTTAGCATCTTCTCCCGTAGTTACGGGTAGCTCACTTATTTCAACGACGAAAGTACTGTTCTAATTTTTGTAGTGATGTGTTAACTGTAGATTCTGGGTCTTGAATTTTTGATTTTCACTGGTAATTTCTTTATATTGTTTTTTCATATCTTTTATAGCTTTGTTGGTTTCTTCGATTTTGTTGGAAAAAAATTCGAACTCTTGGAATTGATTTGCATGCGACTTCAGCTCATCAAATACATCTTTTTTAAATACATCTAATAGGCTAATCATAAATTCTTTGGTAGTGGTTGTTGCACCAGTTTCACTTGATTGATCATTATTTTTCTTGCATTCTTTGCAGTACCATTTTTTTTAATCAGTTTTTACTGTATCGGAAAATTTATTCATTACACAGTTATAGTGAAAGACTTCACCGCATGTAGAGCGCATTTCATCAGGTCACTGCTGTTATCACAAATTAGATAGCATACGTCACAGTTTGCCTGCATTATGAAGAATTCATAAATTTTTTTTAACTGGTACAGAGAAACCTGGTTATGGGATCTTAAGGGACCAAAAAGTTTGTACCATTTATTGAGGGTTTCCATTAATCCAGTTTTCCAATTAGGCAGCTTTAAAATTGTAGTTGTCTCATTTACAGAGGTCCCCGCTTATTGAGGTCGAAATATACCGATATTCCATTTTTAGAGGTGGAAATGCGTATTTTTGGTGTTATGAGTTTAATATAGGTATGATTGTATGTGGTACATACATACATTATGTATTATGTACGTAAAAAAAAATACAATACGGTAAAGTATACGACTTAAAGTAACCGGTTATGTTTGTTTGTACTTGATTGCCAGTTGCTGAAACCTGAAACCCATTTCTCGATAGAATAAATTTGATCAAAAACGTGTCAAAACCTAATTAATTTGTGTTACTTATACAGGGAATTGAGCTACAGAGTCCCAATTATAGAGGTAAACATCGAGAAAATCCTAGAAAAATCTCATTTGACCAGGTTCGAAAAATCCCATTAACAGAGGTAATTCAGTGAAAAAGTACCGGGACCTCATTGCAACTCTCAATAATAGAGGTTTCTCACTTATCCAGTTCCCATTTAATCAGGTATACACAATATTGAAGCTTCAAATATACAATCAGATTCCTTATAGCTTTAAATTTATTAAGGGTTGTAAAATAATTTAACGCACAAGATTTGTATTAAATTTTTTGGCCGAAGATTTTTAAATGGTAAAAATTAACAAATATTTTGCTGTCTTTGCTGTCAATTGTCAATATCGGTCATAAAGTGAACTGCAATTTAGAATACATAAGACGGCGCTAATCAAATACATGAAACTAAGAAAAATCCAAATCACATTATTTTTTAGATTAGATGTTTATTTTGCTCTTTACATTAAACAAAAAAATTTGGTTGCACATACACATTAATCAACAATTACAATAACAAAATTAAAAACAATTATAATTATAAAATAATAATAACTTATTGGCTTTCAATTTAACTTAATTATTTTTCTTTTTTGTTTCTCCATCCACTGTCTTCTCTCCATTGCTTCCCTTATCCAAACGATCCCTTCCCCATTATCTCCTAACAATATCCTTCTATCTCTTCCTTCTACTCTCAATTTATTGCATCCTTCTTTCATGTGTTCCAAGTTCTCCCATTCACCTCCGCACAGTCTACACAATCTATTCTCGTCCTTCCACCAATATTTATTTTCCCTTTCTTCATTTCCCACTCTAAATCTTGCAATTGCTCTTTCTCTTTCAGTCCTTCTTTTCCTGTTATATAACGTCGTATTCCTACTTTTCATTATATTTTCCTTCTTTTTATTCTCGATCTTCTCTCTTAAATTTGCGTATTTTGATCTCTTCTCACTAACTGTGCTTCCATACTTTTTCCTTCTCTTTTTATCTCCTCTCGCATAACCATCCCTTTTATATAATAATTTTCTTTCTCTTTCACCATATTTTATTTTTTGAAATTCTATCTCTTTCCAACATTCGCTTAATCTTTCCTCTACTCCAACTTTTCCTCATACCTCACTGCTCTTCTTCCCGTTTCGGTTCTTATCTTTTCTATTTTTGCTTCCTCTTGTACTATGTACCCTTGTGTTTCCTTTTCTAATCCCAACACCCCCTTCCAGTACTTCTCTTGTGTACTTTTTAGTTCTACCCATTCCTTCCATCCCCACACCTCTGTTCCGTACATCATCACTGCTTTGACTATCCTCTCAAATAACCATCGTCTTTTTTCAAAATGTTTCCCAAATATTCTTTCCCTATTCCCCACACTTGTCCGATTATCATATTTTCTTTTCTTTCCAATTTATTCACTATCCTTATTATCGTATTTTAGGACGTATCCTAAATACTTGTATTTGTCTACAATCTATATTTCTTTCTCTCCCCAATGCCATAATACTTTCTTCTTTCTCCCATTCTTCGTTTTAAATTCCATGATTTTTGTTTTGTTTACGTTTGCTTCGAACTTTTTTCTTTAGAGTTTTTATTACCCCTTTCATATTTTCTTCACTATGTCGTCCGCATACGCCAATACCCATACTTTTCTTCTTCCTACCACTATTCCTCTCACTTGGTTTCTCTCAATTCCTTTTTAGATTCACAATATATAAAGAAAATAAACACGGACTTAACGGACATCCTTGTTTTAATCCTCTTCCCGTTTTATACTTTTTTCCCATTTTCCCTCCTACTCTGATTTTGCAACTCGTGTCCTCATAAATTTTCTTCACCGCATCTATTATATCCTCACTGATTTCTTTTTTTGCCATTTAACAGTAAAAAGGTTGTGTAATTGTTGATTTAGTAAATATATTTTTGTTCTATAAAAAGATTTTTATTGACAATTTGAGTAATTTTTAGGCACGCTGAGCGTGTACTGTACGTAATTATGACGTTTCAGGGTTTGTAGTTTCAATGTTAATTTGACGTTTACACGTCAGAAGGCCAAAAAACAATATTTTAGCTCTCCGGAGGACCATTAACAATGTTTGTAGTCCCCGATTATGAAATTGGTTGGCGGATGCAACACGAATTCGAGAAATATAGGTTCGAGTTCTTTAAACGTTAATTAAAATTTTTATCTAAAATAAATTAAAAATCTTCTTAATATTTTAAATTTTAAAAAGTTAGTGATTTCATATAGCAAAATGTTTGATTCGTTCTACTCAAACACTACAAACATTAGAATTGTGAAAAAACTTTAGAAACTTTAAAGTTGAATATTTTGCTTATAGGCAAGAAGGCATCTAATCCATTGTGCATGGTAGAAAAATGTGCGAAATTTACTGGAGCGTTAAATTAAAAAGCTTTTGTAGTTTAGATTTCTCGACGCTCTGTCTTATAGGATAATGAAAAAAGCCAGAGAATGGAGTTATAGTTAATTTTTTGATTTAGGAAAATTTCTTTTATGATTTGTTCACAAATATTTTACTGTATCTAATTATAAATATGCATTTCCTTGTATTTTTTGTACATTGCTTCGAAAATATATTTAATAGATTATCTCTTATAAATACATGTATATTTTTAAGTTTTAAAGCAATTCAGATATTTTACTAAAGAAATTCTCTCTTGGAAGATTACTACCACATCACATGACGTATTATTACGAAGTACAAAAATACATTGTCCTAACATTGATTTGACGAGTCATAAGCTCCAATTGTTTTCGACTTTGATATTCAGGAGGAGCAAAGAAACGTTTTAATTATATTTTCTAATTATTTTTTTCTAAATTTGGTTGATAATTACATTTAAAGGCGAGAATTCCTCATTGCCTTGATAATAAATGTGTAAAAGCGTATAGAAAGTGTGCATCTACATAAAACATTTTGCTCGAAAAATAAAATAAAAGTCTAATACCGTATAGAAAGTGCGCGCAAAACAGATACGAAAAAATCTCCGAGTATTTACTTACCTCGTTCAAAACCGTCATGCGCTTGATCCCTTAAAAACGTTTTTGCTTAAAAAAGATGTACTAAAAGAAAATAAAGTTTCAGAAAAAAAAGTTTAAATAAAAGTTATAGATAATAAAATTTCTAACAACTGTTTTCCTTTGTGTAATTACTATTATTATTAAAGAAATGATTAAATAAAGATTAAACAACAGGTAATTATCTTGTAATTAAGCATTGGGTCAAAAAATTCTTTAAATTTAAGTGGTGTGTGATTATATTATTTGAAAAAAAAATATATGTAAGTCAAACTTTTGAAAATATTTTAAGTAAACGAAAAGTGCAGAAGGTTAAGTGCCTTTTCGTTTTTTTAGATTAATCCAAAATTTAATCAAACCTGCGGTATTATAAATAAACGCTTACCTAGCAAGTTTTATTAAAATCGGACTAGTGGTTTTGTTGATATCGTTTTTACATACGGACGACCGGCTGGCTGGTCTTCCAATGAACTTTTTTCTTCATTGTAACGTAGTAACTTTTTAGGTCCGTAAAGCTGCACCCTCCATATCACCAATT
Organism: Abscondita cerata; assembly: GCA_030710515.1. NCBI lineage: Eukaryota > Metazoa > Arthropoda > Insecta > Coleoptera > Lampyridae > Abscondita > Abscondita cerata. Next base: position 337,519 of record JALBCR010002576.1, read on the forward strand.
TTGAAACTAAAGAGCTAGGAATTGTGTACTTTTTATGTGCTAATTTTGTACCGACTTGAAAAATTGTGTACTACAAAATTAGGCATATTTTTTTAAGGTTGAAATGTGGGCTTGCGTAAAAGCTATACCCCCATACCAGAAATGATTGAAAGGGTAGTTCAATCGCAAAAAGAAAAGTACAGAAATTATGTACTTTTTATGTGCTAGGAGATGAGACAAGTCTTGGTACGGTAAAGTCATCCACTACGAAGATATGGGGAATGAAAACTTTATCGAGCGTCTAGTGATATACATACGATATGATGTAACGACACCAAGTGATGAATATATAGTGATGAGGAGAAATGTGGTGAGCAATAATGCTGAAGGTACTTAGATAGGTAGTGTTAGCAGAATTAACGCAAAGTGAGTTTGCAGCACAATGAAATACCGTGTGTATGAACTAAACAAATTTATTATGAAAAGCACGTGTAATTGTAGTTACATTAACCGAAAGGTGAGCTCTTAAAAATACTAAATATTCCACCGAATCATTTACAGGTCACGCTCCAGTGGCGTAGCATTTTCTCTAACACTCCCCCTTGCGACGGGCTTGTCGAATTAACCAATCCCATTAACTTTAAGCAGTTTTCGTGTTTCTTCCAAGATAATGATTTAGTAAGCACATCAGATGGCATTTCTTCCGTTGATACATGACGTAACACGAATTGCTTGTTGTTTAGCGTTTCACGTATGAAGTGATACTTGATATCTATGTGTTTGCTTCTTGCATGAAAAACTGGATTTTCAACCAGCCTTAAAGCGCTCATATTGCCATAGAAAACTGTTATTTGAGCTAAATTTTCAAGTCCAAGCTCGGTTAAAAGCTTTCGAAGATAAATGGCTTCTTTGGCAATTTCTGTTAAACCCATGTACTCGGCCTCGGTTGATGATAGTGCAACGGTTCGTTGTTTTCTTGAATCCCATGTGATAGGACAACCAGACAGAATAAAAGAAAATCCTGTGTACGGTCTTCTGTCGTCTAGACTTCCACCCCAATCGGCGTCGACATAACCGTTAAGTTGGTCTGTATTGGGAAAGTATTCTGGTTGCGATAGATAAATAAGTCAAAGCACCTATGAGTTCTCTATACGGTAGTTTTTCTTCATCTTCTGAAGCAGGTTCAGTTGGCTTCGTTAATTTTACGTTAGAGTCAAGTGGAGTGCTGATGGGTTTCGAGTCAGACATTCCAAATCTATCTAAAATTTCAGTAATGTACCCTCTTTGGTTTAAAATAATATTGTTCTGAGTTTGTCTGAATTCGATTCCTAGACAACTTCCTACGTTTCCAAGGTTTTTAATTTCGAGGTGTCTTGACAGATTTTGTTTTAGGTCATTTATGGATTTTAGAATTCTTGAAGCAATTAGTATGTCGTCAACGTAGATAATTATTATGGTTAGATCTCCCCCTCGACCAATACGATACAAACATGGATCCAAATCGGTCGGTTCTGCACCATATTCTTGTAAAATTTCATCTAGTCTAGCGTTCCAGCTTCTGCCAGCCTGCCGTAAACCATATAGGGATTTTTTCAATAGACACACTTTGTTTCCGTTTCTCAAAGTTTTCAGCATTTCTGAAGCTTTTTCGTTAATATTCGAGTCGTCTTTTTAAGAAAGAATGTTTAAGATGTTAACCAATTCTTTTGGAGGTTCCATATATATGGTTTCTTGTAGCTTTCCATTTAGGTATGCGCATGTTACGTCAACTTGGTGAATTTTCATTCCGTAACGAGCTGCTATCGCTGAGAATAATCTTACGGAGCTTAAACTGGAGCGAAAGTTTCATTGAAGTGGATTCCTGGCTGTTGGTTGAATCCCTGAGCAACAAGACGTGTCTTCCTTCGTTCAATACTTCCGTCGCTTTTGTATTTGTTTCTCAATACTAATCTAGTTCCAATGATGTTTTCGTTGGAGGGACGGTCTACAAGTTTCCAAGTGTTATTTCGTATTATGGAAGCGACTTCGACTACCATTGGGTCATACCATTCGTCGGCGTCGGCAGATTTTAATGCTTGCTTCATCGGTACTTCCGAAGTAAAAGCTTGTTCAATTTCTTCGGCATTCATGGTAGCTGCGGGAACCATTTTAAATTATTTTGTAGGCCTTCCTCTGTTTCCTGTTCGTACTAATTGTGGTCTTCCAGGTCCTCTCGTAAAATTTTGGTTCTTGTTCTCACCGTCATCGAGTAGACTGTTATTTTTGTCTTCAATCGATTCGACTTCTACTAGTACGTTTGGAGCTCTATCCTCACTTTCAGGTTCTCTTTCGTATTCGATTTCCAAAAAAATAGAGTGCGTGTGTATTATTGTCGCGATCTCGCCGATCGATATTATTGACGGTCACGCTCCAGTGGCGTAGTATTTTCTCTAACACTCCCCCTTGCGACGCACTGAGCCGGGCTTTCATTTCTGAAATGTATTTTTTATTAAAAATTATGTACCCTTGATTTCAAACTGTTATCATATTCTACTATTAAAAAGCTGTCTCCTGGTACTTTAAGTGAATTTTGTACCGCAAAAACTCTTCCAGTAATAAGCCCCGAAACAGAAAAAATCGCGATTTATTATACTTTATTGTGCGTAATAAGAGATGTAAAAATTATGTACCACTGATTTCAAAGCGTCATCATATTCTACTATCGATGAGCTATTTTTTGGCACTATGTCTAAATTTTTTACCAAAAAAACTCTTGCAGTAATATGCTCCGAAAGAAGAAAAATCGCGGTTTATTATACTTCATTGTTGGTAATAAAGGATGTAAAAATTATTTACCCCTGATTTCAAGGTGTCATCATATTTTGCTATTGATAAGCTATTTTTTGGCACTATGTCTAAATTTTGTACCAAAAAAACTCTTGCATTTATATGCTCCTAAAGAGAAAAATTCGCAATTTGTTATACGTCATTGACAGTAATAAGGAATGTAAAAATTATTTACCCCTGATTTCAAAGTGTCATCACTATGTCTGAATTTTGTACCTAAAAAACTGATTTATGAATTATTATAAGCGCCACAAAAATTATATTTTTTTTGTATTATTGTTGTTTATAAATTCAATAACATTAAATAACATTTTTTATTGGAACTTGGAATTAAAAATAATATCTGGAATTATTTATCTTATTACTGCAAGAGTTTTTTGGGTACAAAATTCAGACATAGTGCCAAACGATAGCTTATCGATAGTAGAATATGTTGACACTTTGAAATCAGTGGTATATAATTTTTACATCCTTTATTACCGACAAAGAAGTATAAAAAATTGCGATTTTTCTTCTTTCGGAGCATATTACTGTAAGATTTTTTTGGGTACAAAATTCAGACGTAATGCCAAAAAATATCTTATTAATAGTAAAATATGATGACACTTTGAAATTAGGGGTACATAATTTTTACATCCCTTATTACCGACAATGAAGTATAACAAATCTCGATTTTTCCTCTTTCGGTGCTTATTACTGGAAGAGTTTTTGCTGTACAAAATTCACTTAAAGTGCCAGGAGATAGCTTTTTAATAGTAGAATATGATAATAGTTTAAAATCAAAGGTACATAATTTTTAATAAAAAATACATTTCAGAAATTCTTTTTCTTTCTCCCTCCCCCTTGATACCCGTTTCGCCCCTATCTATCTAAGTACTTTCAGCATTATTTCCCACTACATTTCTCCTCATCACTATATATTCATCGCTTGGTGTCCGTTACATCACATCGTATGTAAATCACTAGTCTCATCTCCTAGCACATAAAAAGTACATAATTCCTGTACTTTTCTTTTTGCGATTGGACCACTCTTTCAATGATTTCTGGTATGGGGGTGTAGCTTTTACGCAAGCCACATTCCCCACATTTCAACCTTAAAAAAATATGCCTAATTTTGGAGTAAAAAATTTTTCAAGTCGGTACAAAATTAGCACATAAAAAGTACATAATTCCTAGCCTTTAAGTTTCAAAATTGGTGATATGGGGGGTGCAGCTTTACGAACGTTAACTTTTTTTCGTCGTCCGCGCATTTATGACTTACATTAATGTAAACAAAGTTGATAGTTCATTTCAATTATTAATAAACGGTTTTTTTCAATAGACGATTTTAGTATAGGAAACTAAATATACATATGCAGTAAATTGAGTTGCCGTTTTAACAATATTTATAAATGAACTACAACATAAAAATATAAATAAACAGTTTGTCGTAATTTGTAGCGAAGAAAATTTTAAAAATAACAAATCGACATTAGTCTACAGTTGTAATAAATGTTTAATTTGTTCACACAAACTAGTAGAGAGCCCAGTCACTGAAAAAGTGTATTCTGTAGACATTTAAAAACTAAAAGCTAAACCTGACCAAATCGATAGCTTTTAAAAAAATTTAAAAAAAATGTTATCCAAAAATTGTCTTTTGCAAAAGAGCGTTATTCAAAATTTTTGAGTTATGTAATGTATTAAATAGTTGAAACTGAGATATTTCTTTGGTCAAAATTTTATAATGTTCTCTGTAGACGTTTGGTCGTAAAAAAATAAATTATTTCCATAAAAGCATTGCTTCTTCTTGTGGGAAATGCAAATTTTAATTTAATTAATTTACCGCGTTTTTACGTTTCTGACTCTATTACTCGTAAACTAAGGATCGAATAAAAAAGTATTCTTTACAAATTAAAGATAATAACCTCGTTATGGCTAAAAACTAACGCAGCTATAAAATCTTCAAGTGATTCGAGATGTAAACGTTGATCATCTTTTGCACCGCACTAATCGCCGCGCTCGAGCGTTATCCTAAAGCTGAGCTTTCCGTGTAGGTTTTTATTTCTCATTAATATTTTTAAAAGCACTGTCGGAATCAAAAAGCCTAGCTCATTAATTCGTAAAGAATGCGTTTTTTTTATTTGATCCTTAGTTTACGAGTAATGGAGTCAGAAACATAAAAACATTGCTAAATTAATTAAATTCTCGCGGGCGTTTAAAATTTGCATTTCCCATAAGAAGCAATGCTTTTATGGAAATAGTATGTTTTTTTACGACCAAACGGCTACAGAGAACATCATCAAATTTTTACCAAAGAAACATCTCAGGTTCAGCTATTTAATGCACGACATAACTTAAAAATTTTGAATAGCGCCCAATACAATTTTTGAACCACTTTTTTTTGGAAGTTTACTTTTATAAAAGCTATCGTTTTGGCCAGGTTTTAGCTTTTAGTTTTTAAATGCCCACAGAATCAATTTTTTTAGGCACTTTCGGGGGCGTGAGAACTCTACTAGAAGTTATTTTTGTATTGTATGGTACATTCCGATGATAACATTTGATAACATTTTTGGTGTTCAGCTTATTAATGTTACAAATTATTCTATGACGAAGTTCATTATTATTTCTCAAATCTTCAAAAGTTAAATTCTTTAAGTAGGGTTTGAAAAGAAAATTAAAACTATAAAAAAAAGTAATGATGACCTGATAAACATTCTGACTACTAAAAATACCTTTTGGAGGTGTAGTAAAACCTTTTTAAGAACATGTTTTTTTCTGAACTCAACATGTATATGTTTTATGAAATGACAAAACCGTAAGGTAAAACCAAGCCTCATTGATAAAGAATCTTAATAGCCCAATCAATTTGGTACACATTTGAGTAAAACAAAATTAAGGAATCTATAAAATTCTGAAATTAGGTGGTTAAATACGCATTCTATCAGATTAAACTTTCTCCAAGTCATACCTATGATCTGTGAACTGCAAATTTTTGTAGAGTTCCAGACTTAAAAATTAAATAATAATAAAAAAAATTATGTATAATTACCCTAAAAGGTAGACGACACATTAAACCGCTAGTTTTTTTGTACGCTTTTGCTCTCGAAATATATCGGAAAGAATTCTCCGCCTTAAATTTTTTGTTTGAATTAATGAAATAAGGGCGATGTAGGGACACTTGGTGTGAACCTTGTAACGTGTTACTAGAGGTATGTACAATGTATGTTTAGATTAGTTTTGGGGATGCTTTATTTTGAACCAGATTTAAATTTACCCTTTTGCACGTTTTAGTTTTACCTTTTACGATTGTTTAAACCACAATTATAGAAAAATTTACTAATTAGGAACCGCTAATGTAGTTTCTTTGTCTGAAAATTTATTGCGTAGAGAATCGTCTCGCGCGTATTTTCTTTTGTAAAACGCTCTTATGAAGCGTTCGTTACCAATTTATCAAATGTTTTTTTATTAAAGTTTAATTATATTGAGTTCATATATGTTGCTATGGGAAACAATAGATAAAATATAAGTTAACAATGTTTAGTTCAGATTGTAAAATAACCACTGTCGCGGAGGCATAAATTTGGGCGTTTTCAGTCTATTTTTAGAACATATGAAGGGGATTTTTTTAACAATGCAACAAGATGTGGAACGCTACTAAATTATTATTTGTTTTAAATCGTTTGTTTTAAGGGTCGTTTACATCTATTTGAATTGAATTAACGTACGTAAAATTAAGAATTGCCAAATGTTTAGCACCATTCCGCTAACACTTGCGTATACGGAAAATTAACGTGTATACGAAATTGTTGTGTCATTTTCAACTTAATAAGTAACTAGACAGTTTATTTTGTTTGTATGCAGTTTTACCATGAGTGATTGTAAAGTAATGTTCAATGAGAACTTCTTAAGCTAACTTAGTAAATGTAAGCGGAAAGCTTCGTGTATTCGTGCGTTGATTCTTATTTTTTTTGTGTCTGCATTGATTTAGTTTAATTGGATGTGAACGATACCTTACTCCTGAATTCGTTTGTACTTAACTTTTACAAGTTGGGGAACGTTTTTGAATGAAGGCTCTTATCGATGTTGTTTTTTGATATATTGATTTAGTTCGAATCGGATGGGTGTATTTTAAGCCGCCTGGTAACGACCGTTGGTTGACTTAATTGTCCTACCTGGTTTGTTGCAAGTGGAGTAGCTTGTACACCTCCACCGTGGAATTATTTGATATTTTGATTTAACAAACGTTGGGGAGTGTTCGTCAGAAAGGGAGCGGTTCAAGCCGCCTGGCAACAACCGTTGGTTGACTATGTCCTAGCTGGTTTGGTGCAAGTGGAGTAGCTTATCTCTCTCCCCGACTTAATGCCATAAAGAGAGGTTCAAGCCGCCTGGCAAGAGCTGTTAGTAGACTTAATGTCCTAGCTGGTTTGATGCAAGTGGAGTAGCTTATCTCTCTCTCAATTTAACATGAAACTTTTACTATGACATTTATTGTGATTGAACTTATTATTTACCTGCTGATACAAAGAATATCAAAGCAGAGGTTATTGATTTATGATCTTGATTTTATTTGATATGATATTTATTATGTATATGCAATGTATTGTTTTTTTTTTTTCTCTGTGTTTTTACTAACATGCTACAAACGAAGTTATGAGGCTATTTGATGATTATTTATCTCATAAGAATTGAAATATGATGAACATATCTTGTTGCAGTGTTTTATTTGATTTGGTTAATATTTTGATTATTGACATTTTATGTGTTATGCCTTTGTGATTTGTGTGTTATTTGTGTATGTCCAATGTACTTTTCAGGTTTTCCTTTTTGTAAGCAGCCTATGCAGGAATTAAATATTAAATGTTATTGTGGTTTGCATGTGAGTTTTATTTTAATTTATTGGTTTATAATACATTATCCAAAGTGAATCAGTTCTCATTCAATCCGAATCTATCCAAATCTTGTAGATAAATTAAAAATAATCACAACGTAGGATCCTTTTCAATTTTATTTATTTGACGACCACAACTTTCTTTTTGTTAAGGCCAAATTTTATTAACTTTATTTTTGGAGTGGGTTACTGACTTCTAATTTATGTACTACGACATGGGTTAGTTGTCACCTCTGATACTCGTGACTTGTTTTGAAATTTTGTCATGCATGTATCACTACATTTTATAATTTTTAATTGTTTAAATTTAAATTTCTTTAAATAAAAAATATGAAAAAAGTTAGAAACAAAAGTTGTTTTGTTTTTTAAACCTTAATTTGCATCAAAAATACAAGCAATTTTCTAGGCATGCGCAACGCCTCACAGTTCTCCTGATATTTTAATCATTCACTCTTTGATTAATAATATCAGATAGAAATAGTATTGATAATTACTAAATCAACACTATTTATTATAGATATCCTAAATTTTAGTGAATAATATTTTTAGAAGGATTTAAAGTATTGTTCAGTGCTAATATTAACTTTGAAATTAAGGTTAAATAAGCTTAAGAAATCTGCAAATTCTTGCTCATAATTATTTTAATATTTCTTTTGCAAACTTTTTTTTCTAATACTACTTTTTCATCTTAATAAAACTTAACCAAACTCGGTTACAATGGGAAAAAAGTATCAACCTTTCAATTTCGAAATTTTATAACACTTTGTTGAAACGTAAAATTTTTAAGTTTAAAATACGTATAATTTCAATAATATTTGAGATGTCTCTTTAAAAATTTAACGAAACATACTTCAAAGTCTATATTATTCTTTTGTTGTACAAATCTTTATTATCAAATTTAAATAGTGAATTATTTATAATCACAGGTGCACAAACGCGTCTTATTTTAATAAAATGCAGGATAAATATGAAATCTTGAAAATTCACGAACACATAAATAAATATTTTTAGTAGCGGTTACATATAGTGAGAACGTAACCAATGTTACCTATATTTATAATAGTGCAGTGAAAGATGAGGTAAGAATGTCAAAAGCAGCGTTGTGTATGACATATACAGTATGAACGTTATAGTCGGGAATAATTGATATGTATAAGTTCCAGATCGTTTACGACAGAAACCCTCGGACAGGTCAATTTTGTTTTCTTAAAGCGCATATTTCTTGAATTTCAAATTAATTTTTTATCCCCTCTACTTTTTCCAATGACGTCAACAATTTTTTTTAAGCAGCACCACCTACATTTTTTTGCAGTTTTGGGTAGATTTAAGCATTTGAGTTCCGACATGTGTCACTTTTGCAATGGACGTTGACAGTTCTCCAGATATTAATTTTTAAACTGAAACAATAACTAGATATATTTTACAAGTAGGTACATAGTATTTTTTAAGCAAGTGATAAAAATTTACTTTAAGTTATTTTGTCATTTGGTAACAATTATTTATTACAAATGACGAACCAGTTTTTTTAAAGTAAAAGTAAAACAAATGGTCGTTACCAACTGATAACGTGACTTAAAAAAATTTTTTTATTTCTTGTTTCAAAAAATGTGTTTTCTCTAGTTTTTGTTTGTCAAAAATTAATATTTTGGGAACGGTCAAAGTCAATGTCAAAAATGACTCAGAAAACTAAGTAGGGCCATTTCAAAAAAGTATCAATGACGCTAGTGCAAAAAGTAGAAAAAGTAAAAAGTAAATCTGAATATGCGCTTTTTGATAGTATATTACGTAAAAAGAATTGTAAGAAACATATTACGTACGACTGTGAAGAGTCGTAACCACATGACTACGGATTTGTTTCCTAATTTTTTTGTCTTCATTTTTTAAAGATTTTCGTTAAAATAATGTCCGTGCAAAAATGACCTTTACTGCACTTATATAATTAGATCTATTGAAAAATCTTTACCTTTGTAACAAATTAAGATATTAAAAAAAATCAAATAAAAGTTGTAGCTTAAGATCTTAGGGTACAACTTTTGTTGGAAATTTTTTGCATTCTTATTTTTTAAAAATTATATTAATAAAATAAAAACGCAGGTAAATACAGGCGTGCACAAGTAACCACATGTCTTTTTGCGTGGAGAAAGTTATTATTATTATTTTTTTATTTATTTACACATAATACAGAATACACAATGGAAATAATTAATTTACTTAATATATCCCACTAATTAAATTAGAAAAAAATTGTAATTTAAAAATCAAAATAAATACAGATTTATATAAATTAATGTTCCGCCCTAACTAAATTTTGATTTTTTTAACATTTGAATTAAATAATTCAAACTAATTAGGTTTATTAAACATATTGGCAAAACATAATATTCGATCAATTGATTGAAAACGACTGAAGTTTGTTAAATGTGTTTTTAAACGAAATATTGTAATACGTGAATTTGGAAATACAATAAAATCAAGATGTTCAAGAAGATCATTGCAAGAAATTTTGTTATTTACTAAGTTATGTAAAAAACATAAATCTGTTATTATGCGACGGTCCTCTAAAGATAAAATGTCGAGTTTGTTCATAATGACACCATAGTTGCGAGGTACATGTTTTATATTTAGTTTATATTTAATGAATCGTAAAAAACGACATTGCACTTTTTCGAAAGCCTTGATATCGCAACACAAGTATGTCAACCAAACGGGAGACATACCGTGTGTCCCGGAAAATCTGAAGCATTCTGTTTAACATGGGGAACTTGAATTGTTCGATTTATATGTCCCCATGGTGTTCTTAGGATATTTTCACTATCAGAACACTTAACAATGTCTACTACAAAACGTTTTGCTTAATAATTTCTAAAATTTAAGTATTTTTTCTATTTCGGTGTTTTAATGGCATAATTATAGTATCGAAACGATGCAAAACAGGTTGTTTATAGAGCTCCTTAAGACATTGTTTCTGGTAATTTTTCTTAGTAACAGTTGTTTACCCTGACATTGGAAAAATGTTTAATGTCAGTTATCTAAAAACTGTCAAAACAAGTTAAAACTGTGAAGTACTTCTTAAGATAATATGAACTTATAAATACGGTAACAGCTTCGCGCCTCGTTTTTTAAACTTGAAATCATACTTTAAGAACTCTTCTTATGAAACATGTGTTTTAATGTACTATAATAATATTTCAAAACGTACAAGTGTTCAAATCCCAGTCCGATTTCTTTTTTTAGTTGTATTATTATTTGGAAATATCAGCATTTAATTTCGATCGGTAAAGAGACATAAGTTTTAATTTTTTTTTGCTTGAACTAGCAAAGGATTTATTAGACTATTACCATTATAAAACATTTAGTTTAATTGTTTAATAATAGGGAGTAATAACTTCTGCGCATGCCCATGCGCATACGTCATTACGCATGCGCACAAGGAACTCACTAATTTTAGCTTTTGATTTTACGATATCTAAAAACTCTAAATGAATAATATACTAATAAATTTATTACCAGTTCAAGTAAAGAAAGTAAAACTTTTCATTATGTCTTTTCTCCTATGGAAATTAAACCCTGTTCTTGAAAATAATAATACAATTAGAAAAAGAAAATAAGACTGGGATTTGAACCTCGCCCGTTTTGAAATTTTATTAATTATTTATTCAAATATTTTCAATATGATTGGTTAAATTTTAGAAATTATTACGCAAAACGTTTTTAGTACACATTGTTAAGTGTTTTGATAGTGAAAATAACTTAAAAACACTTTTGGGACATATAAATCGGACTTTTCAAATTTTTCGTGTTAAACATAATGTTTCAGATTACCCGAGAGACACGGTATAGTCTAATTGACACCGTACTAAAGTAAAATAAAGTGCCTGTAAACAATCAACGTTAAATGAACAACATATGCGGGAAATAAACCTCCACATTTGAAAACGTATGTGTAATATATATATATATATATATATATATATATATATATATATATATTTATTATCGAATCAGTTCACAGTACACTGTGAAAAACCAATTGTACATAATTTACACAGTACAACTGCATGGTTAACTCAATCAAACCCTTTAGCAAAGTCTGTGTGTAAGACATCAGCTTGTTTACAGTCTTCCAATGTTTTAGACAAGATTTCCTTGAAAATGATTAAATTTGATAGAGTAGATTTCACTTGTACAATACCAGGTTGTTGATCACAAATTAAACTTTTGGATATCCACATTATTTGGTCTGCAACTAATTTGTCTAATAACTTTGGAATAATAGATTGAATAGAAATTCCAAGATAGATCTTTTTTACCAGACTTGAAAATGGGAGTTACATTACTCAATTTATATCGATTTACATCGGGGAAGGACTTCTCCCTTAAGAATTGATCAAACAGCATATGTATTGAAGTAATAAGGGTTGACACGCAATTAATAAGTACACACGAGGGAATATAATCAAGGCCACTTTTTTTTTAGTTTTTCATTGACTTTATTGATTCAAATTTTTTTTCGTAACACATAATCTAATATTTATCAAATTAGAAATAGATGTTTCTATAAAGAAATTATTAAAATTGTCATAATTTTGTGAATCAGAATAAACGGACAAGAATTTACTCATTCCTTAATTTTTTCTAGATTTTGAGAATATTTTGTGTATATTTATTGGACGAAAATCTAATAAGTCTCAGATAAAACTGTTACAAAACCATTGACAGTATTAAACCAGTGCAGGGTAATCAGTCTTAATATGTTGGTGGAGCGCTTGCACACGGGCAGGATATAAACGAGTATCTTTGTTTGATATGATGTGACAAGTCATTATCGAAAGTTTAACTTGTTACAGCCAATGTAGAGATGTATTTGGGTTTCGTCTGTGATTTATCAAACACTGTCAGACACTTTTGGTGTTTTTTGTAGGTGAATCATTATTTTGATTAAGCTCCAATCCGTTCTCACAAACAAATAAATACGCCTTGTTTTGCTTTTGCTGTCATGAAAACAACATTCGGCATTGACTATTTCAGTTCTCCATCAACTTAGTAACCATAAAATACTGTTTGCAAATATCCATAGAAAGGTCGAAAACGTAAAGAATTATCAAAGGCAAAGATCACAAGAAAGTAGAAACCACAAAGTTACACTATATTACATATTTCAAAAATTGTGGTAAGTTTACAAAACGGCGATTTACAAAGGTACGTTTACTATAACATATCTTCTAAAATTATTTAAAGTATAACGCTGACGTGTTAACTTATCTCGAATGTTAATCGCTCTTATTAATGCATTCGTTTGTTAAATAACTATAAAAACTAAAGTATTCGGTAACTTGTTAGACATATTCTAAGCAAAATATTTCGGATAAGTGTACGATAACAAAACTATTTAACACAATTTTGAAGAAACTAAGGCAAAAATTAGCAAATTGTAAATATGGTATTTTTTGATAAAACTGCTGGTACATCGAACGCTGTGCAGCAAATATCTATTGTTTTTGGAAATATTGAATTTTAGTTGTTGCATGATACCCGCATTAAAAAAGTACAAACAATTTGACAAATTAATTAAACCCTGGTTTCTGTTTTCTAACGAACAACCTTCACATATGACAATTAACTTATGACAATGGAAAGTAAATTTAATCAAACGTTTTAATTGTGATCAAATATAGAAATATATAGAAATTACGAAATGAATAAACATTAATTAATTAATAAATATTTATGGACTTTACGTGTGTATGCGAAGAAGTGCAGACGTGGTTATTTAAAGTGGAAAGTGACATTTGATTTATAAAGTGTAGTTATAATTAATAAAAAGCAACGAGTGAGTGAAAAAAGACTACTAAGATATAAACAATTAAGCGAGTTTTCTATTGAAATCGGCAGTGTTACCGAGCACGTGCAGCAGATGATAAAGCGGTACCCAAACGTTGCATGTGATAAACGGGGCATTTACTTTATATTTATACGTAAATTTACAAAGGTTATTGTAAATAAGCTACTGAAAAGTGTTATTTTGGAGGCAGGGCACTAACAGTAGCGCGATTAAAACCTGAGGGAATTTAAAATCTAATACAAAGCGAAAGAAATAAAAAAAGGTATAGTTACTTATATGAAGTAAACATGTCGGACTCATAAAATGTAGATAACTCTGAATCAAAACGAAAGAGATAGAACGATCTAAGGGAATGCTTTAAAAAAAGCAAAAAGAGTACGAGAACGCCGACAAGGAAAGAAAAAGAAGAAGTTAGTGGAGTCATGGAAATATGTAAGGAAACTCTGTAAGAGGTGAGGAATATTAGAGGAGAACAAAAAAATAGAGGAAAAGATAAAAGAAAATAATGAAGAAATCAGGGCGTTAACAGAAGAATTGCGTAAGACTAACGAAAAGTGGGAAACAGGTTCCCATACTTTTTTTTCTCATAGACCACTTTAAACATTTTGCTGGATCTGGTGGACCCCTGCAGCTATTACATTTACTAACTTACTTCCAAAACCCGAAAAAGTATATGTCTATGTAAATCTGTGTTGTGGCTATTTTTCAATCAACTATGAGTTGAAAGTTTTCGAAAAAAGGTGAGAATTTATATTGCTTTGATTATGCTGTGAGTATTGTCATTCAAGCTAAGTTTCAAAGCCAGTCTAAAAAGCGTCTTCATCCAACAGTTGGATTCCTACTTTACTTTTTGTATTCTAAGATTGACTCACAGTACAAGACACCGATAATCTCCACTTCGGAGTGGTAAAAAGTAAAAATAAATATTTTCTTGTTTTGTAGCTATTTATTCAAACACAAAATTAGTACACTTTTAATTATGTTGTTATAACAGTCTTAGTAGAATCAAAATTTAACATCAAAACTAATAATGATTATTATTTTAAAAACAGTCGCAATATAATCAAAACTTTGATACATTTCTTTTTCATTTCTTTCTTCATTTAAATAACTTGACTTTCCTTTAGTTAGAATTTGTATATATTTATAGCTGTATCTCCCATTTTTTATTTTTGCATTCTTTATTGTTTTGGAGTGTCTTTATCCATTTCTTTTTTATCCCCCTCCCCCAAACTTTGATTATATTGCGACTGTTTTTAAAATAATAATCATTATTAGTTTTGATGTTAACTTTTATCTCAGATTACTATTGTAATCTGAGATAAAAGTTATAATTTAATGGAAGGGATGTACTTGGTGAATTGACAGCAAATTATCAATATTTGGCTTGAGTTTAGTTAAGTATAACCGTAAATCTCCTCGCTCTGTAATATTTAATCTGCTCCGTTTTTGTCAACAAGTTTGTTACGGCACTAAAACTGCGTTCGACAAGATATGACGAAGGAAACGCTATGAAATTTTGCACAATTCCCACAGTCCTGGATATTTTTCAGGTATTTGTGCCTGCAGCCAAAATGATTGATACCCTCTTTTGAATGCTACTTTGAGTTCCTCATTAGCGCTAAGTTCGAGTAGCTCTTCTTGCAGTACCACATTTTCCACTTCAGTTTCATCATATGGATTTATTATCCATAGGTGGTATATCCATCGACAGAATGTCTTCAAATCTGATTTTAAAATCATCATACAGGGCAATCAAATGTTGAACATACGTCTGAATATCTTCGTCGAGGCATTCTACCTGCGATAAATTTGGAAACTGGGAAAATTCACGTCGACCAATATTTTGCTTCATAAGTTTCAGTTTACCAAGAAAAGCTGAAATTTCACTCTTTGTTTTTATCAAATTGAGGCTGTCCCCTTGTAACTGTAGGTTGAGGTCATTGAATTTTTGAACAAATCTGTCAAATAACGCAATGTCTGCTTTGAAATTCATGAGGTTTTCTTTTAAAACAGGATCTTTATGTTCAGAAACTCTAAAACAGAGTCGAAAAGCAAATAGAATCTTGATAGACATGCACCTTTCGACAACCAGCTACTTCGGTATGTAGCAGCAATCGTTGGAAGTCCTCATCATTTTCTTCGCACAACTGTGCAAATAAGCGCGTATTTAATGCATTGCTTCTTACTCACTCAATTTTTCGCTACTAGATGTTGTCGGTGGATGACACAGTGAATTGCAATTACTTCTGGTATAATCCTTTTAAGATGACTTATAAACCCACGATATCGCCCGACCATGGCAGGAGCTCCATCTGTTGCCACCGAAATAATGTTTGTGAATGCAATTGATTTTTCCGTAAAAAAATCATTCAGAACATTAAAAATTGATTCACCTTTAGTGTCAGTCTTCAAAGTTTTCGCGAATAGTAACTCTTCAAACATTTGTTCGCCTTTGATAAATCGAACATATGCCAATAATAATGCTTCATTGCCAGGTAAAGTTGACTCGTCCAGTTGAATAGAAAATGAGTTGTTTGCAGTAATTACACAAGAACTTTCAACATCAGAGCTCATTTCATCAATACGTCTTTGTACAGTGTTGTTACTCAAAGGAATTCTTTTAAGTATGTCAAATGAAGATTTGTGCAGGCAGTTTTTTAAGACCTCTTCAACAGCAGGCAAAATTAACTCCTCTCCAATGGTATGCGGTTTCCCAGATTTTGCTATAAGTAATGAGATATTGTAAGATGCCCGCAAGCCATCGTCGTTGCTTTCAGACGTTGAAGCGAACATACTATGCACGGTGGGTCTCTTTTCATACTTTTCCTTCAATGTTTGGAAATATTTCAAATCCTTACCTATTTTGTCAGGATGACACCTTCTTAGATGATCTTCCAGCTTCGATGGTTTCATAGAGTCATTGCTCAAGACTTTGTTGCATAAAAGACACATGGGCAATCGCTTGTCTGTATTTGATGGAAGAAAACCAAATTTCAAATATTCAACCTGTACTGTCGACACTTCTTCTTAGATTCAGCCATGTTTCGTATCAATTACTTACCTGTAAATATGAAAAAAATGTTTGTTAAGTAATCTTAAAATGATTTAACAAACATAATAGAAGTGGCTTTTAAGATACAAGTTGCTAACAAATAGATAGGTAGGTACTTACTTTTCCAACACTGGCAAACAATAATATCAATTCACTTTAATTTTAAAGTCTGAAAACTACTTCCGTCACTGGTGAACACTTATATAGGTACACTTTCTTTTTGAAATTCCGGAAACAACTGAGTAATGTTTATCATTCGCATTCGTATTTATATTAAAGAAAAATCCAACAAGTTCATGCAAGTTCAGACACGACTTTAACTAGGCGGGCGGGCGGCGCGGCATCGGCGAGTCTTGACACGCTCTTTCTGAATATGGAATATGCAAGTTCTTACAAAAACAATTGCTGAGCTTCTTATAATATTGTCTTCCTATATTCATAGGAGAAGTCAAGCTTCTTATAATATTGTCTGCCTATATATATTATTGTCTCCCTTATTCATAGGAGAAGTCAAGTCGGGTCACCTAATACATTTTTATAGACCCCCGTTAACGAGTTGTGGACCCCATTTTTTTCCACGCAAGCGTAGACCTATCGGGCTCCGTGGACCCTGGGGGTCCACCTGGACCACTTTGGGAATACTAGGGACTAGAGGATAAGGTGGAGAAGCTGGAAAAGAAATTAGAGCTGTTAGAAAAAAAGATAATCTTGTAATTAAAGAGTTTAATACAGAAAAGGAGGGAGAAGGCTTAAAGAAGAAATTTTTGAAAAGAAAATTAAATGTAGAAAAACAATAAAGGAAGCAACGAAAGTAAACAAAGACTTAATACTAATTAAATCAAAAATTTTGGAGACAAAATAGAAATAATGAAAAACAAAATTAAGTTGAGGGAGAAAAACTTATTCATAGATGATGACTTAACATGGCAGGAGAAAGACGTACAAAAAAAGATAAGATCAGAAGCAAAACGACTAAGAGATGATGGAAGCAATGTAAAAATAGGATATATGAAATTAATAGTGAACGGAGAGGTGAGAAATTGGAACCAGGTAGAGAAGGCGATGGGGAATACCCAGACAAAAAACTGATAGTAAAAGACAAGTATAACAATAAAGGTCAGACAAGGTAACGAAAAAGGAAAATAAATAAGGTAATTATTAAAATGATTTTCTGGAATGTGGCGGGTGTAAGAAATAAGGATAGCCAGTTTTGGAATTACATCGACAAATTTGACGTGGTGGGGCTACAAGAAACCTGACTTGAAGAATATAATTGGGAAGAATGGAAAGACAGGCTGCCACAAGGATACAGATGGTAAGCGGAACACGCAGTGAGGAGCAACATGAAAGCAAGGGCAAAAGGAGGAATATTAACGGGAGTAAGAAAAATATGGAAAGAAGTAGAAGAAGAGGCAGAAGAGATAAATATACAATTGAATAGCAAGAAGAAGAATAAAATGAAAGAACAACAAAACATTACATGTAATAACGGTCTACAATAGGGACATAAAGGAAATAAGACAGAAGAGAGAGCCAATGCTGGGAGAAATTAAGGAAGACTTAATGATAATTTGGGAGACTTTAACGCAAGAACAGGGGAAGAGGGAGGAAGGCTGGAAAACGGTAGAATAAAAACGAGAAAATCAAAAGATAAAACTATAAACGAGGAAAGAAGAAAATTATTAAAATAGTGTGATGAAGAAGGGGGATTCTCAGTGGTAAGAAAAGAGGAAGAAGGTGAATACACATATACTGGAGCAAAAGGGGAGTCAGTAATTAATTATGTAGTAACGAACACAGAAGCATAGAAAGAAGTAGAAGAATTTAAAATTGGGGAAAGGATAGAATCAGATCATCAGCCAGTAGAAGTAAGAATTGGGGATGCAAAGACAATTAACATAGAAAAAGTAACAGAGAAAGTGTAAAACAGTACCAAAGCAATCTAGAAAAGATCAGATGGACGAAGGAAAAGGTAGAAGATAGTATGAATAAAATGATAGAAGAAATAGGAAAGGCGGCAATAAAAGAAACATGCGAAACAAGAAGGTATAGTAACAGCGGAAACAATAAATGGTAGAATAAAAATTGTTGGAAAGCAAAAAGAGAAGGGAGAAAAAATCAGGAATAAAAATTCCTCTTTTCAAGTATCCGTTGCTGAGAGGGAACTGAACTTCGTAAAAGATCCAAAGATTTGGCCTGCTGGTGGTCATTAACCGTTTTTAGTGATTCGCCCAAAACTATCAAATCAAGAAACATAATTAATAAATTTTCTGTGTTTTACAACTATAACTTAACATCGAGCCAATGTAAGGGTCATATAATGCCAATAAACAAAAACATAAACAGATAAGCATACTTCATCAAAACCTTCAATCTATAGGCAACTGTATTAAAGCACTAAACGTTTTCATGGAAAAGTACATTGATGGTTCTATATTGTGTGTATCCGAACACTGGAAAACAGAAGATCAAATTAAAGAATATAATATTAATAACTTTACATTGGCATCATTTACGTGCCAAAAAGAAGATTAGTCCCATGGAGAAGTGGCAATTTACTGCTCAAAAGATATAAACTTTAGAATAAGAAATGACTTATTATTATTCTATTTTGAATGCACTGCAATCGAAATAAATTTTCATAAAACAAAAGCCATTGTTCTATACGTATATTGCCCACAGGTTGCTTACTTTGACATTATGTATAATAAAATACAAACAATTTTAGAAACAATAATTGTAGAGAACAAATTTATATTTATTTTTGGAGACTTCAGTCTCAACTGTATTGAAGAAACTAACAATAAGAAATCTTTATTAGAGCTGCTGTATTCATACAATCTTACAAACGCCATATGCACTTACACCAGGATATCAAAAACCTCAAAAAAATGCTTGGATAATATAATTTGCAATGTTAATTTAAAATTTGCAGTAGAAATCATTGAAAATTATCTTTCTGATCATATGCCACAGAAACTAAGCTTCAAAATTCATACGCATACTGACCAAAATTTCGCTTATCATCGAAAATTTAGTAAATAAAATAAATTACAATTTTTGAGTTAAAACGGTCAAACAAAGAGTATCATACGATGAACATGTAAATATTCTAAAACAGCAATTAAGCACTTTGTTTGTAATATCGTCAGTTGACAGCAGTTACAAAGACATTTATAATTTGAAGAAGCAAGAGTATGAATATGCAATTAAGAATGCAAGAAGAAGAATGTTTGAGAATAAACTAGAATTAGCTGAAAATAAGACAAAAACAATGAGACAAATTGTGAAATTTAAAAAAAAAAAAAAGTAACGACCAATTTTCTGAAGAAGTTTTAAATGAACTAGTCGAGAAATTCAACAATTATTTTGTAGAGGCTCCCAGAAATGCTGTAGAAAGTGTCCCTGTTGCTGTTTACGAAAATAAGATTAAACAAAATGTTAAATCATTCTTTTTGAATACTGTAGAAGAGCAAGATATTATGAGCCTGACAAAAATCTTTGAAATAAATTTACTAGTGGTTATGATAATGTTGCAATGGCAATTTTAAAGTTGTCAATACTGAAGTAAAAACTCCGCTGTGCTACATTTCAACTGTATGTTGAAAGTCGGACCTGTATTCTAGAAAGGAATTTCAAATGAAGTTGAAAATTTTCGACTCATTAGCATCCTTCCTAGTTTCTCGAAGCTTTTTGAACTTGTAGTATGCAGTAGACTCATTAACTGCCTAACTACATGTAATTTGATAGTTGCGAATCAGCATGGGTATATTAAAGGAAGGTCTACAGTAATAGCAATCGATAGTTTCCTAAAGTCAGTACTAGAAAATTTAGAAAGTAAATACGTAACACTTGGAGTGTGCATAGATTTATCAAAAGCTTACGACACCTTAGATCATGGCATACTTCTAGAGAAGCTACATTATTATGGAGTGCGAGAAATCCCTGGTAGACTGTTTGAGTGATACCTAAAGAATCGACAACAACAAGTAGTTTTTAAAACGGGGTCCTCAAACTGTTTATCTCACCTTAAGGTTCGTGATATGGGGGTACCTCAAGGCAGCGTGCTAGGCCCCATACTATTTGTCTTCTACATCAATGACTTAGTGGAGAGTGCTGTAGGTGCAAAAGTAAAAATTGTAAATTATGCTGACCATTTAGTGGTCGGAGAAATTGATTTGAATAAACTTGTAAATGTTTGCTCACACTAAATGGAAGATCTTACCAACTGGTTTTCTTTAAATAAACTAGTTCTTAATAAAGACAAAACCAATGTCTCTATTTTTAGTAATAGCCAAATAACTAGTAATAACATAACATTAAACAATAGTTTAATTAATGTGTCCAACAATATTAAATTCCTAGGAGTGAGGTTTGATAATAATCTAAACTGGAAAGCCCATATTGATACCCTATTGTTAAAGTTAAATAAAATATGTTATGGTATGCGAGTTATCTTCCTTATGAAATGTTACGTACATTGTACTATGCTAACTTCGTTTCAGTGATGCAGTACGGAGTAATGTTCTGGGGTTTTTCTAATTTTACTCAGAAAATATTCAGAGTTCAAAAAAGTACAATAAGAATTATAAATGGTCTAGGCTATAAAGAAGTTGTAGGATGAAGTTTTTTAGTAATGAGTTTTTAACTTTAACGGCATTATATATTAAAAATTGTATGATCTGCTTAAAAAAAACAACCAATTGCAAAATTACAATAAAAGAAGATACTGTTTCTTTTATACTAAACATACTTTAACTTTCTCCAAAAAATCACCTAATTATCAAACAATAAAACTATTAAACAGTTTGGCAATTAGTTTAAGAAGTATACATATATAAATAGATTTAAGCTATTTGTAAAAAGTTCATGGAATTTTATTGGAAATAGAACCTTACAATCTAACAGAATTTTATACAGCAATTAGTAGCTACCTTTAGATATAACATTGGATTTTTCAACGAACTTCGTTCGTTTATGAAATCGATTTGTCGTCCGTGCGTCCGTCCGAGGCCTTTCTAATGGTCGGACATCATTGTGTGATACATCAATCGATTCAGCTTGGTGTCCAAAGCTTAAGTTTTGATGTGCATTAAAATCGGGCAACGGGGACGCCGAGCCCCGCGATATTCCGTCGAAAAATTAAAATTTCAAATACGTCCAAAATCAATGTGTGGCATATATTTAGACTCCTCTGGCATAGCTGAGTTGAAATATCCTATCCCCATAAAATCGGGCCACAGATACCCGATGCCCTCGGGAAATTAAGTTTATTTCAAAAATCCAAATATGTCCAAAATCAATTTGTGGCACATATTTGGATAATAGAAAGTTAGCAATGACGGTCTATTGGCGCTAATTATAACTTTGCCATTTTTTCCATATTTGGATAATACGAAGTTCGTTGCGACAATGCCTTGCATTTTCAACTTGTTCTTATTGGCGTTTTCAACTGAGTACTCTGTATATTTTGTTTTGTACAAGTAACTTATTTTGAAATAAATAAATGAATATGAATACTTGAACCGAAACGTCCAGGGACCGAAACGGTAGCACAAATCAATATTTTATAATTAGTTAATGTTAACCTTTATAAGATATAATTAAAAAGTAAAAATGCACATCAATTAATGAAAAACAATAATTCTAATCTTAATTAGGGTAAGATTTTGGCTAAAGCCATTTTTCAATCTTACCCTAATAAATTTTAATAATAAGAATGCGTACATAAAACTAGCATTTCATTTGTTTATGTGCCAGTTACTAACATTTTCTTACGAGTATTATAATGTAGGGCACTCGCAAATTTCATGGGCTAAATTGATATTTATAAGATCACAAAGCAAAAAACATATAGTGACATCTTATAAATATATTTATAGGTAACCTAAACGAACGAAAGCGCACACAGTAGCCAATATTTTCATTGTAAAAAAAATGTTATAAGTCAAATGCTGACAGTAAACAAAATCTTGCATTTTATAACGACACACATATAAACTATAAGAAATTGTATAAATAATAACTATGTTAAAGAACAAGGTTAAATTGGATGCAAAAAGAAACTTATAAGAATTATTTATTTGTTGATTCGAATGGTAAACATATAATAATAAAAACTATTAGGTACCTCTTTTACTTCTAATTCAAGAAACAGAATATTATTTTGATCAACACAAACGTATTTGACTTTAAAAACCGGACAGATTTACTTTAATCACATTCAGAAAAAAATGTATAATATAATTTAATATTTGAACTGTTGTAGATTTAAAATGTAAATGGGGCAGTTTTCTTTGCTTAAGTAGCCAAAGGTGAAAAGAAGTTTAATGCGTATAGTAATAGTTAATAGAAATATTGTAAAATATATAAATGAAAAATTATTGTTTGAAAGAGTTTTTACTCTAAGTAATAAATGAAAATGTTTTGATTGATGAAGTAGTTAACATTAAAGTAAAGAATTCTCTTTTCGATTGAATAAAGTAGCAAAAGATTTTTTTTCCATTTGATTATCTTGGGAGAACATTCGTAATCTACAAAAGATTGTATGCATGAGGGCGTGAAGGATTTTTTCAAGCACGGATGCCGAGGGAACATTATTTATGGTTTTATTTAACAAACCTCAAAGCAAATTTTGATATATACAAATGTATATCAAGTTAGAGTAGGTAATTATATCAACTAGCTAAACATTTCTGAGAATATCGTTACAGTTAATCGAATTTGGCGATTTCTAAAAAATTGTTTGATGTTATAAATAATTTTCTTAAGGACAACTACGATATTTTTAGAACGAAACACAAATGTTATACCACGCAAAATGAACATAAAATTAATCGAACCTTACGATAGATAAATGCATTATTGCATGTTTTCTCGTACTGAGCATAATTTACGATGCTTTATTTGATGCTATAGAATTGATAGAAAGTGTTATTGATTTCGAAATAAATATTAGGAATTAAATTGATAGTAATCTTATCTATATAGTGTAGTGAAAATTTTTCTATCATTATATATACCATTAAAGTAACAACGTTGATAATAGCAAAGATCATACAACACTGAAATAAATTTCCTTCATAATTTTAATAAACAGTGGACATTGACATAAGTTTTATTGGTCCAATGAATTATTCACTAATATTATCAAATGTATCAGACTTTTTTATAATCAGTCAATATCCATGATTATTACGTGTATTAAAAATGTATGTAAAAAGTCATCGTTGTAACATCCATAAATTTAATTAATAAATTAATAAATATAATTTGAAACACAAATTTATAATGCTGATGTATGACATTATCAAACCACTACATTGTCTCAATGTAATTTTTTCGTTGTTATATGAAATGTTACTTAATGATCGCGTCCATTCAGCGTCTTTGAACTGGCACCGTCGTGGGTAAACCTTTGATAACAGTTCGCATTGACTTTATAAGTGAATTCAGAAGTGATTTAGTAATGCTTTACAATATTTAAAATAATTACATATTGTGTGTGTTTTATACGATTATTGGGTAAGTAAATTATACTGTTTTTTTTGTTTTTGATGAGATCATTTTTAAATAATTTTAATTTTTTTTAGTATCTGATGATGATGTGGAAAACCCGTACAGATCTTAAAATTTGATAATCTTTTAGCAGAAGTATTTAATAGAATGTACATGGCAAGCATGCCAGCAATACCGTATTAATAACATTAAAAAGTTAGAATCGACCACAGCTATTTTACAAAAATGGCCGTTATAAGTCTTCATCAGATTTTCGTTTAGTTTTGTAAGATGTAGGAACAAATAAGTAATTATCTTACCTACACTCATTTTGTAGATTGACTTGAACTTTTCTGCAGTATTTAATAACCACTTTTTTTTAAATTGGTCAGAAAATCGTGAAATGATTTTATTGTTACTACCAAATTTTTACTACCAAATTTAACATTAAAGATACATAGGAATCCTTCTTACATATAGGAAATTGTCTCTAAGACCAAAAAGACCATTTGGAATACCTGAAGAAACAAGGAGAACCTATACAACCGTTTATCTCAGCTGTAGGCGATGATAACGTTTCATTTATTTTGAAGGTATTAGATTTAATATCTTCATTTTCCACAGGTTGTGGACATTTGTTTTAAAATTTTCTTTTCCGCAATTAAGATTTTCCAAAATTTGGAACTTTATCGACACATGTTTTTATAAAAAATCGTTACATTCATTTTTAAAAGTGCCTATATTTAGTAAAACAATCTTAAATTGTAAAATTATATTTAGTATTTAGAAAAATGTTTTTATGTGACGTTCATTTAATAAACAACACTATGATCGAGTTCTTTTTTATCTGTCAATCCTTCTAAATTTTGTAACAGTGTCGTTTCTGATCATAAGAAATGTAAGTTGTACACATTACGACATTTAGTTACCACCGCAATAACCGTATAATGTAATCCGATCACTATCACTATTCTAATTCTTGTGTGACTGGAGGTAGCCCTTTGAGTACTACCTAAATGAACACCATGTATACGTTTAATATAATTAATTGAATCAATCTAAGGTGAACATGAATTCCATGTATAACTTGATCAAGGCAGTACATAATGTTCATTAAAGTAATGTATGACGTACATTAGACTTAAGAAATATTTAATTAAACCAATAAATATCATTCATATAATGTACGGACAAAGTTAATTAAATCAATGTAAATTGTACATTAATAATAAAATAACGTTTACTAACTCAACGTATGTTCAACATTACCACAGTGTATTAACGTTATCAACTTAATAAACTTTGAGATTAAACATTTATCAACTACAATAATTACTATAATGAACATTTAATTAATCAGTTAGTCTGTTATGAACTAAAAAAATATATACATTCTAACAATAAAATTTTTGTTGGAGCGATTTTAATGGACTTTTTAATTGTTTTCATAAACTTTTTTATTGTATTTACGCCAATTGTTGGTTCAGTGAATAGGGAAGACGTGTAACGCTAATGTTAAACAGCGTGCGTATAACAG
Organism: Abscondita cerata; assembly: GCA_030710515.1. Taxonomy (NCBI): domain Eukaryota; kingdom Metazoa; phylum Arthropoda; class Insecta; order Coleoptera; family Lampyridae; genus Abscondita; species Abscondita cerata. The sequence goes on from JALBCR010002576.1 coordinate 363,122, forward strand.
TCAAAGTATCAACCGACTAACAAACTACAACATAGCTATGACTGAAACTATTTGCAATGATTCTGGAATAACTAAATTACAATGTTGCCGAACTTTCTTAAGCTGCAGTACCGTAATCATTTTCAGAACATCAGATTTTTATTCCACTATGTTATAATAAAAATTGTGCATTACAGTAACCGCATAAATAACCGCAAAAGTTGCATTTAGGTAAATTTGAGGGACAAATAACAGTTAGTGACTGATAACAATAAAGAGTGTTAATATGACCTTCTTCTTGGTCTAATCCCAAATAATGTTCTATTTAATTAATAATTTAAGACTGCTTTACTCTCTTTGATTACTAGACATTTGCGCCGTTTCCATTTTTGCCAAATGCGCTGCTCATATTTTTGTTGTCGATGAAGATTGTCATTTGCGCCGAACGCTTAAGGATATTTGGTACGTTTTTATGTAGATGGTTTTATTTGATTTTGAATAAAATGTTTATAAACCCCCCTTTAAATTTTATTAGTGGACAACCCTCCACAAAATTCGTCTCGAATTTGTTTCCAACGTCACAGTTTGTATTAAAAATTGCACCCAACATAGAATTGCAGTTGGAATAACCAGTTCTTGTGCGATTTATTTTTGGCCCAATCTTTTTTTCTCAAAACCCGGAAACTCTAATGTTGGATCATGAATAAGATGTTTATTGAAAACATCAACTCCAGACCATACATCTTTCCATTCTTCAACTTTAAAAAAGACGTACTTTGGTAGTCTTGTAACCATACATGATTTGAAGATTTAAGTCTTTTAGTTGGTGGGTTTTAAACATCATTCCAAATTGATAAATTAACACATTCTTGTTTGAATGCAGCTTTGCTTCAAATGTCAAAGAACAAAAAGCCACTCAAGAGGAGTAGATTTAATGGTTTTACTAATCCGCATGGTACAATTCAATTGCGCATCTATTTTTGTTATATGATAACTATCCTCCAAACAGGAGCACAGTATTCTGCTGTAGAATTAACTAATTCCAATACACTTAGGCGTCTTCGCATATTCTCCCCAAGTTGTTTTAGCTATTTTTTTTGATATATTGTTTTTCGTTTTTATTTTTTGATTCTTGCAGATTAAAGACTTATCTAAAGTTACTCACAGAGATTAATTTATTTTTTAAATTTGTATTACTAAAGATAATATTAAGTTTTGAACTTTCTTCTCTATTACTTGACTGAAAACAATATTCAGGCATAATCACAATTGTCTTAAAATTATTTTCCATCATACGCAGATCAACAGATTGCTTTTTTTTAATGTTGTAAAAATTAGAGTTAGGAATCAAATTGCTATACCATCAGCGTAGACAAATTTTTGACATTCTAAAGAAGGAATACAAGAATCATATTCCCACGTAGCACATTTACTGATAATTTAGACTATACCACTTATTTCGTGACTGCAAAGGTATTTATGCTTATAAATAGTTACTTTTTTCAACGTAAAGCAACTACAGTTTTACTTAAATGGGGAATTTAAGAACAATGACTACGTTTTATCGTAAAACATAGATAAAAAACTAGTAGGAATAACTTATGTACATTACGTGTACACGATTCATTACTTTCGTCTTTATCTCAACCATATTATTTATTATACCTATTCTATCTGTGTTATGTACCTAAAATAGCACCAATAATAAAAGAACTTGGTTAAATATATTTTTTTGATAATGGCTTGTAGTTTGATAAAAACTCCCAAATTAACTCAGGAACACTAGCGCCTACAATTTTACTGGCAAATGTAGACCTGATAAATAAAACCTCTATAATGTAAGTACTTTTTAACAATCTTTTTAACTATAAATCAAGAATAAGATATAAAGTAAATATACTGCAATAAAATTATTATAACATAAATACTTGTCAAAATTTGTTTTTTTCTAGAGTGTGCCTGTAATTTTTTAAAATGGCAATATTTGCGACCCATCAGCCAGTAGCTGATTTCACCGTTGAGTTATTTTATTAAATGACTATAATAAAAATGTCACTGCATAGGCAATTATTTAGACCCAACACCTTAAGTTAAATTGATACTAATAACGTTATAATTGCTAAATATAAAACTATGTGGTCGCGAATACTCGCAGTGACGGTTACTCACACAGTTTCTTTTTTAGTAACAAATACTGGAATGTAATTATAGCATAGTAGCAAGTACGTCAGTAATTGGTAAACATATTACTATACAGTTATAAAATTTTATGGTAATTTTAGAGAGTAATATTTACTGGTTTATTAAATAATAATAAAGAAAATTTTACTTTTTGGTTGCAAAAATTGCGTAGCGTTACCTAAAATTGACTACTTCAAGTGTTGTAGTTGCGACTTTAGGTGCCATTTGGGGATATTTAAAAAAAATAAGTGCAAGAACTAATCGCCGTGCAAGACCATTATTTAAAAATCTATATTAACTGCCTTAATATTCAACAAAAACTAAAATGATTTGATATAACATATTTTTAATAAAAGAAATAACTTTTCGACAAGAAATAACATTAACCAATTTATAAACTAAACCTTTTTTTTACACTGCAATTAAGCCTAAAAAAACAACTTCTACCGAAACAAAATCTTGCTTACTCAATTTTTAAATTCTCTTCGGTTAATGGATTAAGTGCCCAGTTTTTACGACTCAAATGTACGAAATGCCATTATTTCAATTCCTTCTTTCTTCCATTATTTAGAGATGATAGTACAGCATCCATAGTTTCTTTATTTAACGCTAACGTTATTTTGAGGAGATTTGACAAACTAACGTTTTTTATTTTCTTGTTTTACAGACATCTCCATATTGTATTTTTGTTTTTTTTTATAGATTTTTATGGGAGCAGTATTCTTTGTTGCGGTCGCGTTTCTTAATTGTTTTTTTTATTTTTAATTTTGCTTTATTTTTTCTTAGTGTAACAGCGGACTTATACTTTAGGTTCGCGGTGTGGTGACTTTTGTAGCTAACTAGACGATAATCGTGTGCAATTAGTTTGTTCCCGCATCTTTTTGATTATAGAACACTTATTTTTCTTACTTTTTTCCCTTATGTACTCCCTTATTTCTTTATGAAGCCAACAAACGTGTATTTATGTATTATTATTTATAATAATAGCTAATGATATCTCTGAACTTTATCTAAAAATCATTGAGAGTTTTGAACACAAATCAATCAAAGGTCTTGATTTTGGATTAAATCCGCAAACTTAAAAAAAAACACACATTTTAACTAAATTGTGGAAAACAGTGTAATTGCTTTTGGTTTTGTTAAATTTTGTATCTACTTTCCAATATTTATTATTGTAATTAGGCGGGTCCATTTTTTCATGAAGATACTAAATTCATTTTTGTTCTACCTCTAATAAATCTGATTCTGAAAATATTATAAAAAAATTAGGTTCTGCCTCTATTCAGTCTTTCTTATCTTACGCTTTTGTTGTGTATTTACTTTTGAACAACATGGTTTCACTTCTAAAAGGGCTACTTCATCAAATTTACTTTTCTTTTAGATTATCTTGTTAATGCTTTTAGTGAATGCAAAAGCGTTTGATAAAGAAAGTAATGTATGTATTTGTTCATAAATTAAAAATTTATACAATGTTTGGTTTTTATTAGATTGGTTTCTAGTAATTTGTGAATTATGATTAAATCTGTTATGATCTGTTCTGAAGTTCATTACTAGCACTACTATGTTTATTGGTGATTTGTCACTAAAGATTGCTTCTTCTTTTGTGCACTACCGAAATAACTTAAAAATCATTTATCAAATATGCCCATTATCTACCTCTGTATAATGGGTAACATTCTAATGTGTGCTTAAATTAGCACAGTTGGGCAGAAATTCAGTTTTTGATGGCATGCACAAACTTGAAATTTATCGTCTGGTTTGAGAAAACTGAAAATGATCTATTTGGATGTATTTTTTTTTAAACTTAATGTTTTATATATCTCAAAATTAAGATTGTTTTAATGAATAGTAATTTCCCTTATGTGGTCGGCACTATAGTAATGAATAGCGATATTTGTATTTATTTTTATGAACATGTGAAGTTAAATATCCATTTCGGTTATACAGAGCGTCTCGATAGTAATGTATCAACAGAATGTGGGTAATGGAAGATGATAGTTAAAGGAACGAAAAATTGTATTGTATTTGGCCTAATATTTTGTAAATTGTGACGATCTTTAGAATTATTTTGAAATTCTTATAGCCATAAATACTAATTTTGTTAAAATAATTTTTAACTTTCTATTTTTGTTTTGTTTTAAGGAAGATAAGAAAATATACATTACCATTCAACTTATAAAGCGCAACACAAAGAAGCATAGAAATCCTGTTATTAAATTGTTAGGTTTTAACTTTTTTGTTATTAATTTTTTCTGTTGCGTTCAACAAATTGAATATCTAATTTATACAGTGTGTCCCAGCGGGAACGCCGCTTATGCTCATACGGAAAACTACATTTTGAAAATTTGGGTTGTTAATAATTTTATTTTTATTTTTAACTAAGAAATGCTACGAGATGTCGTTAAGACACATATTTAACTTATTTTTAACGCTGAATAGGAATACGTTTTAAAAAGTGAGTGTTTTTTTTCTAGTTTTTGACTTTTTTTTTGAAATGAGGTTTTGATTAGTTTTTTTTCGCGACCCTGTACAATTCGTCTCGGTACTACAAGCGTACTATTTTAAAACCCCAAAACCGTTTTAAAATATCTCGCGTTATCTGAAAATTGCTGTTTTTATGAGGGCTTGCACCTGTCATTTTTCTCAGAAAACCTTAAATATCTCTAAATGACTAAACTTAGGTATAGAGAATTATACATAAATTTGAATTCAAAAATGTGAAAATATGTCGGGTGTTTCCTTTAAAAGAAAGTAGTTGCTTACAACTTCCGGTATAAGTGTATATAAGTGGCAAACAGTAGAAAATGTTTTAACACAGCAGGATCCATTAATATTAGTAGCGACCCAAATTTTCAGAATTCTTCGTTATACAGAGTGTTTAGAAACTCTCCTGACAAACGAAGACCGGAGATTCCTCAGATAATTTTAAGACAATTTAACCCAATTCACCTAGTCCGAAAATGCTTCCTAAGAGAGCTAGAGTTCTTTGAAGATGGCGCCTTGTAAAAAGTTTTTTTAAATACCTCTAGAACGCTTCTACTTAGAAAAGCAAAAACTGGTATGCTTGTTTAGCCTTCAGAGATGAATCGATTCCATCAATTGTGAATTTCTAGTACCGAAAAAGAAAAATGGATTTGAAAATTTTTTGGTTTTTTGTCATTAAAGTTAAATTTATATTTTTGCACTAGTTGGCTTTGAACTGCCAACAAAAGTAAAACCTACGTTTTTCATTGTCAAATTGTTGTCAGTTTGCGAAGTTTATCTTTTAATTTTTTACTTTACCAGGCGCCATCTTCAAAGAGCTCTAGTTCCCTTAGGAAGCATTTTCGGACTAGGTGAATTGGATTAAATTGTCTTAAAATTATCTGAGGAATTTCCGGTTTTGTTTGTCAGGAGAGTTTCTGGACACCCTGTATAGTTTTTCGTATAACCATAACCGGCGTTTCAGGTGGGACACACTGTTTGCCTAACACTGAAAAACATATTTTGGTAAGAATATTCATATTTCTATTCTTTAACTATTGACGTTTATTTCAATTTAAGGTTTTCTACTTTGCCTTCTTTCTGTGCTGCTTCGTTCTTGCTATTGTGTCATTAATTTTCGCCAATTTTACGTTATTGTTATCTCATGCGAGTAGGTAAACGAATAAAACAATTTCATTGAAATTTTAAATCTAGAGTTTTTAGAGGTTTTCGGAGGTACTTTGTTACTACCCTTAAAATTAATAATATAAAATTAAAAAAATCAATTTTTTTGAAAACAACACAAAGGATTTTTTTTACATTTTGCACACCTATAGTTTACAAAATAACTAACGTCATTTTTCCCTAACTTTCGGATTACTGATTGATGCAAATGAAAAAAATAACACCCCTTTGTTTCAATTCTGGGGAACTCGATTTGAAAAGCATTGATTTCTGTCTTTTCAAAATCAAGTAAGCAAGAATCAGGATTTAGAGTTGGAAGTCAATTTTTTAATATACGTGGAAACCTTTGATATAAATCCTCAGTCTTATGTGACAGTAACGCAAAAACACATGGAAATGCTACACCATCAAGTTGAACATGGATACTGTAAAACTGAAAAAATATTTTAGGTACAAGTTCCGTCCGCTAACCAATTTTGACGTGTCAATAATAAGTTTAATAACGCTTCATGTCCAAATAGCAATATCCTATTAATATCATCAGATCCACTGTCATGTAATAGTAAATTGCTGTTTTTGTAAGGAATCAGAAAGTTCATGCTGTTTAAAGTAGCAGGCACAGCAAATTTTTCTTCTTGTTTAGCACGCTGAAGAGTTCTGGATATTGAGTTTTTTAAGCATTAATTTGACACTCTCATTTGATTAGAGTTTTTCAGTATAGACAAGTTTAAGTGTTGCTCCTAGACTTTTCATATTGGCTTTCATTTCATTTATCTTGCATCTGCTGCAAATGTTCTGGTTAGCCGAGCATCTAGCTCCTGACCCCCGTCGACCAGGGTTGGATTTGTAATGGCTGTGGTATGGCGTCTTACTGGGGGGCTGTACGTGAAAGCCTGGTCAGACTGCTCAGTGGCGTTGGAGTTCGCCCGAGCGACAGCCAACATGTAGGGCCGCTTGCGGTTCAAGTGAATAGGCGCACAAAGCGCATGATCACTATAATTTCAAAACACCTGTTATAGGTACATCCGTGGATATAAATAAAGCCCACACACTTATAAACAACCATAGCGTTTGGACATTCCTATATCATAAAGTACTTAGTGGTGCAGGTAAAGTGTTTACAATTTTGAAGCGAGTGCTTAATTCTCTAATGGGTTTACCATAGTTGCACTTATTTCAAAAACACCATTAACGAGTATTGTTAGTTCTAATAGGTATTTCCAGGAAAGATTAATGTTGTAATTTCTATACATACTTCTTCGAAATTGTTGTTTTCATTTATATTACATTACATTAATTCAATCCACTTTTTTTATTTGAGTTTGATCTTGAAATATAACAATTTTACTTTTGGAAAAACTGATTTAGCATGAAGTCAATTAATGATGAAACAATTAATATAAAACTACGTCGTTTGAATTATTTCAAACATTTTTTTGTGAATTTTACTAACTCTCATTAAATGGATTACATCTAAAAGTCATTTCTTTTTTGTTGTTTGTGTTAGTTTGTTACTTTAAAAGTCAATCAGCCCTACATAGTTTTGTTTACTTTTCCAGTAATGATTTAACAGATATTATTTTTTAATAGATAGAATATTTTATAAAGAATAACTTTTTTCGTGAAATCAACAATAAAGAAAATTCCCATATGTCTAGAACTTTTCTGGATACGCTGTAGAGTGCTATAATAAAGGGCCCAGAAGCTGTTAACTTCTGGCGAATATACCAAAGACATATTTTAAGTATTTTTAAAGTAATTATTGTCAATAAAATTAAAACGTAAAAAAGGAAGCGTTGGTGTTCCGAATTATACCGATACCAATAGTTGTAGTTACAAACTGTCGATGTTACGAAGTGTCGTCGTTACGAATTCTCCTAGTTATGAATTGTGCGTTACTATTTGTCTGTTTACGAACTGTAGCGTTACGATACGTCATAGAACCGCGAGAAAGTTTGTGAGGGTCACCATACTATTCATTTAAGTCTGTAATCATTCGAATTCGCTTAATTAATATTTGTTTTATGATTTATAATCACATATTGAACCCTTTTTTTATTATCCTTAGTGTACCATAAAACTGTTTTTCTTCAAGCGACAATAAAACGGCATATAATTGAACTACTGACACACTCTAAAAACGATTTGTACTATCTAAACATTAAAAGCAACAGTTCTTTTTTTTCACAACTATTTATAGGTTGGTACTTCGGTTATGTCATATTATGAATGTAGCCTTAGACCAGGAAAGCGGGGGACTCGTAATCGAGGGCAAATTCTTGTGACCTAGTGCCTCTATCGTCCCATAAAAGCAAGTTATTTTAAATCAATTGCAAGTGCAGATAAAATAATAATTCAAACTATAATTTTATATTTGCATATGTACTGAATTTATTTCTCAAATGAACAGTATAAATTTATAGTCATTTGCTTTCTCTTTTTCAACACACAATTTATCGTTTTATCAAGTTCGGTAGTTTAAACATGAGTGGGGTTGTTGTTCACGGTCAAGATCGTGAAATTACTTGTTTGAAAGAACAGGGGAAGCAACGGGTCCGTCCACCAAAACAATTTAAGGGATTGCTAAGGAAAGTATATCAAAACCTGAAGAAAGTAAGTTTAACTTACCTCGGAAAACAAGCCAGCATCCTAAATCCACCATCGATAAGTGTGTTGAAGAAGTCGTAAGAAAAAAATTTGGTGAAGACCGAATCATTGTTCACAAAGTCGAATCAATTATCACAATGGTATGAAAAAATGGTTAACTGAAAAATTAATTCTAAATGTTTAGCCTAATTCCGTGCTAGTTTCATACCATAACATTCTTATCGAGCCTAATTCAACGTGTGCTTGGAAAAAAACTGGTTAAATGGGATGGGATTATACATATTTGAAAAAAGTAAAACAAAATCAGAACTCTTTAACAAAATCAAAGTAAATCGACGGGTTCATACAAATTATTTAATTCATAAATGAATGGGCCAACACAATTATTGCCACCCTATCAAACAGACTTGAATTCATTCGAATTAATGATTGGGGTTGAAGTTAAAGATTTAGCAAATCATATTACTTTTAAATTATATTAAGTCAGGAAATTGACGGTAAATAAATTTAAATCAATTCGTTGTGAAGAATGAGAAACTGTAGGCAAGTTGTATGCAAACATAGACGAAAAGTGGAATAATATTTAACTGATGATGGATAATATTTACAGAATTTAACAGTAGTGACTTGACTCGGAATCTATTTAGTCATGCGTTGAATCTTTGTTGAATAATTCAATTTACTGTAATTGACACTCATTTAATTAAGCAAACTGACATATCTTGTAGTTGCATGTAAATAAAATGTGAAAGTTATTAATTTTTGTATATTTCACAAAATACATTTCAGTTGTTCAGTCAAGTTCTTTTTACATTGCAATTCGAAATTCATCTAAAAAGGATTTTAAATGTATTGGTAGTTGAAGCATGAATTTTTTCCTTCAGCGTCAAACTAATCATTGTATAACTGTATTATTAATTATTCGTACATTAAACATTGGTAATAACCGAGTAATAACTATGATAACTTCATCGGTGTCGTCTAATTTCTTTCATCGATTCTTAAAACGTCAATAGTGAGATCTACGATCACAAAAGTATTTTACATTATCATTTCTTGATTTTCTATCTATCTTTCGGTGTAATTATAATAGGTAATAACATTGTAATCAGAGTATTGTTGTGTTCTAAACAGCTGATGCACAAACTGGGTTATGTTTGTATCAACAGTAGGTAACTGAAAGGAAACTTAAAAATAAGTGTTAAATCGATAATCAATACATATCTATTTTGAACACGTATCCCAATAAAATAAATAATGTTTTTTTTCTTCTCAGTAAGTCTCATTATAAAAATCTAAAGACTCCCATCTTAAAGGTATAAAATCTATCAAATTTACTCTAATGTTAGATGTAAGCATGCAGTAGTCTACTGCTATTGTTTTTCATTGTACCTAACGAATAAATCACAAAGTATTAATACATTTTTTAAAATTGTTTCTCTGTAAAACATAGCCATGTACATCTAAAGTTCTGTGATAAATATTCATTGCATTTGTATATGATTGAAATCAATATAACGAGTAATTAAATAAGATGTTAGCAATTAGGCACCCCATATCACTTAACTAAGAATTGCTTTTAAATTTTATGTTTTATTCTAAAACTAATAAAAAATAAGAAACTGATATTGTTTTCCATAGACTTAACAATCTAACGTTGTTCTGGTAAATGTTTGTATGTAAATTTCAGACTAGTTTTTAAATTGAAAAGGGGAAAAAGCAATCAGATCAGCCCAGCGTGAAATTTTTACCAATACAATAACGAAAATAATTGAATATCGCACTAACACTAGCAACCAAATTGATATTAAAGATAGGTACACTAATAAAAAATTAAAAATCGTTATGTAGTTTCAGATTTTGTTACGGTAACAATTACTAAACCGTTAAAATTAATTTACAAAGTGTGGCTTTTTATTTGTCGTGCAATGAATTGAAATTTTACGAGTAAAACCTACGTAAAATCCAATTAAAAGATTCATTAACCATGACTCCCTAATATCACCAATTTGACAGCTTCGTTACAGTGTCGAAATTTGATTATGTTTACCAAATTGAAAAAACTTTTCATTTCACATTTCTAACCTTTTACGTAGAACTTTCTTTTACAAATAAGGTACCACCTTTTTGTTAACTTGGGGTAAAACGAATCTTATTTGCTAAACGGAAGTTGCCTTTAAAAACATCTTGAATCTCTTTAATTATATTAAATTCCAACCACAATTATCTAAACAAGGTTGGATCAATTTATTTCGAATTTAAAGTAGTTCGTCAGAACGGTATCTATACTATAAAAATTGTTTATTTTTTCTTTTAGAGTTATGGGAATTCTTTAAGAATTGATACTAATTTATACTAATACTAACAATAGATTTATTAGTTTGAATCCCTACTTAATGTATTTTCCTTTTTTTAAAATAAATAATATTGGAAATTACATATTTATGTAAAAAAATACGTAGGGTCAAAAACAGCAAATTAGAGATAGGTATGTATAAGAGATATCACTGTTACCTTCAAAGAGTGACAGAACATTAAAATTTTTGAAATTAATTACAAAATATTAATAAAAAAATTGAAACTATTTCTACAAATTTCACAATTATTTTTGTTTGCTGCACCTTACTTGTAGGAATCAGCTTTAATTTAAGTTTGCTTAATAATAATATATTTATTAACCATCACCTTTTTAATACTTAGGAAACAGTGGCGTAACTACCGGGGTAGCAGAGGTGGCAAAGACACTCGGCGCCAAAGCATAAAAGGCGCCGGAAGCGCCGCTTTATACATTTATTAATTTACCAACAAAAAAATCTGTAGGTTAGAATAGTTGTTCACATAGCAAATAGGTAAGTAAGTAAGTAAGTAAGTAAGTAAGTAAGTAACTAAGAGCAAAATTGCCGAAAATTAGTGATTATATTTTTCAACATCCTCGAAATTAAATGGGATATTAACCGAAAAAGAAGCGTTTTGTTCGGAAATTTGAAAAACAATAGAAGTTTCAGTAAGTTTAAAAGATCATAACGATAAAGTAAATTTAAATGCTTGTGAAGTTTCTTTAATAAACTGAAGAAGTTATGACGAAACGTCTTAATTAAAACAATTAAAAAAATTATTAGCTGTTTTGTTTTCAAACAATCTGCGTCATTGAAAAAATAATTAAAAGTGGCACAATTAAAAACTTTGTTTTAAATTACGGGTATTGCAGACCAAAAGATATTGATTTTCCAAAACTCAATGGTATTTCGTTTTCCGGGGTTTATTACAGTTCAAAATCTAAAGGCGACGTAATCGTTGATCGCAGGTGGTTGTGTTACTCTGTAAAGTTGGACTGTTGCTATTACGAACCCTGTTGGCTATTTGCTGACAGAAATAGTCAACATTTTAAGTTAAGTTGACTCAACGGAATACGTAGTGGAAAAGTTTAAGCCAAAATATCTTAAAACATGAAACTAGCGGTACACACATTGCCGCTTGCTTAACTCACGATGTCTGGAAACACACTAAAAATATTCTTGATCAAAATTTTCAAAAAAGGTACAAGGAAAACCACAATATTTGGCGCCAAGTTTTAGATGTTACATTAACATTGTCTTCATGTAATCTACCATTTAAAGGCCATACTGAATACGATAATGATGACTCTAAACGAGGTAATTTTCTAGCAATAATACACCTATTATCGCGTTATGGTAGCATCTTACAAAAGTTGCTAGAACTTCCAAAAGGTTCGACAAAATAAAGTCCAACTATACAAAACGAATTTATTCATGTGTTGGGAACCGAGGTACAAAATAAAATCTTAGATGATATTCGCGCAGCTCTATTTTATACGATAATTAGATACCACGCAAGATATTTGCAAAATTGAACAGTTGAGTGTTGTTTTTCGTTATATTGTTTTTCATAAACATGAAAATAACGAAATCATAAAGGTTGATTGTAAACAATATTTTACTGGATTTTACCCCATAACAAATGATCAAAGTGCGGAAGTTTTAAAAAGCTTTATAATCAATTTCTTAGACGAAAAACACATTTCTATTAGAAAGTGTAGAGATCAGGGCTACGACGGTGCTGCTGTTATGAGCGGCGCTTATAACGGTTTCTAAGCTAAAATTACCAAGTTAGAAAAAAATGCTCATTACGTTCACTGTGTTGCTCATAACCTAAATTTAGTTATAAATAATGCTGTCAATGGAGTCCCAGAGGCAAAATTAATTTTCGATACGGTTGGGTGCCTATATAACTTTTTTTCGTATAGTGTTAAACGATGGGAGTTACTTAAATAATCGCCACTAAGTTTAATTACATTAAAGAGATTGAATCCTACTAGGTGGTCTTCTAGGAATGATTCATTGAATGCATTACGATTTAATTTTAAAGATATTTTAAAGGCCTTCACAGAAATAACGTTAAAAACCAAGCATAGCGAAGAAAAATCCGAAGCAATCTAACTGAAAAAAAGTTTGAATTTATATTTCTTATTGTACTGTTTTGTAAAATTCTTCATTCTTTAAAAATGGTTTTAAAGATTTTTCAAAGTAAAAAGTGTAATATTGTGCAGGCTTCCAATATACTTAAAAATTCATACGATGAACTTTGCAAACTGCGTCACAAGTACAATAAAGTTCGACGTGAGTCTTCCGATTTAGCAGCAAATTGGGAAATTAAAGCTGTTTTTTTAAGCAAGCATAATAAGAAACCCATACAATTTTTTGACGAACTTGCGTCCCATATAAACTCTACAGCAGAAAAAAAAGTAAGTTTTATGTAGCGATAATACGATGAATGCTTGTAAAAAAGTATCTCAAAATTAGTTTCTGCGATAAAAATATTTATGTGTGAAAAACATAACAAAACAGTTTGAGTGCTGCAAGATTAAAGAGTGAGACAAGACAATCGTAATGTTGAAGTAGAAGTGAGAAAAAACATTTAAAAAACGTATCGTTCGAAGTGAGGAACGTAAAGAAGGGTAATTCAATTCCCAACGCGGAGGAATGGATTCGTACTTCGGGAAACAAAAAATCAACACGCATTGAGTTTAAAATACAATGCAAGACCGTCAACGGTTAAATACAAATATTCTATTTTTTTGACAATAATGAGTAATAAGTGTTACAACAATTAATTACTCAACCTAACGATTAGAAGACAATAAAGATTAAGACGCAGGTGTTGAATTTTTCATCGGTACAAGGTCGGTTATAAGAACGTATTTTTTTGTTATTTTGAATTGAACTCTTTATTTTGGGAACCGACCGATTGACTTGAAATTATAAATTAAATTAACCTGAGATTAATTAATTCATAGCTAAATATATAAATATTTTTTTATATACAAAGTTGGTAATCCACCGCAATATATGTAATTACATTTCTAAATATTGTTAATCCATATTGTAAATACACCTACCGTTACTTTTCAGGTTTAACTATGTATCTGCGGTGTGTTCATTTTAATTATTGTGAATGTTCAGATAGAGAGAACGTCTAGACACTTATAAATTGAAGAATGACTCAAAAAATACCTCCTCCTAATATAGCAGGATTTCAGAAGTTATTTTTTGAGTCCTCTTTTAATTTATAAGGGTCCAGACGTTTTCTCTAACTTCTCAAGGCTTGATATAGCCTATATTAGGACATTCCTAATAAATAATATTGTGAAGAACATCAATTCATCATTATATTTATTATTCATCATTTTGATGTTTGTAAGATGGCGAGTACGTAAGTTTTAGACAAATTGGTACAGAATAAATCCGATTGTCACCAGTGACGTTACTACGTTGTTACAAGCCTAATAACGTAGCTTGTGCTGCTTTTACATCTGACACTGACAGAGAGATATCACAACAAATAACGTAACACCATTATTAGAATCTAGTGATATTTTAAAAGAAATCATTAAAAATTGTGACAATGTCCTAAGAAAAGCTGATGGACTACATGTCAAAATGTTACCAGCAATCACGTAGGTACATAGTGTTGATAGCAAAGTTCACGGCATTTAAAAACAGATGTTTTGGTGCTGGTTTACCTTACACTGCGGTGTACCATTTAACAAGTTTTTAACTAAACTAGACAAACAGTACTTAAATACATTTTGACAAAAAGGAGAAACAAAAATATACAAAAATAATAAACTAAACAAAATTTCAAATAATTGAGCACGAAGATATAGCCTAGGTACGGACTAAATGCTGCTAAGACGGGCTTGGATTCCGAAAAATTAGAATTTCAGAAAACAATGGTTCTGAACGATATCAACAATATAGAAATACTTGAACTAGAACGGTAAACTATTGGTCAAAAAAAAAATATTGAGTTATAACAAACTAGACAGAATCAAGTAACGGCTTCTTCGTTTAGAAACATTTGTTTACGTCGAACATCAACTCTTTCACACAATTTAATAAAGTAGTTATTTTCAATTTAGTTTCCATGCGGAACATAAAGTTTAAAAAGCCGCGAAAAAATCGTTGTAAGTTTAAAAACGCAAATAAACAACTTTTTATTAAAAAAACGTTATTATTATTTTTATCAATTACAGGGCAGCTTAACATTTGCGATAAGAAATTTGCATATCTAGTATTGTATACTGATGTGAATTTACAATTGATCAATGTTTGAAAAAACTGATATTGCTATTACAACATGATGCTACCAATTAAATTTGGTGAGGATTGTGGTTGACCAGAACCAGCAGATTCTAGGTCTGCAAGCAAGAGATAATATTTCTGACAATTAATGACAATCAACTAAAAGGTAATACTTGTAATTTTCGCTATATGTTCAGCATTAACACGAATAGTAGCATTGCTGCTATATCTCACCTCTAATTATTTTTATGTTTATTGTAATTTAGTTAAATCTAAGTAATCAAAAACCAAAATTTTTGGTTATCAATTTTACAAATATGTTCTTAGTGAATTCATATTTAAGATTGTTTATATTAATTTTAACCTTAATTTAATTATGTGTGTGTGTTAATAGTTTTAAAAATTTTTTAATCATTGACTAGTCTGAAGGTAACGTTTTATATTACAACGTCGAAACTGGTAACTTTTTGCTAAAAATAAAAATAATAATTAGTATTGGAATATAAGAAGTGCTTTTCTTTCTTTCTCTTTTTTAATTAATAATGTTATTATATAAAACTAACTTAAACAAACTTGATACTGTAATATTTTGACTGCGTTATTAAATTAAACTCCACTTTAAAGGTTTATATTTAATATTCCAGCTTGGTACATATAACTGAACCGTAACTAATCTCTAGTATCCTAATTTCCAACCTTACTAAACCAAACTATAACGCGAATGGCGCTAAATTCAAATGATATAACATCCTTCCCTTTTTGTTTTTGCGACATTTGCTTCTCGTGATTATATTTAGTCTAACTTAATACATAGTCAGACAAGTACTTTGGTGCTTGTCTGGAGCGTACAGATTTTCGCGACTCCAACTTAACACTTTCTTCTTCAACGGGTTTTCCTCACTGACACTTTCATTGTCACGAATATCGTTTCCGCTCACTGACGGCGAAGAAGTTTCACTCTGCCCTTCATTAAAACTAATAGAACTATCGCTGCATAAATGAGAACGATACACGTTCTGATGTTTGGAATCCGAATAGTAGGGCGCATTTATTAAATGCCATCTATTTCGTCTTAAGATACTATCTCCCGTTTGAATGAAATATGAACGCGGTTCATCACAAATCTTTATTACAGTTCCGTACCTACGAACATCCAAAATCCACACCGAGTTACCTATGTTTAATTGTGGCATATTCTTAGCAGAATGCCTGGCATTATATTCTTCTGCGGTTTTATCTTTTTTCTCCTTTTCTTTATGTGATAAATATGGTTGAGGGTTGATAATTTTGTTTAGATTAGATGGAATTTGAGGTAAATTATTCCTTAATTTATATGACATTAACAATTCTGCCGGAGAAAACCCTGTTTCCAGAGGCGATGTTCTATATGCTAAAAGAGCCATATCAATGTCTCCTTTATTTTTCTTAAGCAACTGGTTGGCAGTTTTTACTGTGCGTTCCACTAGCCCATTGCTCTGAGCATAATAAGGGCTACTGGTAATATGGATAAAATTGTACTCTTTTGCAAAATTCTTAAATTGAGTAGAAAATTGAGGACCGTTATCAGAACTCACTACTTCCGCTATTCCATATTTTGCAAAAACTTCTTTTAATCTTGCAATAATTGCAGTTTGGGACATAGAATTTAGTGCGAATAATAATCCACTATAATTAAGTACCATTTATCTAACTGTAATAAATCAACTGCGATTTTCTGCCAAGGTCTATGAGACAATTCATTTTTATAAAAGGTTTCTTTTATGTTTACTCTATTTTCCACACATTTTGGACAGTTTCTAATTAAGTTTTCTATTTGGCTAGACAGTCCAATCCACCAAACACTTGATTTAGGTCGTTCTCTACATTTCGTTATCCCCAAATGTCCCGTATGTATAAATTTTAAAACTGTTAACTGAGGGTTTTGGGAATGATGATCCGAGAATTTTTAATAATAGATTTTTCGCAAATGAGATATCATACCTATAATGAAAGTATGGTAATAACTATAGAGGTATCTGCGACTTGTCTGGCCAACCGACTAAAGTAAAATCTTTTATTTTGCGCAATGTAGGGTTGTTGTTTTGATGTTTAATCATTTCTTTTAAAATTTATCTTTTATTGTAAAATTTTGAATAATAGATTTTACATACAATTGCAATTCTGGGTCAGTAAGTTCACTGGTTTTTGGTGCCGAATCTGATAGTGGACTGCGGTTTAACGCATCTGGTACTACTAGCATCTTTCCAGGAGTATAAATAACATTATTACTGTATCGCACTAGGCGCATTCAAAATCATTGGAGACAAGGCGTTAACTCATCCAAGTTTTTTATCGTTAGGATGGGCACTAATGGCGAATGATCGGTTTCAAAAGTCAAGTAATTAACCCCTGTGATGTAGTCTGAAAATTTCTCTGTTGCTCACGTAATTGCCAGTGCTTCTCTCTCGATCTGTGCGTA
Source organism: Abscondita cerata (assembly GCA_030710515.1). NCBI lineage: Eukaryota > Metazoa > Arthropoda > Insecta > Coleoptera > Lampyridae > Abscondita > Abscondita cerata. The sequence continues at coordinate 380,597 of JALBCR010002576.1, forward strand.
ACGCTTCTCAACATCACTCATTAGACGTGTCGAAAATGCTCAATTTCCCGTGACTTATCACAATTCTCTTGCATAAGAGCACCTCCTATTCCAAAGCAACTTGAATCCGCGCTCACGATCATGGGATTATTGGCGTCGTAAAACACTAAGCATGGAGCTTTTTCTAGCGAGCTTTTGATGATGTTGAAGGATTTCTCTTGCGAAATTCCCACAGAAACTTTATGTCATTTTTTAATAGTGCCGTTAGAGGCTCCAATATTTCAGATTTATTTGGAATTAATTTCCTGCAAAATTGATCATACCAAGTAATCTAAGCAGTTCGATTTTATTAGAGGGATTTTTGAATTTTTTGATCGCCACAACCCTATCCGGATCTATGGAAGTACCTTGAGGGAATATAATGTGTCCTAGGTATTTTACTGTTTTTGAAGCAAAAATGCACTTCTTTTTATTTAGAGTGATACCGTCGCGATGAATTCTTTCTAATACCTCACACAAGGTTCCATGTATTTCCATCGTCGGGGCGTGTAATAGAACGTCGTCCATGTGACATACTACTTCCTCCAAACCGGATAAAATCTTTATAAAATTTATCGCAAAATATTCTGGAGCGCAGCTGATTCCGAATGGCAATCTTTTAAAGTAATACCGTCCATACCAGGTGATAAACGTGGTTAACAATTGACAATCATCCGAAGGTTTTATTTGATAGAATCCACTTGTTGCATCAAGTTTGCTAAAGATTTTAGAATTCTTTAACTGCCCTAGCGTATGTTCGATTTTGGGTAAGGAAAAATGCGAACGTAAAACGCTTCAGTTGAGTTTCGTGTAGTCCACACAAAGTCGCACCGCATCGCCTTCATCTACTACAACAATAGGACTCACCCATGTAGTTGGATCGCTTATTAGAACAAATATGTTCAATTTTAGTGATCTCTCTAATTCTAATTTGAATTTGGGGAGTAATGGTAAAGGCACAGGCCTAGGTACAAATTGTACATACGATTTTGCATTATCATTTAGTTTAATTCGTATTTCTGTTTTAAATTCACCGATATCGTCAAAAATGCCTTTGAATATTTTTGAGATGCTTTCTGTGTTGTATTTGCTTGCTACTAAAGTTTAATTTTCCAAGTTACCAATTGACTGATCTTTTGTATTAAAGATACTTAATTTTACAACGCCATTTCTGCCCAGAATAGGCATCCTAAGTGCTTTTATAATATACACGAAATCCGAATACGAATCATTCTTATATTCTAAGCATAACTGTACTATTCCCATCAAATGCAAGTTCGATTTATCGGGCCCGCTAATAACATCATACCATTCTTTAATTTTGTCATGATAATATTTAGGTAACCGATCCAATGACATACAAGTGACATCAGCACCCGAATCAACAAGAAAAGACATTTGTATTACCTTATTATTTAATCTTAGACCTAAGTCGACTAACCATTGGTTTCTATTATTAACATATATGTGACCTATGAAAAATTGTTCTGAATCAACAAAGTTTAACTGGCTTACCCGATGTGGTTCGGATTCACCTTGAGTGTGCTGGTCCCTGTCTACTGCTTGAACGTTTTTCTTAGCCTTACATACATTGCTCCATTGGCCTTTTTTCTTGCACTGCCTGCATATTGTATTGCTTGCTGGACATCTTGCACGAATGTGTTTCTTGTTGTCTCCACACCACTTACATTTCTCTCCCTCTTTGCTTGCTCTGAATTTATTTCTAGACGTATTACTTTTGTTGTGATATGCAAAGTTATGTTTTACTGCTGCTACGGCTTTATAATCTTGTCGAATAATTTTACATTGGCTCCTCTGTAGTTCCACTTGTCTCACCATTAGGATTGCGTCAGTTAATGTTAGGTCTTTCTTTAGTTGTAATTTCTCACTTAAATTGGCATCTGTGATTCCCACAACGATTCAATCCCTTATCAGTTCGTCTTTTAGGGTACCATATTTACAATTTTCTGACAAACTGTGTAGTGCTGTTATGAATGCATCTACTGGTTCACCAGGTCGTTGCCCTCGAGTGTTGAATTTAAATCTTTCAAAGATTATGTTTTTTGCGGTATAAAGTGGTTGTCAAACTTTTCGATCACTATTTTGTATGTTAGTTCTTGAGGTGTTAATGCAAATTGTGACTGCATTTTCTCGGCTTCCGGACCCATACTATAAATTAACATGTCTATTTTTTCCATATCTGATTTAGTGTTAAATCCGCTAACCAACATGTATCTTTCAAATCGTGTTTTCCACTGTACCCACCCTGCGGGTTGTGTGAAATTAAATTCATTTGGTGGTATTTACTGCATCATTTGTTACGCTCGGCCCTGAACGTGGTGCGTTTGTAGGTTCCGTCATTATGTGTAAGAACGTAGGTTGTTTAGACCGCTGCCATCATGTAATATTTTGACTACGTTATTAAATTAAACTCCACTTTAAAGGTTTATATTTAATATTTCAGCTTGGTACATACCGTGTGTCCCACGGAGAACGCAACATAGGACTTTTATTAAGGCAAAACATAAAATGAATCTACTAGTGCTTTGAAATTTTCAACCAATGCGACGTCGGTGTGTGTCATTTTGATTGCTCTGAACTTGCAGCAACCAACTTTAATTTGAATTATTAGCGTTACTTTTATAACTTTCTGCAATAATGAGTGTGTATACAACTTCTGAAAAAGTTCAAATGGTTAAATGGGTATGCAGTGGTGAAAGCTATAGAAACTGTTCAGCATTATTTGCTGTACTTTTTCAAGATCGACCGATTCGAAGTGCTAGTACAGTCATGCGAGTATTTCAAACCTTTGAAAACACTGGCAGCGTTCACAAGCGGCCAAAGCTGGTGCAACTTGACAGGCCTAACAACAACAACGACGAGATTGATGTACTAGCAGCAGTTCAGCATAATCCGATCATAAGTGTTCGACAACTAAGTGTTGACTGCGGTCTAAGTAAAAGTCGTGTACACAGAATACTAAAGAAAGACAAGTATAAGTCCTACCATTATTCTCAACATCAAGAGCTTTTCAGAACGGATGCTGAAAAAAGCCAAGAATTTTGTGAAATTTTAATGGAAAAGTTTAATAATGACGATAACTTTATTAAAAATCTGTGTTTTACTGATGAATGCACTTTTACATTAAATGGAACACCAAACATTCAAAATTACCGTTTTTGGAGCACAGAAAACCCTCATCTGTTTATACCAGCTCACACCCAATATCCCCAATCAGTAAATGTTTGGGCTGGGATATTTTCCAATACCGTAATAGGTCCTTTTTTATTGAGGGTACACTTACTGCTGTTAAGTACCGTGACCTATTAAATGAGCATGTGCTACCAGCATTTCACGAAGTTGCTGAAGAAGATACTGTTGTTTGGTATCAGCACGATGGGTGTCCAGCTCATAGTGCTAATCTGGTAAAAGGCCTCTTAAATGATGCGTTGCCCAGAACTTGGATTGGAAGAGGCGGTGAAATTGCTTGGCCAGCGAGATCACCAAATTTGTGTCCTAATGACTTTTTCTTATGGTCATATATTGCCTCTAAACTGTATTCAGATCGACCACACATCACTGTCGAGTCATTAAAAGACAGAATTGTAGAAGTTTGCTTTAATGTTCCGGCAAACGTAATCAATGTGCAACGTAATTTTTATATTCGATTAGGGCATTGTTTAGCAGTAAATGGACAACAGTTCGAGCATTTAATATATAAGCAGTTGCTGGCTTAAATTAAATGTAGCTTTTACTTCTCCATACCTACCCAAAAACCAAAACGGTCCTTTTCAGAATCACCAAAAAATCACAAAAAAGAATTTTACAGGACTTTCAAAGAAAATAAATTTTATTAATAAACATAATTTAAACTCATTTTACAAAGGTTTGGCGATTGTGTGCATAGATCTCATGTGTGCATTTGCAGAGATTTAAATTTATGATCTGAAATTTAGAATAGGAAACAAAGAAAATAATTTAAAATACAAACCTTATTCTTTTTGTGAGTTCAAACCGAGGTTCAAACATTCAAAGCTGTTAATTATTTGGCATTCTCAAATAATCATAACATTTTTGTTTACTTACATTTAGCTTGTACGACTCCTGCAAATAATATTCCAAGTTAAATCACTTTTTAGGTAGGTACTAAAATAATAATATTCCTTGCCTATGAAACTGTTGTCTCCTGGTTCTTCCTTCATCCTGTTTTACACAAGTATCGGTCTTATATTGTGAAGTTCTTAACATACTGTATAAAAATGAAACCTAAATCCGTTTACATAATTATACTTTCATACGCACTTTTAATCATATTGATATAATTGCATCTTAAATCAGCTTAATATTCTTTATAATGTACTTTTGTTTACAACCTAAAATTAATTTACAAAAATAATTATGCGTAATTATGTAAAAGAATTAGTTGTACTTACTTGAGAAAGCGATCAGATCAAAGCGACTAAACAATTAGAAATTTCGCAAAAAACAATATAATAAATTTTTAGGTTGAGAAATGTCAAAAGGAATATTACAGTTATGGCAGACATGACAATCGTCACACACACAAACCGCTCTTTCTTTCTTACTTCAACTGACACTTACAACGCACGTCGTATCGCGACGATAAAAAATACCATAGCACAAGTAGATCCGTTCTATATTTTGCCTTAATAAAAATCCTATGTTGCATTCTCCCTGGGACACACGGTATAAAAATAACTGAACCGTAACTAATCTCTAGTTTCCTAATTGCCAACCTTACTGAACCAAACTATATCGCGAATGGAGCTAAATTCAAATTATATAACAGATACAAAAAAATGAACAGTTCTTCTCAGCCACTCTGTATATGGGTCGGTTGGTATCCGTGGTTTCTCTCCCCAGATTCTGGCGACTAGTCGTTCAACCCGCCCGGTGAACTTGACTTTGAATTACCTGTGAATCAAATGTTAGTGAGTGTTCTTTTAATTGTTCTTCTTAATTCTTCAGCCTCCTTTCTTACATGAATTATTATAGATCAGGGAAGATTGCTTGCTAGTTTACCTTCCCGGGGGTGTTTCTTCGGAAGTTTACAATAAACGTATAGATCTGGTACGACAAACGTTAAGTTCGTAATAAAACACCTCTTAAATTTGTTGAGTAGTTGATTTTTTTGAAAATAATAATAAATTGTGAGGGAGAAAGTTTTGGTGGTTGGTGAAAAAATATAAAAAAAAAAGAAAAAAAAGTAATAAAAAAATAGAACGGAACAGAAGACTTAAGGTAAGTTTAGCTGAAACCTTACACCGAGGAAATGGAGTATTATAGAACAAGTAAAGGCAAATGCTGCGAAACAAATTTAAATATTTGACAGTTTTGCCGTGCAGAAAAGAGAAGAATCTGTGGTATGGAATTGTCTTGGAGGAAACAAATTTAAATACTTGCTCCAGACTACCACATAACAGAGAAAACTAACAGGATCGGAAAGCGGATTGCGGAATACAGAGAAAGGTGTTCTGAGAACGAAACTCAGAGCGAGTAAGAGTCTTTTTGGCCCGGGAACAACGAATTTATACCGTCGTTTATCAAAATTGCACCAGAAAAACAGTGGAAAAATAGTAGGAGAATTGTCATTCTTGTTACAAAAATTTTATTTTGTTTACAATCGTCAACGCCATCTTCTGACGTTCGTTCCAAGATGTTTTTAGTTAAATTGTTTATTTGTGTTTCATTGTCTGTTTGGTTACGCACAGTATTTGTTTTAGGAGTTACCTCTTGAATTAAGCAGATACACAGGGTGATTCATTAAAGGTGGTATCTCGAAAACCGAATGTTCTAAGAATTTGGGAGAAAAATTCTTATAAGAAAATGGGTTGCAAGAGAATGAATAAAAATGCGTTTGAGTCCATTGTTTTTCGCTGGTTGACGCAATCAATCACTTACAAAATATGATTGATTTTTTACAAAACATTCTCCAATTTACGTTGGTAAAAATGATCAACTTTAGAAAATATTGTCCTTATTCTACAACTTTTGGTAAATTTGTTTTTCTGTATCACATATTCTAAAGTGACCAGGGAAGTGTTCTTTCGTTGAAATAAAAAGTCTGTAACTTCCGTATGGCTGAAAACGTAGACTCAATGCAAAGAGCATTAAAGGTAGATTCCAGAAGCAAATAATAACAACAACACTTTTAAGATTTCAATCGGCGTTATGTATTTGTTTATTTCTATTTATGATTTTTTTCTCAGAAATATCAAATTAAATGCTATAACTATAACCAGCTTACAAAAAGGAAAATAAGATCAAAACCGCGAAGTGATATCTCTTGTCATTCCAAAGATATTGACATTTTTTGGTGAGTGTTTATGATTGTTGGTTCTCCCAGTAAGTTGTAAGAGAATTTATGTTGCTAAAATTGTTTTGAAAATAAAATGACAAGTAAAAACGTATCATTAATATTACATAATGAAACAAAACTACGGGAAACAAAGGATACTCAAAGTGATCAAGTTACCTTTGCAAATGACATTAATGTTTTGTTATTGTTAACTGTTAAGTTTTTTTTTACTGTCAAATTTATTTTAAATGTTTGCAAACTAAATCTTTTATAATGCCTTTTTGTTCAAATAAAGAGACATTAGAGACTAAAGTTATATTTATTTTTTTACCAACCTAAATAGAAGATTCTAGGACATACGGTTTCCGAGATACTGTCACCCTTAATGAATCACCCTGTACGTTTTTAAAATGCCTCATGACTCAATGTGGTCCTTGCAGTATGATAAAGGAACAAACTTTGTTTGAGTTAGGTCATACTAATAATAATAATAATAATAACCATTTATTCATTTACATAATACATGTATAAATACACAACAGAAAAATAAAGTACAGGAAAAAAAAACATGAATAAATGTGACATAGAAAATAAAAATGGAAAACCGAATAATTGAAAATAAATTAATATATAAAAAAAGAAGAAATCAACAGAGTAAGCATAGTTCCAGCTAAGTTCCAATATCATGAAATTTGACGCTGTGAACATATGCTTGATTATATTGTAAAATCTGAGCAAAGAAATTCAGAAAAGAATAAATTGTTTAATATTTTTATTGATTATATACGATAGCACCAGTGATGAATATAAAAAAACTTAACAATGTTGTATTTAAAAAATGATTAAAAAATGTTAAATTTAAAATGAAGTTTTTAACTATTTTATTTACTCAACAATAAAGAAATTTGTTGCCTTGAATTAAAAAACAGAATTTTTTTAATCAATTTTTTGTAGCTGTACATAGATAAATTTGCTATAAAATCAAAATCATAATATTGCAATGTAAAATTATAAACAAGTGGAATGTAATATAAGAAATTAGATTGACCTACACTTTTTCTTGCTGATATTACGTACGACAGATCGTTATCTTTCAGTCTAGTATCATATGAGTGAGTGGGAACACAAATATCATTATACCCAGATTTATGCAAAAACTTTGATATAGATATAAAATACAATTGTTTTACATCAAAAACATTTACTTCTCGAAACAAAGCGTCGCTAGAAAAAACAATTTTTTATTGTAAATAATTTTCAATACTAATTTCTGTGTTATTTCTAACTTTGATAGATGAGTTGTCAAAGCGCCACCCCAAATAAGTATTCCATAACTCAATGAAGACTGGATAAATGCAAAATATAGTATACGCAGAATTTTAATTTCAAATGTATGTTTAAGAGTTCTAAATAAATATATGTATCTTCTTAGTTTAGTAACTAATTGGGTAATATGCACATCCCATTTCAGGTTTGAATAAAAAAATATACCTAAATATTTTATAGATGTAACTCCAGCTATGTTTATATTACATGTACAACTATTTCTGTTACAATTAACATTATGAACAACAATATGCTCGTTCGTAAGTAAATTACAAGCATAAGAAGAAAACGGCAAATACTTAGTTTTACTATAATTTAAAGTTAAACAGTTGTTATCTAGACAGTATTTTATTGCTGATAGCTTAGTTGAAGCAGATAACATAATCCCAAGTGGAACCACCGATATACAAAACTGTGTCATCAGCATACGCTAAAATGTCCACATCATTGAAAAGAATCAATAAATCATTGATATAAATATTAAACAAAACTGGCCGAAGAACGCTTCCTTGTGGAACTCCACATTTAATTTTAAGAGATGTACTTGTTTTATTATTTACTCTAACACATTGATATTTGTCACTTAGATAACTCTGAAAAAATGTAAGGATGTACCACGGATACCAATATGTTCAAGTTTATCAAAAAGGATAGAACATCTAGAATTATCCATATTTTTATAAATTTTTCTTGTTAGAAAAGCCAAAGCATCTGTCGTGTCTCTATCTTCTCTAAATCCGAATTGACGAGAAGATAGGATACTAAATTTAGTTAAGTAGTTTACCAGTTGAGTTTTTATTATTTTTTCAAAAACTTTTGAAATATTATAGCTCAATGCTATAGGTCTGTAATTAGTAAGTAATTTGGTGGCTCCTCCCTTGTGAAGAGGTATAATAATTGTATCTTTATAAGCTCTAGGAAAATAACCTGCCTCTAAACATCTATTAAAAATAATTGACAAAGGTTTAGAAATAATAGTAGCACATAGTTTTAAAATTTTGTTACTAATTCCATCAGAACCAGTTGAGGAAGTAGTTTTTAATTTTTGATAGTGAGTATAATATCATCTTCAATGATGGGTAAAAAAATAAATTTTGATTTAATTTTTCAAATTTTTTTTATAAAAAATTATTGATTGATGTATTATATTTTTAATAAAAAAATTTTTTTTATTTTTTTTTTTATTTTTTTTTTTTTTTTTTTTTTTTTTTTTTATTTTTTTTTTTTTTTTTTTTATTTATTTATTTTTTTAATTTTTTTTTTTATAAATTTTTTTTTTAAAATTTTTTTTTTTTTTTTTTTTTTAATTTTTTTTTTTTTTTTTTTTTTTTTTTTTTTTTTTTTTTTTTTTTTTTTTTTTTTTTTTTTTTTTTTATTTTTTTTTTTTTTTTTTTTTTTATTTTTTTTTTTTTTTTAATTTTTTTTTTTATTTATTTTTTTTTTTTTTTTTTTTTTTTTTTTTTTTTTTTTTTATAAAATATTTTTTTTATTTTTTTTTTTTATTTTATTTTTTTTTTTAAATTAATTTATTATATTTTTTTTTTTAATATTAAATTTATTTTTTTTTTTTTTTTTTTTTTTTTTTTTTTTTTTTTTATATTTTTTTTTTATTTTTTTTTTTTATTTTTTTTTAATTTTTTTTAAATTTTTTTTTTTTTTTTTAATTTTAAAAAAAATTAAAAAAAAAAAAATAAAATAATATTTCCGGTAAGAATGTTATCTTAGGTCCTTTTAAAAATTTTTTAGGTAAAATATATTTTGCGCGATTTGTTGGGAATTAATTTTTCCACTAAGGCATCGGCGATTTGTTTTATTTTGGGTGGAGTTCCTTCATATCGTTACATTTTTCAATGTTTAAATTTTAAATGGTGTTCACAAATTAAAAGGATGGCGTTTCTACTTACAAACGGCTGCTGCCTCTACCGGTAACCTAAGTAGCTAATTACAAGTACACGAAAAATAATGTAGTGGTTCTATACCGTGTGTCTCTGGTAAGACGCAACATAGGAATTTCATTATAGAAAAAAATTGAATTGATCCAATAAGGCTATGAAATTTTCTTATTGACGTTTACGTTACAATTAATTGTTATTGCGTGTTCCTTATTGTAATATATTCTAATTTAATTTTTGAAAATTAGTGTGCATACAATCCCTGAGGAAGTTCAAATGGATAAGGGAGTATACAGATGTGAAAGCTATAGAAACACTTCTGCTTTGTTTGCTGCACATTTTCCGGATCGACAGAGAAGCCGCAGTGTAAACGAGCGTCCGAAGCAGGTTCAACAAAACCAGAAGATGGACAACGATGAAGAAATTAATGTGGTACTCGGTGCTGTGGAACTTAACCCTAATATTAGTATTCGACAACTAAGTATCGACTGTGATGTAAATAGGTGTCGAGTTCATAAAATTTTAAAAAACATCAACCGAAGCTTACAAAAGGCAAGAATTTTGTGAAACATTAATGGAGATACGCAATAATGATATGAATTTTGTTAAGGATATTTACTTCACCGATGAATGTTCGTTTAATCTCAATGTACTTTGCGGTATCAGCATGATGGGTGTCCAGCACATAATGCGAATCAAATAAAACAACTTTTAAATAAAGCACTTCCTAGAACCTGAATTGGAAGAGGTGAAGAAGTTGCTTGGCCACTAAGATCACCAGGGCTGTCCCCCGACGACTTCTTTTAATGGCCTTACATATCTTCGAAGGTTTATACAGACAGAACTCACAACACAATTGTTCATCGAAACTTCTATTTGAGGCACTGTTTAGCAGTAAATGGACAGCATTTTGAACAGTTGCTATAAGCCAAACACTTCGCATGTAATACCTATTAGCTAGCTTTCACTTCTGATATCCACAAGCAAATCGATCCTTTTCAGGACCACTAACACATTTATAGAAAATAATTTTTAATACAATGTAATTAAAACCACAATCACTTTTAATAAAAAACAGTATTTAAAATTACAACATATCTTAAAATTGTCCTTGGATGATTTAAAAAAAATAATCTTGTTATCTTGTTTGTTGACTCCTGAATTCTAGTAAAACCTGAAATAGAAAGTCAAAAAAGAAATTGCAAATTAAATAATTTAAAGCACAAACCTTTACGCTCTCATTATTCATAACATTACAAACCTTAATCGGGCATTTCCTAAAATCTTCATTAATCCCATGAGTTTCAAATTATTTACGATAAAGAAGAACACCTCTTCTGTTCTTCTTCTGTTTATCGGTAGAGACCTGTGATAGAGACAAACTACTCGATGCATACTAATCGAAATATCTGTCTCATCTATAATACCAACTGTAGTGACTTAAAATAAACTTTTAACTTTAGAATACCTGCATATTCTTGTAAGATGCAAATTATGTCTAATAGTTTACACACAGGTTTATAATACAAGAAAACAAACGACTCATTTAACCTCAAATTCAATACGAACAGGTTTTATGCAAAAGTATTTCATTATGTTTGCTTCAATAGCTATATTAAAATATGAAAGCAACTGAACATTGATTAGAATTTTCGTAAAATCACAAAATACTAAATACTTATTTTTTACAAACTTGAAGAATAATATTTACATTTGAAGGAATATTAGACATTCTACACTTGCTCTCTCTTTCTAACTTCAACAAAATGCCGAACGCATAGGGTATACTACAATCCAAAATTTTCATAGCAATAGTAGATCGAATGCAATTTTTTTTTATATGTTGCGTTTTGCCAGAGACGAACGGTATACTCAATGCAGTATATTAAAATGCATATTTCAGTACGCTTGAAGAGAAGACTGTTTTATTATTTCGTTTTTCTTATTTTATTTTATCAGAAAATAAATTGAAAGGAGCAGCATATATTATTGTTTTCAAATAAAAACGCATATTTTCGATTTACTAGGAAAAATTCGACAGTGTTTGTATGGCATAACCCAACTACGAAAATTTCTATGTCTAAATTAAATAATATAAATTACGGATATAGTAGACGCATTTAATTAGATCATATTCATTAACGAACATGTAATTATTAGAGAAATTGCATTTGAATTCGAATATAACTGAATGGCGTGAGCAAAGTTTATACATATCATATGACAACATTTTGGATAAATCCAAGGAATTTGCGAAAAATCAATATAACCACATATTACTCAAGTTTCCAAAGAACTAAAGGTATGTAGTTTTGTTAAAAATTTAAATACCGTGTGTCGTTTTTAGTCTCAAAATAAGCGCAATAAATGTAAAATAAATCTCAAACAGTGGATTGTCATTTTGATAAATTTATTATTTTTAAAGCGTATTTTGCTAAACATTACAAAAGTGCATAAAAAACACATTTCTTTGTTATTTTGCAGAGCTTTAAAGTTACTTTATAAAATTTGCTGCAAAACTGACCGGTATATGGAGGTGGCCGTTATTGGGAGGAAAAAATTTATTTCTATGCGTTGTTTATTAAAATCTTTTAAGTATGGAATATAATACGGTTTGCTATAGGGTACTATATATCTGCATTAAAAAATAACTATAAATGTGCTGGTGAAATATTAAATATTTAGACGATATAATAATGGAAGAGTTATACATATTGAATCCATAATATATACATTTACATAATATGTACTTATTTTCTTAATTGGTCGTTATACCTATTACAATAATTAATTACATACATATACATACCGCTAAATTACATTTTCGTGAAATATTTTTGCATTGAGGTTTGTTTTACGTTTTTAGTTTAGTTTGTAAAACAGAAGATTCACAATTTGATAAAACTTCTACCACTCTTATCATTAGAAATAAGAAAACTTTGCACATCTCTTAGTTTTTCACACACTTTACCCATATCTTTAATGTTTGACGTAAAAACTTCGAATTCTTCTGCACCACTTTCATTGCTCAAATTACAGCCTTTACTGGGCTTCACGTTGATTACCTTCTAGTAATACAGGAAAAAACTGAGCTAGTGGAATTTTGTCTTCTTTACCAAAATCTTCTTGCAGGACCTTTTCCAAGAATCCTGCTTTCGCAAAACATTTAGCATGTGTAATAGGCGAAACGTTTCTCCAGGCTACTGATATGCAAACTAAAGCGCTGATACGTAAGTAACAATTTAACTTTTTTTTGCATCTTCAAAAGGACGTTTAGTATTTGTGAATGTTATCAGCCAGTGGCTGGCAATGTGATGTGATGTTTGGGGTAAAAAACAATGTTCACATTTTGAAGAGTTACTTTGGGATGAGACGTGGCATTATCCAGAAATAATAAAACTTTTCTATTTTTTTTCATTTTTTCATCAAATTTTTTTAGCCAGGAAGTCATAATCTCTACCGTCATCTAAGCTTTTTTATTAGATACCCATTCTAAGGGCAATTTGTTGATATGAAAGCCTTTAAAGCATCTTGGGTGTTTACTTTTTTCAATGATTAACGATTCCTTATCACCTTCCATATTTGTACAAATAAAACTGTCAATTTTTATTTTGCAGCTTTTTTACTACTACATTTATCGTTTTTTAAAGAAAACGTTTTGTTTGGCATCGCAAGGTAAAAAAATCCGGTCTCGTCAGCATTGTACACATTTTTGAGTGAATATTCCTTCAATATTACTGACAGATTTGCTTTCCAAACTTCAACAGTGTCCAAGTTAATATCAGCTGACTCCCCGCAAATTGTTTTCAAGGTTATGTTAGGTTTTTGACCAAATTTTTTAAGCCATCTATTTGAAGCTTTAAAATTCGCTATTTTTAAATTTTCCGCAACTTCCAATGCTTTCTCTTTTATTAAAAGTCTAGATATAGGGATATTTTTATTCCTAGCTTTACAAAACTAATTGTAAACTACTCGAACAATTTCTGAACCTTCAGTTCTAGGAAATCTTCTCTTCTGCTCTGTATTAGAATCTTATCAAATTGCTTTTTTAAATTACATTTGTTTTTTAAAATATCGTTAACTTGTGTTCTTCCAACTTTCTAGCACTGGTTTTTAACTTTTTACTTTCCACAATTATATCAACTTTTTCTTTAAGAGACTAACGTTTTCTTTTTAGCGACGTTGTAATTATTCTGTACGTCTATATGTAACAGCACTGTTAAACACACTAACTCAAACTATGTACGCAAAATACGATTTTTGGGGTGAGCTTAATGAGCCTTTTAATTGCCCATTCTCTGTAATGACTGTCTATTGAAAATCAAACAAATTTTTTAAATTCGTTCTTAAATACCGGTAATTGCTTAAGCCTCAAACAAGGAAACAATTATACAAGGTGTAACAAAATAAGTGTAAAACATTTTAGAGGGTGATCATTTATCAAAAAAAAGATAGAGTCTCTCATATAAAGAAACATCATTGGACTATCCCTTGTTAAGATACAGCCCCTTAAAGTGTGTACATAAAATTTGTTTTACATTTTTTTTCACAAACACTAAAAAAGTTAGAAAATTGAAATTAAAGTGACATTTTCTACTATCAAAAAGGCATTTAGCTAGTAGTTTATTTGGTTTACTCTGTGATTGTAAGGGGTGGGAAACGCAACCCCTAAAATTTATTTCAATGTACTTTTTGTCTTATTATCTGTTTACTATTTATAAAATTTATTTCTAATAGCTTGTTTTATTCTAAACAAAAAATGTCTCTTGAATTTTTTGCCCAAAATTAACCAGTTCGCAGCAATAAAATATTTTACGAATGAACTACAGAGATACATCGGCATAAAACGAAAATGCGAAACTAATTTATCTAGTAGGTCGCTATTAGTTATAGTGACAATTAAATTGGTATCACGCTGTCAGTTTGTAAATTTTTGAAATTGAATTAATAATTGTGTCTTGTTGGGCCAATTCTGTGGTTCTCCTCGACATATCCAATGATTTGGATATGTTTGAGTTAAATGCTGACGTGTTGTTTGATTAAACTGGGCGGGTGCCCCATCGTTCGTAAAAACATATCCCTTCTGACGCCCAAAAAGCTTCCTCCTGCAGTACTGGATACACTTTTTTAAAAATTGAGTGAATATCTTACCATTTAATCGAGGAGGCAAAAAATAAGGGCCAATTAAATAATGCCCAATAACTCCGACCCACACGTTCAGTGAAAACTATTCTTGATGGTTAGCTTGGATAATAGCGTGAGAGTTTTTATCAGCCCATATGAAAAAATTCAATTGGAAAATTCAAGACGGTTCGGAAAATCTCGCGGTAACAGTGCCTGCACTCGTTGTAGATGGTAAGAGTATAAGAGTTATTCCATTAAAATTTGAAATACCGTCATATGATTAACATTTATCTCAACAGCAATCTTTCAAGTACTGCTAGAAGGTTGTCCTTCAACCAAATTAAGTACTGTTTCTTTAAGCTGTAGTGTTCTAACTTCTCGATGGCGACCACAATCCTGCATTCTTTTGTTGAATGAACCATATTCTCGTAATCGTTGATGAAGACAGGCAAATATTCTATGCGAAAGAAACTGCCGTTGAGGATACATTTCAGCATATCTTCAGAAGCTTCTAACCCATTTCCTTGTGACAGACCGTAAACGTAATGCATATCAGCCATTTCCTCATTTGTGTATGCCATTTTAATAACAAATAAATTATTAAACTAACAAATTAAAAACAGACCAACAACACACAATTATGAATTCAATTTCAAAAATTTACAAACTGACAGCGTGACACCAATTTAATTGTCACTATCACTGATAGCGGCCTACTAGATAAATAAGTTTTGCATTTTCGTTTTATGCTGATGTATCTCTGTAGTTGTTCGTAAAATATTTTTTTGCTGTCAACTGGTTAATTTTGGACAAAAAATTCAAGAGACATTTTTTGTTTAGAATGACGCAAGCTATTAGAAATAAATTTTTAAATGGTAAACAGATAATAAGACAAAAAGGTACATTGAAATAAACTTTAGGGGTTGTGTTTTCCACCCCTTACAACCATGGGGTAAACCAAATAAATTACTGGCTAAGTGTCTTTTTGATAGTAGAAAATGTCACCTTAATTTCAATTTTCTAACTTTTTTAATGTAAAACAAATTGTATGTACCCCCTTTAAGGGCCTGTAGCTTAATAAGGATGTTTCAATGAAATTTATTTATATAAAACACCTTATCTCTTTTTCGACAAAGAATCACCTCCTGAAATGTTTTACACTTATTTTGTTACACCCTGTATATTATGCACAACTTGAACGCTAAGCTGTTGTCTACTAATGACCTTACTGAAGAATGGCCGGAAATGGGAGGTAGAATTACATGTATTTTTCGAATAAAGTTTACAAATAAGTGGCCGTGGCCGTTATCGAAAGGTGGTCGCTATTAGGAGGGTCATTAATATGGATATTTCCGTATAATTGGTTTTTGACTTGGAAAAGTTGGCCGGTTTTAGAGGTAGCCGCTTTTAAGAAGTGGTCGAAAATAGAGGTTTTACTGTATTGTAATTATGTTTTTAATAATACACATGCCTTGACAAAGACTGGACTAATTCAGTCGAAATAATAAAGTTAGTATCTACTTTCTGTGTAACCGGAAGTGATACCGCCATGGAAATATTTTCACTAAGTAGATCATGTTCATTTGTATAGTTACAAATTTTCAGCTGAATCGGTTTTTGCGTTCTCATTATTCGTCTAACATGCTATCGTCGAGACACACTCTGTATGCAGCCTTAAACAAAAATTATGTACTATTCAATAAATAAAAAATCCAATATGGCCACTATTAGAAAAATCAAAGTTGATGATATTTTTAGAAAGCCGAATCGTCGTAGAACAATACTGAGTACACAATCCAATTTGGCTTAAAAGAGCGTTTTAAAGATATTTTCAAATTTCAAAAATTTTAAGAACAACAGTTATACAGAGTGTAAGCGAAATAAGTATAATGATTTTAACCAGTGGTAGAACTCATCATATGTAATATTTTTTCAAAATCACTTTTTTTAAATTATTTTTTCCCACTACAAATTAATGAGGCTTTTATGAAATGTTCCAACAAAGAAAAATAATAATGAAATAATAATAAACATGCTTAGAACCGGTTGCTTTCTTTTATTTTATATACTTATCATGTTTAGTTAATAGTACCTAACCGTTGCATAAGATAATTTTGTTTAATAATAATAATAATAATAATAATTTTTATTTACATTTTTACATATGTGTATAAATATGTATATGTGTTAGTAAAATAATAACAATTAAAAGGTGTTCGCAAAAAGACATAAATTCATGTATGCTATAAAACGCATGTTTCTGTAGAATATTTTTAAATTATTTTGAATTTCAAATGATTGAGTTTTTTAGATCACTCGGTATGGAGTTATACAACTTAGAGCCAGCGTAAATTGGCGACTTTTGTAAAATGAATACTTGTGCTTCGTTAATATAATTTGTTCTTTTCTTGTACTATAACTATGAATGTTATGAGATGTCGTTAAAGTATTTAAATTTGTATGAATGTATGTTAATAACTTATATATGTATATAGATGAGAATGTCAAAATTTTGTAGTTGATGAAGTACTCTCTTCACGATTGTTGTTGTTGTAAATTGAAAATACGCCTTAATATTCTTTTTGATTTATAAAAACTCTTTTCGAATCGACTGCTTGTCCCCATACTATTATATTATACGCTAATGTAGGGTAAACGATACCATAATACACATTTAACAAACAATCTATATGTAGTGAATTTGTTAGGTTGCAGATGAGGTAATGGTGACTATTAATCTTTTTACAGACGGCAGTTACTTGTGCATCCTATTGACAATATTTGTCATATTTATTTTATTTTCTTGCAAACTGAATTTTGTTGAAATTTGGTTCCTAAATTTTGTACGGAAATGAATAGATTGAGTTTTTGAAAAGTTAATAATTAATGAATTTTTGACACACCACGAGTAGAACTTGGCCAGAAGTGTGTTAACTTTATAGTTTAATTCAGTTTCACTATCTGATGTTATAGCTATAGTAGTATCGATCGGACAAATCATTTACATAAAGTGAAAAAATAATTGGGCTCAAAGTACTGCCCTAGGGGGTACCCATATATACCTTAAATCTATCAGAGAATGTATTTTTATATTTTACCTTATAGTTTCTGTCAGATAAGAATGAGATTAACCAGTTGTTAATACAACCTCTAATACCTAAATGATGGAGTTTTTGCGCAACAAACTTAATGTTAATAGTATCAAATGCACTAGTAAGGTCAAAGGATAATGAAACTACAAAATTATGCTTGAATAAAAGATGTTGTGGCAGTTTCTGTTGATATTCCTTTCTTGTAGCCGTACTGGTTTTTACTAATAATTTCATTACTGTTTGGAAAATTTAATAATTGAATACAAAATGTTTTTTCAAAAATCTTTGAAAAACTAGAAAGTAACGCAATTGGTCGGTAATTACAAATATCATCTACAGATCCTTCTTTGTGTATCGAGACAATAACTGCAGATTTTAAGATGTTCGGAAAAATTCCTGCAGAAACAGAATGGTTTAAAATATTAGCTAATATGTCCGCAATTTCTATCGAGCAATGTTTTAAGACAGAAATTGGCACTTCATCAATGCCGGTAGATTTTTTATTTTGAAACGACGTAACTATTTTAGAAATTTCATTTTTAGAGATCGGGATAAAAGACATAGTTTTTTGAACTATCGTTGTGCATTCACTATATTCAACTTTGCTTTTTGGTAGAAAACATTCAACTTTTTTGACGATTGATTCGGAAAAATGTTAATAGGTAACTTTGCTTCCAGCGGCGTGCAAAGAAATTGTGTCAGATTTTACAATAATTTTAACTCAAAAAGTAAAACGTTAAAAAGTAAAAGTTATTAGAAAAAGTTGTTGATCTTGATGAGTTCTATTATCTGTTAAAATTAATGTGCTTATTTCATTTCGCTTACACGTTGTATACATTTTTCAAAAATACAACATTTTACTTGTTTTGAAGTATCTGGCAACACCGTAGGTACTTTTGGAACGGTTCTTTAAAAGTCATTATTCTACAAACGTAATTAGCTAAAACGTTCCCCATTTAACCGATTCTCTAACTTAGGTAAACTAGTAGGAGATTGAAACTTTGTAACAATTTTTCACGTGTACAGAGGAATATTTTAAATTAACAACGGTGTGTATCACTTTACCAGTGCCTGAGGTTTAATTTAAAAAATTATAATTTTCAATTTTTTTAAATTAGATAAGAATTTATGGTTTAGCAATTAAAACCACACAAAATTCATATCTTGAGGTTTTCTCTCAAATTGACTCTCATCATGAAAATGAAAAAATAAAACTGCATAATCATTTATTACAGTATTGTTTTGAAAAATAACAAATAAAGCTAAAACCAAAACTACAAAATTTTACAAAACTTGTAATAGTAGCTGAAAAAAAATTGAGTACTATAATTTTTTAAAATTGGACCGTGTGTTACCCCTTGCTCAGCACTGGTAAAATGACACAAATTACTTATGTTTTAAAATGGTTATAAAATTTCTCTGTATACGTTAAAAACTGTTGGGACCTATATTTATATAAACTTTTTGTCTCTTAAAATTGAGTAAGTAACAACATCCTGAAGTTTGGCTACACACTTAATAAACACCCTGTATAATTATGCAAAAATAATATTGAATAGAAATTTGTTTAGTTTTCAAACCAGATTTTGTTGTTTTAGACTAAGTCAACAAACATTAGCAATTAATCAACAACTTTTGTAAAATGAACTTGATGTGTTTAAAATTTTGTATGAAATAGAATATAAGACCAAGTTACGGACAACAGGGGGTTATATTAACCATCATAACCCAATTCCCATTGCAACCCTTAAAACTCTCTGGGCTATGATAATAAAAAAAAACAAAATAATGTAGTATTCGTAATAAGTTGATACACAAAAGAATGGGGAGAACTAGAGAAGAAAAGAAAAAGAAAACTGGTGAATTACTGAACGTAAGTGTTAAATGTGCAGTGTTAAAAACAACCAAAAGTTAATATAAAATTGAATTCCAATTAAAAATCAATTGTTAAGTCTGCAACATTAGCATATTTTGTGTTATGTTTTTACTGAAGTGCATGGTTGATCAAAAATATCCGTAACTACTATACAACTTCAAAGCACTTTATTAACATAATGATTTCACAAATAATAGTTTAATGTTATTTACACGTTTACAACATTATTTATCTTGTTAATATGCCTTTGATTTACTTGGACAAGTGTCTATCCTGTCAAAAAGATGTGGATTTAACAAAAACTGTTCGTGTTTTAAATGCAACTTACCTATTCACTTTACTTGTACATGTTTATCTCGTCACGATATAACTTATCTCAAAAGTAAAAATAAAAATGTTTCTTACTTCTGCGATTTCTGCACGGGTCTGCATACTGAACTAATCTCAATAAAAAATTAAGTAAAAGAACTTACCGAAAAAAATTATGTTTTGGGATCTAAGCTGATTATGACGCCAATCCAAAACCAAAATGATTTAATTAAGGAATCCATTGCTGAAATGCGGGAACGCAACAAGTGAATGTCTATTGTTCTCATTGCAAACTTACCTGAACAAAATGGAACAAGAAATGAAGCTGAAAAAATTAAGAACATAGTAGCAGAGATGGATATTAATGAAACTGAAATTAGTTTCAATTCTGTCCGATATTTTAGATTGGGGAGACCCATTAAAAACAAAACCCGTCTTTTAAAAGAAAGTTATTTTACCGTGTTCTGATATGGCATATAAACTGTTGAGATCAAACCGGCGCACACAGGGCCAGATTGCCAATTTACGATGACAATAATATAATTTTGTGATGTATACTTAAAAAATTTATATTATTTAGTTTCTTCAATAAACTAACAATACAATCATAAGGCAATAAAGCTCACTAAAGCAACACAAAACCATGTACGAGCAAGCTTTGTGCTCTTTTGTTCTCGCACGAAAAACGTGAGTTTTTACCGAGTAATCACGCGTATTTTATGAATCCGTGTTTAATAAATTGTGTTTTTAGGATGGAGAGGGAACTGTCAGGTGTGAATTGATTATTATTATTATTGATTATTTTTTAATTGTTTTTATAAATCTAGCAGTAATATAATTTTACGTCAAAGACTAATTTAGTAAAAATTTTTTTAATTATTTTGAGTTTAATGACGTTTAATAAAAGTTCCACACAGTACCGTCATATGCTATATTTTTTTAGAAACTAGAGCCCATGAGAATTTAAAATAAGCAAAGAATCCGTCCCCATGTGTGCCCGGTTGTTAAATTGAGCTCTTTATTTTTAGGTAGTTGCGTCAACCCCGTTTTGCAACAGAGGAAATTGTGTAGAAATGAGCTGTTTATATTGTTAAGAAATAAAGATTTTTTGGTTTTCGTTATCCAAGTGTAATGAACGAATAATAGAATACATAGTAGACAAGTTTAGTATAGTTGACCCATCTCAGACTTTGTTAAAAGAGTTAAAGTGGCCGTTAAAGTGTTTGTAACAAAACTTTTAGCTAGATGGCGTGAGTGTAAATATATGTTTAACCGGTTGAATCATAAGAATGCAAATTGGCTTAGTGAAGGATTTAGTCTCCCTGAGATACAATTAACGACTACACAACATTCTACTTATTCGGAAAAAAAGCGAGGTAGATCAAGAAAATCGTTTGAAACCAGTTCTGAACGCAGCAAAAAGAGGAAACTCAAGTCACTAGTGTCGAATCTTACCCCTGAAAAACTTTGTTTAGCGACTGAAACTAGTCTGGTGAAATCGGGAAAAAGAAAGACAGCTTATGTTTTAATACTTGTGTTAAGTTCATTCCCGAAAAGGTTGAAAAAAATGGAACAGGCTCATTCATCGTATTCTGTAAATGTTGTGCAGTATAGTGCTGAAGAAGCTTTAGGTCTCATAGTGGACCTTAATTTAACCAAAAAGGAATATGGGACGATGCGTCTAGGTGCAAAAAAAAGAGCTGCTGATATATATCCCTCTTACCATGTGGTGACAGAGGCAAAAGAGAAGTGTTATCCGTTGAATTTGATGCTTACTGAGAATGAAGCTGTGGTGCCGTTACAAGATCTTTTAGACCACACCATACAAAGACTGGTGCAGGTACAGTTAGAAGTCATTTTATCAAACATAGACGACACCCTGGAAGTCTATTATAAGTGGGGCCTAGACGGTAGTGGAGGGCACAGTATATACAAGCAAAATTTTTCGAACAATTCTGTGTACGCTGACTGCAACATAATATTATGTACAATTGTGCCTCTGGAATTGTCGGAAATGAGAGAAAGAAGCAAAGTAATTTATTGGAAAAACTTAATTCCCTCTTCCACGAGATACTATTGTCTAATTTCATTTAAATTAAAAAAAGAAAATGATCAAAACACTAAAGAAGTATACGACGAGACTGCGCAGCAAATAAGGCAGTTGCAGCCTACAACCATTGTTCTAGGAGACAGAACGCTACATTTTAAACATATTCCTATTTGCACAATGGTAGATGGCAAGACAGTGAATATTTTAACAGAAACTAAAAGTACACAAGCGTGTAACGTTTGTAAAACCACACCCGTGCGTATGAACGACTTACAAAATATCAAGAAAAGAGCATGTAGCGAAGACACATACAAATTTGGCATCTCAATTTTACATGCTCATCTCCGATGCTTTGAGTACTTATTGAATATATTCTATAAATTGGAGTTGCAGCAACGGCAAGCAACAGGCAAAGAAGCACAAGAAAAAGTGAAAGAGCAAAAAAATAAAATCTGCAATGATTTTTATAGAGAAATGGGACTTGTTGTTGACCAACCAAAACAAGGAGGGGGTAATAGTAATGATGGGAACACAGCAAGAAATTTTTTTAAAAACCCGATACAGGTTTCTCAAACCACAGGTGTGTCCAAAAAGTTGATTGAAAGATTTGCAAATATTTTGTGTATCATTTCTTGTGGACATTACATAGACGAAGATAAATTTAGGACATATTGCATTACTACAGCTGAAATGGCAATCAATCTATATAGATGGTACAAAATGAGTGCAAGTGTACATAAACTTTTAATTCACGGTGCTGACATTATTAAATCTCTGGCACTGCCTGTGGGGCAACTATCAGAAGATGTGATAGAAGCCACTCACAAAAATTATAAGAAATTGCGACAATATCACTCTAGAAAAATGTCCAGAATAAACACCAACACTGATATTCTCCATTGGCTGCTTATATCTTCGGATCTGGTCATTACTAGTCTACGAGAAAAACCCAAGAAACGAGGAGAGATATTTAATGACGTTGTTGTAAGCATGTTGCGGATGCCCACGTATCTTTGTGGCGAAGAAGTTGAAGACAGATGTAGTGAAGACTCCGACTCCGATAATTATGTGGAGAATCAGTAGGCATATCATTTAATTTAAGGGTCTTTGTATGTATTAGTTACTTTTTGATTATATTTTTTTTCCTAACCCGTTTTTTGTTAACTACTACCATTTCACAACTTAATTTCTACCTTCTGACAATTATAATATTTAATTATCAAGTCAGAAAGTCAAAATAAAAACCGACATTTTATTTTTGTCAGCATAAATAGGCATTCTGGCCTAGTGTACAGCGTTTGATATTACTATTAAAAGAAATCGCACTCAGGGGAACTGAATTACTTGTCGAGCATATATGCAGAATGTGATGAAAAGAGAAGCTAATGTTGGTGTACGATTTATTAAACGAATACCTAAAGTGGTTAATCTTAAAACTAGTTTGCCAAAAACGATTGAGGACTGATATTACGACTTTCTATCAAAATGTAAGAGGACTTTGTATAAAATATTTTAAAGCTACTGTACATCCGCACATTGTCTAAAAGTATTGAACATCTGTTGAAACATTTTATAATCATTTTAATGAGATTGAATCTATTATATCTCGTATAAAATTTGATAAAATTCTGCTTCTAGGACACTATAATCTTCCACTAACTAATTGGAATGATAATAGTGCAATTTTATCAACCCAGCAAATGCAAATAGTTAAGGACAGTTTGTTATTTCTAGATCTTAAACAAGTTAACTCTAGATATAATGATTTTGGCAACTAGCTTGACTTAGCTTTAACATTCAGTTCTGATGATGTCACAACTCTACCCTCTAGCTCATTTAGAACAAGTGACAAACATCATCCACCTTTTGAATATATCATAAAAGTTAATTCATCAACAGCAATAGAATTAATTTTAGAATTCAGATATGATTTTCAAAACTGTAATTTTCATGATATCAATATCTATAAATTGGGCCCAAATTATTTCCACTAAAAATGTTGACACAAACTTCTATACGTTTTATAATGTCTTGTACAATGCAATACATAATCTTGTTCTTATTTTTAAAACTAGGCATTCTTCATTTCCTGTTTGGTTTAATCACAAACTTATTTTACGTATCACCGTAAAAAAACTTGTTCATAAATTATAACGTGTGTCTTTGGCAAGACGATCTACTATTGCTATGAAAGTTTCGGATTGTTGTATACCCTATACGTTATGGCATTTTGTTAAAGTTCGAAAGAGAGCAAGTGTAGAATGTCTAATCTTCCTTCAAATGTAAATATTATTCTTTAAGTTTGTAAAAAATAAGTATTTAGTATTTTGTGATTTTACGAAAATTCTAATCAATGTTCAGTTGCTTTCATATTTTAATATAGCTATTGAAGCAAGCATAATAAAATACTTTTGCATAAAACCTGTTTGTATTGAATTTGAGGTTAAATGAGTAGTTTTTTTTTGTATTGTAGACCTGTGTGTAAACTATTAGAGATAATACCTGCATCTTGCAAGAATATGCAGGTTAAAAGCTAAAAGTTTATTTTAAGTCAATACAGTTGTTATTATAGATAAAACAGATATTTCGATTAGTAGAGATCAGATCGAGTAGTTTGTCTCTACCACAGGTCTCTATCGATAAACAGAAGTTGGTGTTGTAAGGACTTTATTCGGAATCAGCGAAGTAAAGTATGACCCAGAATTAGATGTGTTATACATTTTTACTTCTTGATCGTAAACAATTTGAAACTCATGAGATTAATGAAGATTTTTAGAAAATGCCCGATTAAGATTTTTAATTTTATGAATAATGATAGCGTAAACGTTTGTGCTTTAAATTATTTAATTTGCTATTTCTCTTTTGACTTCTTATTTCAGGTTTTACTAGAATCCAGGAGTCAACAAACAAGATAACAAAATTAGGTATTATTTTAAAACCATTCAAGAACAATTGTAAAAAATGTTGTAATTTCAAATACTGGTTTTTATTAAAAGCGATTGTCGTTTTAAGTTTTAATTACATCATATTAAAAATTATTTTCTATAAATGTGTTAGTAGTCCTAAAAGGGACCGATTTGTTTGTGGATATACAGAAGTGAAAGCTAATCGGTGTAACATGCGAAGTGCTTGGCTTATAACAACTGGTTAAAATGCTGTCCATTTACTGTTAAACAGTGACCCAAATAGAAGTTCGTTGCACATTTGCAATTATATTTGCTGGTATATTGAAGCAAATTTCCACAATTGTATCTGTTAAAGACTCAATTGTGTCGTGGGTTCTGTCGGTATAAACCTTCGAGGATATGTAACGCCATAAAAAAAAGTCGTTGGGAGACAAGCCTGGTGATTTTAATGGCCAAGTAACTTCCTCACCTCTTGCAATCCAGGTTTAGGAAGTGTTTTATTTAAAAGTTGTTTTATTTGATTCGCATTATGTGCTGGACACCCATCATGCTGATACCGCAAACTACATTGAGATTTAACGAACATTCATTAGTGAAGCAAATATTCTTAAAAATTCATATTATTATTGCGTATCTCCATTAATGTTTCACAAAATTTGTCAGCATCGGTTTATGCATTTTAAAATTTTATGAACTCGACACTTACTTACACCACAGTCGATACTTAGTTGTCGAATACTAATGTTAGGGTTGCACAGCACCGAGTACATTGATTTCTTCATCGTTCTGGTTTTGTTGAACCTGCTTCGGACGCTTGTGTACACTGCGGTTTTTCTGCCGATCCGGAAAAAGTGCAGCAAACAAAGCAGAAGTGTTTCTATAGCTTTCACCTCTGTATCCCCCCTTAACCATTTAAACTTTCTCAGGGATTGTATACACATTCATTTTCAAAAATTAAATTAGAGAATATTACAATAAGGAACACGCAATAATAATTAATTGTAACGTATACGTCAATAAGAAATTTTCATTGCCTTAGTGAACCAATTCAATTTTTTTCTATTGTGAAATTCCTATGTTGCGTCTTGCCAGAGACACGGTATGTTAAAAATCGCAACGCGAAGCGTAAAGATAATATTGAATAATATTGTTTTGCAACTTTAGCCTACCCACTCTTTATTTTAATTAATCAGTCTTTTGAGTGTAGTGTGTTTCCTGACATTTTAAAAATAGTTTTATTATACCTATTGTTACATTTCAAATTTGATTTTGGTAAATTTTTTTTGTATCGTTCGGTGATATGTTGTTTACGTATGAATGTTGGGTTGCCTATGCATTTTAAAGTATTAAATTGATTTTGGCGCGACAATTTGGGTTTGCAAAGAAAATATCTTTCTTTTATTTTTTCGTTAGTAAAAATTGTTAACAATTGTGGTTTTCTCTTTTGACGATCCTTGTCTGGAACCAGCCGTGTGGGCCGATGGTTGACTTGCTGTTTTATTCTGAATTTATTTGGATTATAATTAGTCATCCACCTGTTTTACTTAATTGTGCTGAAACATATCTGCATCAATTTAAGTATCTGCCGTTAATTAAACTGGATTAATAAATGCACACGCTTATTCTTCAAGCCATCCAACATCTGCAGGTAAACGAGTTTCACTTGCTAATTTAATGTCGAAAAAAGAAACCTAAGTGTATTTTTGTCTTTAAAATTTTTTTTCTTTGTTTACCCCCTGGATTAGATTTGCTGCCGTTTGTGATTGAGTTAATTGTCCCATGTGTCTGGTTTTGACTTCCGCATGGTTTTGTGTCTGGTGTCAATAATATTGAACGTGGAGAAGCTACTACAACTATTCGATGCTCACACGCTGGATTGTTGCTGTGCTTTTTTGGGTGTGTAAGCTGTCTTAGCCGAGCTGGAATCTTACTCAGACCCAACGTAACATCTGGGCAGTGAACCATCTATAAAAGTTACTGTAATTGTTCAGCCCAATTTGTTGATCTTGGGAAATACCTGTACAGGGTGGGCAAATAAGCGAGGTAAGCGGCTGTATCTCAGAACCTAATGATCGTAGAGAGTTACGGTAAAAAAATTTATAGGTAAAGTGGGCAAGGAAAATTCTGGAATTATGTTTAAGTTTTCTAGACGGCCGCCAGTGGGCGTTTCCGCCATCTTGAATTGCATAAAGTTACGTTTCTCCCGATTTTTCCCAATGAATCTAACAAAAAAGTATTTGCGTTTTAATGTTAACTTAAAGTTAAACATTTTTTGTCAATACCAATGTTTCTCTATCTTTTGAAATAAAGTGGTGGGGAGTATTTGAATGTTGTTTTAAATGAATGCCTGTAACTTCAAAACGGCTTAATGGATTTGGATACATTTGGTATCATTGAAAAGAGCACTTCTTGGGTTGTTGGATTTCTCGTAATTATGACATTTGTGACCTACACGGCTGCCGATAGAGGGCGTTATTCGATATTATATCCAAAATATTAGGTTTTTTCAAAAAAATTAAATGCAATAATATAAATTTTTTAGGACCAGATAATAGACAAATGAACAACCAATGATCCTGCGCAAACCGCATCTTAATATCTTTTTCTTCTTCTTTCCTAACTCAAATAATTTAAAAAAAATACTAAACCAGGAAAATTCATGTATACCCATTTAAAAATGCATTGGTTGCTTTTGATAAGAAGGCAAGTAGTAGGCTATGGAAATAAAAGACAACTCCTCTCAAAAAGATTCACGAGAAATCTCAGTTTATTTAGTGCTGTAAATTTAAGTCACGCGTAAACGATTTTCCTTTTAAATAAAGTTGTGGTCCTGAAAAGGACCGATTTTGAAAAAAGATTAATGCCTTCTGTGTTCAAATTGCCTTCCGTCATATTCCACACATTGTTCCAGTCTTTCTTGAGTCGACAAAACCGCAGCCTCGATTTCTGTCGCTGATAGTTGACGGATTGAGTATCGAATTCTGTTTTCCATATCCATTCGTGTTGTTGGTAGAGTTTGAAAAACAATGTCTTTTAAGCGTCCCCACAAGTAGAAATCCAGACATGTCAAGTCGGGAGATCTTGCCGGCCAAGAAAATAGGCTTTCCCTTCCTATCCAGCGTTGTCGAAAGGTCTCGTTAATATGGTTTCAAACAATAATTGAATAATGTGCCGGACAATCATCTAATTGCAGAAACATAGTTCTCCTAGTTTCCAGTGGCACAACTTCCAACAAAATTGGCAAGTCGTTGATCAAAAACTCTAAGAAGCGGTTACCAGTTAAAGCTTGATCAAAAAAATAAGGTCCAATAATTCTGTTCCCAATGATACCGCACCACACATTTAGGCTCCAACGTCCCTGGTGTTGCACTTCTCTTAACCAATGCGGATTTTCAGCGGACCAATAATGCATATTATGACGGTTTACTCTACCATTACTACCAAAGGTAGCCTCGTCAGTCCAAAGAATTTTCGTTAAGAAATTTCTGTTTTCCTTAAGCATGCCTAGCATCCATTGACAATAATTTAATCTATTATCAAAATCTTGTTCATTTATCGCCTGGTGCAAGGCTATGTGGTAAGGATGTAGTCTAAAAGTAAAAAACAACATATGCGTAAAAATAATATAATCAGAATAACACTGAATTGTGTGTGCATTTGAGAGTATGTGCCAAGATACTTGGAATAAGATAAAATTATTTACCTATAATCTTTCAAAATATTTCTAACAGTTGTTCGTACTATTCCCAAGTCTAGAGACAATGTTCTAGTTCCTACATGTCTATCAAATTCTATGTAAGCCAAGACATTGATAATGTTTTCTTCGGTCCTTCCATTGCGACGCCTGCGACGTTGAGGACGACGAAAACTTCCAGTATCACGTAATCGTTGTACCAAGCGCAAAAACATTCTTCTCCCGTAATGACGGCGATCTGGATACCGTGCCGCGTACTGTCTTGCAGCTATAACTGCATTTTGAAAACACTCGAAATAACTTGCAATCATGTCAACGGCTTCATTATTTGTGAAAGGCATTTTGATTAAATAGTACTCAAATTATACGCAATCAACAATATTAGGCTGCGTGTGACAAAAATTTGACGTTACTTGGGAATATTTTTGACAGGAGTTGTTTTTATTTCCATGGTCTACTACTTGCCTTCTAATCGAAAATAACCGATGCATTTTTAAATGGGTATATATGAATTTTCCTGGTTTAGTATTTTTTTTTAATAATTTGAGTTAGGAAAAAGATATTAAGATGTGGTTTGCGCAGGTTCATTTGTTGGTCATTTGTCTATTATCTGGTCCAAAAAAATTTATATCATTGCATTTAAATTTTTGAAAAAATCTAATATTTTGGATATAATATCAAATAACGCCCTCTATCTGCGGCCGTGTAGATCACAACTGTCATAATTACAAAAAATCTAAAAGCCCAAGGAATGCTCTTTTCAATGATACCAAATTTATCCAAATACATTAAGCCGTTTCGAAGTTACAAGCATTCATTTAAAACAACATTTAAATACCCCCCACCACTTTATTTCGAAATATAAAGAAAAATTGGTTTGACAAAAAATGTTCGACTTTAAGTTAACACTAAAACGCAAATACCTTTTTGTTACATTCATTGGGGAGAATCGCGAGAAACGTAACTTTATGTAATTCAAGATGGCTGAAACGCCCACTGGCGGCGATCTTGAAAACTTAAACATAATTCCAGCATTTTACCTTGCCCACTTTACCTATTCATCATTAGTTTCTGAGATACAGCCGCTTATCTCGCTTATTTGCCCACCCGGTACAACAGTCGATCGCTGTAACAAATTCGTGCGCTTATGGCAGTAAGAATTGATTAAATTTTAGTGGGGATTTTTTTCAAAAACGAAACCGTTGTTGACGGATTAAACATTGCATGTATGCGCAACAGTTTTGTTAAATTTGTAATTAAACTTAATTTAAGTTGTTTTTGTGAGGGTTATTACTTAACCGTAAGTTTTTATTTAAATTTTTCCTATAAGTAATATTTATTTTATTGTAGCTCTTATTGTATATTTTTAATAAACGTCCTATGCAAACCTGCGTGGCCAAATTACTACGACGCGCATCTGTGGACCTGATAACCCATATCGGCGAGTACATGTTTATTAACTTATCGCATGAGAA
Organism: Abscondita cerata; assembly: GCA_030710515.1. NCBI lineage: Eukaryota > Metazoa > Arthropoda > Insecta > Coleoptera > Lampyridae > Abscondita > Abscondita cerata. Next base: position 410,678 of record JALBCR010002576.1, read on the forward strand.
TTATTATTTTATTTTTGAAACTCCAACTAATTAAGTGGTTATTAATTTCTGATTGTACAAATATTGAGTTAATTTGAAAGTTGTTAATTTGTTTGCGAAAAAGCGTGACAGTGCTGGTGCCCTGGCCAATTTGTCCTCCAATTGCCAGAAGGAGCTCAGTTTGCCTGGCCAGAACGTCTCTCTTGCAACCAAAACCTCAGTTTGCCATTGACTTTCTGACAGAGGTACCCAAAACATCTTAATTAAGTGCATTTATAAATGGTTATTATTATATTATTTACCTGAATTGCCTATTTATGCAGGAGCGAATAGACGGTATTGCAATCTCACTGTAATTAACACTTCACCGCGACCGCACGTGCTTGTTTTAATTTGTTTTTTAAGGTTAATGATAGATAACCAATCTAGTGCGTTTTTTTATTTTGCGGGTGGCACGCCTTTTTTTTTGCATACATGTTTTTGTGTCATTAAAACAATTATTATTTGAATAATTTATTGATCATTTATCCATCATTCCTTTTTTTTATTGTCGTCGAAATTTGACACAAATTCTTTTTGATAATTTACCTTTTTGTGTGTAAATAAACATGTTATAATCTTTGTTTTGATTTATTTTTTTTATTCCTCCCTTTTCATTAAGGGTTGGTAATACTATCCATAAGTCTGGTAATCTTTCTAACGTTGAGAACTATCGCTCTATTAGTTATTATGTCTATTATTCCAAAATTGATCGAAAGTTTGCTAGTAGATAATTTTATTTTATTAGTGAAACCTTTAATTTCTTCTACTCAAACAAACAAGTCTACAGTATCAAACCTTTTAACTTATCAAAACTACATATTAAATAATCTTCATTTGAATTCTTCAGTCGATTCCGTATATATTGATTTCTCTAAGGCATTTGACAAAGTAAACCAAAGTCTTTTTAATTGTTTTTGTTACTGTTAAATTCAATTGTTTCTCTGGCTATTTTGAAGCTACATCTGGAGTTCCGCAAGACTTCAATCTTGGTCCATTATTATTTTCAATCTTTATAAATGATTTATCTTTTTCGTTTTTCAACATATTTTTTATGTTTGCGGATGATGTCAAACTAGCAACATCGGTGAACTATATCGCTGACTGTCAGAAATTACAACATAGTTTGAATGAGTTTTATTCTTAGTGTACATTAAACAATATGTTAATTAATATAAGTAAATGTCAAGTTATTCTTTTAAGTAAAAAAAAAGGTGTTTTTAAAATATTTAAAAAAAAAAAAAAAAATAAAAAACATTCATAGTTCATAGTTTCATTCCTAATTACATTTTGCTAAACGGTTTGCGTAAAATCCAAACCTTATTTAAAATCTCGTAGAAATTATTCTGATTTAGTTATGCCCTTTTTTCTTTTTGTGTTTTTTTTTTTTTGTTTACTAAATAATTTAATTGACTCGCTCGAACTTCTCTCGGAACTTTTTTTTTTAGAGTTCCTAGTTTCAGTATAAGGGAATAACATATACTGACTTCCAAAAAAAATTCAACACCTAGAAGTTGTTGAACGGTTTTAATGAAATTTTCAGGAAACGTCTATTTTCATTAAACAAAATGATTAAAATTTAAAAACAAAAGAACAAAAGCATAAAAAGTTTTTTCAATAATGAGTTGCTCCGCCACTATTTGTAATGCACTCATCTAGACGGCTTGACATGCTATCAATCAAGTGATCTATAGCTGCTTGTGATATATCTTCCCAAGCTTCTTGAATCCGTTGCTAAAGATCATGTAAATTACCAATCATATCCCATACATGTTCAATTGGCCACAAATCAGGCGACCGAGCAGGCCATGGGAGGACGGCAATGTTAGATTTTTCCAAAAACCGTGTTGTAGCCATTGCCGTATGAAGGCGCGCATTATCCTGCTGGAAAATGGGATTTTGCGGCCCCTGAAGATATGGAAGGTCAACTGGTTGTAGCACATTAGCAATGTAACCAGCTGCGTTAAGGTTGCCGTCAATAAAGACCAAGGGTGATCTGCTACCATAACATATTGCACCCCATATCATAACTCCTTGAGTGAGGGCTGTGTTGCGTTCCACAAAAAATGTTGGATTTTTACGTTCTCCACGCATCCGTCTGACTCTCCTACGACTATCGTGGGCTTACAAGCAAAATCGGGACTTGTCACTAAATACAATTTGATGCCATTCTTGCGCCCAATTAACCCTTTCGTTGCTCCACTCTAGTCTGCGTAGACGTTGTAAGAGGAAGACATAAAAATGGACAATATGAACGCAATCCATAAGATCTTATCCGCCGATAAACAGATGACATTGACATTCTAAGTCCTGTACCTCTCATCCAATCCTTTGCAATTGATCGAGTTGTTGAAAATCTATCTCTTGTGGCCAAAACTCTTAAGCGACGTTCTTCGCGATCTGTAGTCCTTCGAGGACGTCCAGATCCACGGCGACGATGTTGAACCCCTTCCTCGGACCATTTGGACCAACATCTCAATACCGATGAAACATTTCGGTTTACACGACAAGCAATTTCTCTTAGCGAAAGTCCGTCCTCTCTCATACCAATAATACGGTTACGTTCAAAATCACTTAATTAGACAAAATGTTGATGTTGACGTACTCTCGGCATTGTTTTTAAGTTCAGAATGAAATTGTGAAGAAACAACAACAATTTGCAAACTTTACTAAATGGTCTAATACTTCAAATTTATTGTTACTATGTGCTATGCAAACAACAGGCAAAAAAACAAAAACTACTAGCTAGATTTTATTCAAATTTTAATCATCACTGTGTTTAATGAAAATAGACGTTTCCTGAAAATTTCATTAAAATCGTTCGACAACTTCTAGGTGTTGCAATTTTTCTGGAAGTGAGATATAGCAGAATGTTTGAATTACTCCTTTGTCACACTAACTACCTACAATTCAGACCTCTTTATCAACTGATGCTCCTTATGAATGAATTTATCTCTACGCAAAATAATGATATCTCTAATACTTCATTAGAACGATTTAAAATATTCCTTCAAGACAATTCATTGTAATTATTTTTATGTCAAAAAGTGTTAATCTTTCCTTTTTGTTTATTTTTATAACGTTTAATTTACTTTTTGTTTTCTTCATATTGTAATTTAAACTCTTTTTCTTTATTAGTTTATAGTAGCTTTTACTTGTGTTGTTATTACTGATGTTTGTATCCATTATTATTCCTATAAGGCATTTTAGCCCGTGTATTGAATTAATAAATAAATAAAAACATTTAGAGGTAAACATAAATTTGTTAAATCTAAACGCCAATCCTACAATACCTGAACAATTATTTACTTACTAGATTACCCCCAGGCCCCTAGGAGCCTCACGAACGAACACCGTTTCCTCAAGTGCGTTGCCTATCCTACCATGGCAACAGCACGCCGCTCTCCTAGCAACGTGAACATAGAACGGAGGTGATAAGAAAAATATAAGTTAAGATTATACACAGAATAAGATATAATGTTTATTACAATTAATAAGGCAGTCCTTTCATTAAACCGAAAGTCATATTGTCTCGCACTAAATTTATGAAGAAATTCTGATCAATAACCTTTTTCGTTTCTTCCAATACCAACTTAACAATACATTGTCTAAATATAGCAGTAAACTTAAAACCGTTGTAATTTTTACATAAAAATGTAATCAAACACTGTATAGCTAACATTTTACAATATAGTCTCCATAGAAACAACATAAACTAACTTAATAGCAAACATTATTTGTTATCTACGATCACCGTAAGAACAATAATATTTTTATATTTAAATGGCAATATTCACAAAAACAATAACAAATAAATATAAAGATTTTGATAATTGCGCAACAGAGCAACATCTATAACAGAATAAACCCTAATAAAGTTTATTTTATTGTTGTTGAAAACGTTCAGTTTTATAACGTCGCGAATACAGCATACCGACATTTATTACTGCATTTAGTTGGGGAACCCGCGCCTTTAATTTTCATACTTTGTGAATGAAGAAATTGATTTTTTAAAGGAAACTAAAACAAAATTTATAAAATGATATTCATCCTACATTGCCGAATAGAAAAAACATTCCCTTTTGGTTTTTAGTGTATGACAGAGTTGTCTACAACAAAGATAAAGAAGTCTCTCAGTTTATGTCAATCTGCAACTTATTTTTATTTTTTCCTATTTGCTTATCGTTATTAGTAAATCTGGAGAATGTATAAACACACTGAATTGAATAACTGTACGAGGTAAGTGCTTAATGCTTGTGCAGATTCTTTCGTATTTTTATCTCTATTTTTACACAACCACATAGATGTGAATACAACACTCGGATGCGGTAAAGTAACTTAGAGTTTTAGAGTTTTTAAGAGTCATAAAGGGTTTCATTAATAAATGGTGTCTGGGGCATTTTGATTTACAGGTATGTATTCTGGAAGTAATGGTAAACTTATGTATTTAAAATCTTTTACAGTACATAACCATCATTAAAGTTAGTAGCTGTCTTAATTATATTATTAATATTAATTTGATAAGTAGACGCGAGAGGTTAATGTATTATTTTTACAGTAGAGTGTACGATGTTCGATTTTTATTAAAATATTCCGCCAACAGAAAATTTTCAATCTAAAAATAAACACTGAACTTTGCTAATAAATTCTTAATGAAAATATTTTTCGTCAGAATAATATATTTTCAGTCTTTATAACAAAAAGGAGACCTAAAAGCTCTCTATTTCGTGGTGTAGAGAAATTGAGGAATGGCGTAGTTTGAAGATACAGAAAAGTTAGTTTAGGTCCAACATAATTAATATCAGAATTGCAATGTTTTAAAAATTTTTACGTATTTCTGAATCCTTTACATGTGTGTAAAACGGACCAAAAAGAATTTAATTTGTAACAAACAAAAAAAAGTTTTACTCAGAATTCTATTTTGCCGGTATAGAAAGTGTAGAACTGTTGATAGAGAAGGGGAAAAAACCAATACCTACGTTGTAGAAAAGAAAAACTGAAATGTTAGGTAATTTATTATTGACTTTAAAATTCGGGGATTACCGTTAAGACAATTTAACAATAAACTTAAACCGTTGAGAAAAAAATAAACGTGTAAATACAGTGTGACGACAGTATTGGGATTTCGGTTAAGGCTGCGTATAAAGTTTTTAGCGATTTGTATAACAGCGGACATTCTTGAAACTATAATCAAATTCGTGTTCAAGTTTCTAAGCTGAACTGAGAAACAACTATTACCTACTAGGTGGGGCAATTACAAATATCTAATAGTTTTTAATTAATGTCGCTTCATGTTTAAATTGCATTGTTTTTTCGTTGTTTAACAGATGATGTAATTACAATAAAACCTGTTAATTGAAATTTCTGTTATTGATAAGTTGGTAGAAATCACAGAAATTTTATTTCTACAAATCTGTAGCTTTATTTTACAATTTATAAAAAAGAATTATAAAACCCTATACTCAGTATACTATTAGCATTGGCGTAGGTGCCTGATACATTTGGAAAATCATATTTTTAGTAGGTAAATATATTATAATAGTAAAATCTACCTTGATATGAATTATTATGTGGTTATATGTTATTTATTTTATTTGTATAGTAGATCACATTACAAATTTTACTTCTTACGTATTATATACCATTATTTTTGTATCTTGGTATAATACCTACATCTACGGCTATGATTCTTGTTTCGTCAGTACCTGGGCTGATGACAACGTGCTTATACAGATTAAGCTATTGTTCTCAGACCCTAGATGGGTCGATATGCTGCAAGAGCGGCACAATGATCGTATTTTGGTTAGAATTTATTGGTTTTTACTTAACCGTAGAAGTACCGCTTTCACAAGAAAATAAAGAATTATTTCAAGCAATTATGATTTATTACTCCGCGCCAATAGTATACAGACTATATGATTTAAATTTAGAAGTAACATATTTGAATATTGTTGCAAAACAAAATATTAATTTACTGATAAGATGCTAAGCTTTACCTACATCAGCAATCTGCTATAATTATATTGAGAGATGTTTCGTGCGGTTTTTTTTTATAAATATAAAGAAATGTTCATTTTTAATTTTTCTCTTTTGATGAGGTCCAAATGCATTGCAAATGACGAAAAGTATATCGGTTCTTGTATGTTCTACCCTACTTAGACCGTTCTTGATTTGTATTCTTCAGTATAGGAAATGCAGTCAAGTTCAAAATTTCAACCAAACTTACTTACTGGTTACTAAGATCGCTATCTGTGCGTCGTCGCCGTTGTCGTTGTCCGTTGCAGGGTGTTCGTTGGAGGGTTGTAAAGTATTAAATTTCACATGTGATTCTTATGTATTTTTTAATGCTGATTCTGAATCTGCCCTCAAACAGTTTTCAAGATATTCGACTTTAAAGTGCGAAAATTTCGAAAAAAATATTAGTTGTGAATCATATGTATATTCGACGCTGATTAAGAAAATCACTAGCATTTTACAATATCTTAACTAGTTTTCAAGATATTCAAACCGTTTGGCTATGACCCGTACATTAGCAGTTTTTTTTTAAATTTATTTTGTTTTAATCGTAATAACGAAAACAATATCTTTTTACAAGATTTCTGTTAATGAGTATATAACTACAATTTATAATGCTACGATAAACAACTACAACAAAGAAATAATAATACGACTGTTTATTGATAATATTTTTAACCAAACCTACAATTTAGTTACTAGGATCGCTATTCTGTGCATCGCATCGCCGTCATCGTTGGTTGTCCGTTGCAGGGTGTCCGTTGCAGGGTGTCCGTTGCAGGGTTCCCGTTGTGATGTATTAAATTTGACATGTGATTCTTATGTATTTTTTTAAGCCGATTCCGAATATGCCCCTAACTTTTCGAAGAAAAATTTAGTTGTAAGTCATATGTATTTTTCGACGGTGATTAAGAAAATCACTAGCATTTTACAATATTTCAACCAGTTAGCGGCTTTTGTTTTATTTATTAGTTGATAAAAAATTAATTGGAAGATTTTGACAAATAAGATTAGGAAGGCTTTAGAAAAAAACCCAGTTTGACAATATTTAATAGGAAAAAATACTTAATTTGTATTTTTCAGTAAACAAAGGTAAAATTCGCTTACATAGTGAACATGAAGTTTTACAAAAAAGTCTGTAGGGGTAATAAACGGGGCTCTAGAAGTAATTGAGTATGCAACATGTGAGAACAAAATTCCACTGAATTTGACTTAAAAAATTAATAATGCGGATCTTGCCGGTCAAATTTTTGTTTCATTTTTTTCTCTCTCTACTCTTACGTGTAGAGAAAATGTATTGGGTACATGATATAGAATTATTTTAAAGATTATTTCAGTAATTACTTATAGTTTTTTTCCAGTGGTAAGAGTGACGACGAATAGTCAAATGAAACAAAATTAATAATAAAAAAGGTACGTATGGTGTCACAAAATATGTGTTCCGTGATTAAAGTGGTTATAGAGGACAATACAAAATTCAAATTTGTTTAGTAAAACTTTTATGTGAGGCGAATATTACAGCTCAAATCCAAAAATTCAAAATTTTCAATGGCTTTTTTCACGGTTTTAAAACTTGAAATGTTATCAAAAGTACCTTATGGTATGTTTTTAACTATGCCCGATTTTGGATCTATTAAATTTCGAAATGGTCGATTCAAAATTTACAAAAGTCTACTTTAAAATATCTTAAACATAACTGTTGAACATATTTTTAATAGCTTTAAAGATAAAAATTTTATAAGACATAGAGGTCAAAAAAATAAAAAAATTAATATCATCCGAATTCTATGAAATTTTGCAAGACTGTTCTCTAAGCTTTCCTAAATACAAATTAAATGTCAAACTTAAAGTAATTTATTATGAAGGCTAAAAATTTAGAAATGATTACTAAATCAATATTAAATAAGCAACATTAGATAATAGAAAATACAAAGGCGACCACGATGTAGTAATTTGCAGTAATAGTTGCTTATTACGTAGATAGTAGTCTACCCATGTTAACTATGTTCAATATTCGCTTACAAAAAAACTTCTCTTCACTTCACTGTCGAGCACATTTGTAATAACTTTAGAAATAAAGTTAAGTTGTTTGGGATTAGACCGACACAATTTGGAAATTAGTAAGATGTCTATTATCAATATTTTGCCAATGAGATATTGGCTTCATCAGAATGAAAATAAATTATTACATGAACTAGTGAATAATTGAACGTAATTAACTTACATTAAGAATCGTATTCACTGATAACTAAATAACATTAAAAATATGAAAGAGTTGGTAGAAGGTTGACACAAGCTTCCCAAACAACTTAACTTACTCTCAATAAGGCCAATTATTCAATTCAACTTCTTTAGAAATAAAAATTATTAAATTTTTGTAGTTAATCATTTTTGATTCGAGATGGGGTTCAGAAATAAATCAAGTATAATAGGTTTCAATCTTTTTCATCAGACTTTCATTAAGTTTTGATAAGAATCTTCTTGATTGAATACGAAATACGTTACTCGTAATTTATATTTTACACAATCACAAAATTAATAGAAATTATAAATAAAGAGTAAATACAAAACTCGAGGAAAACTTTCACGAATCTGTAAGTATTGACAAGAACAAATGAGTAGTCAATTTTAAAGTTAATTTATTTTGTAAGCTAAAATTTAACATGGTTAAGACAATTCTTACCCATTAAACATTCATAAGTGCTAATTACATAAGTCGTCTTTGTAATTCTTGTTGTTTAGTAAAAAAAATGCAGTATATATTGTATAAATTATAAGTAACATGTTTCGTATTAAATAGAGACAATTCTTATTATAATTTAATGAAAGTCTGATGGAGGAAATTTAATTAACAAAGTTAAAAAAACGTAGCTGAAAATTGATGCCTTTTATGATTGTTTTATTCGTGAACCTTAAAAGGAATTTATTCTACAGAATTTTTATTTATTTTTTTTAAATTTTTGTTTTATAAAATTTTCATTTCTAAAGTTATCAATAATCTGTTTGCAGTTATGTTTATAATATTTTAGAGTTTCTAAATTTTCTTTAAAATTCGTGGGCAAGTAAAGAAATTGAAAAAAAAATTAATACAATAAAAACTTGCTCAAACACTCTATAACTACAATTGATTTGTGAAAAATTTTTAACATTGAAAATTAATATCTAAGTAATAAGCAACTATTAGTGCAACATTGTGGTCGCCTTTATAAGTTCTATTATTTAAAGTTGCTTATTTACAGTATAACAGATTTAGTTCAAATTTTATTTTATTAATAAAATTATATATCAAATGCAAGTGAGAACACAATCCTTAGTAATTTATGAGAAACTCTATCTTAATCACAATTTATTAATACATTCAGTTTATTATTTTATTTAACTTTTTCTTCTTATTTCTATTTGAATCGCTAGTATTATACTTTCTACTAAAAATTTTCTGTTTGGTTTTTAAATTTCTAAAATTTTCATACGAATTACACTTTTCAATTTACAAAAATCTTTTATTAGGTTGAAGGGCATGTCGTTATCTCTTTTAAAATTTTTACTAACTTTCAATTTGAATCGCTAATTTACCTGCTTCAAAGTTTTATAGAGAACCTTATCGTTATTTTTATCGTGTATAAGAAAATTATGTAATATAATATGTTAAATTCGCATAGAATAAGAATTGTAAAAACTGTAACTAACGCGATATTTAAACGCACACATGTGAATTTAAACAGCTAATAGTAATCAATCAAAAAAAATTAGAGCTTGCACAAATAATTTGGAGTTATATGACATTAAAACTAATTAATTCCAAAAATTTTTTAAAAATTGCTGTATTGCACAATAAACACGAGAAATGAAAAATCGTTTGAATTGAAATGTACTACGATCTCAAAGCTGCGGTCTTACGCTTCGTCACAGCTTGGACACATTTTGCGAACATTGTAGAGTAGGGATCTGGCTATCCTCCGCACTTTACTATCCTTGTGTACAAGATAATTAACGGTATAATAGACTGCAGAGAACTATTTCAATTGGCCAACTTTAATGTTCCCAGGTCCGATAATTTACGTAATAATGTTGTATTTAAAGTATTTAGCACAAACACTCAAAAACTACAATGTTTTTCCATTAATTAATTATGGATTTAAATTATGTAATAATCTGTTCAAAAACATATTAATAGATTTTTTTCTAATTAAATCAAACAACGTTTAAAGAAAATTTGTATCAATTACTTATTACTAAAAAAAGGATAATTTATTTTTTTAATCTAGAATAAATTGGTATTGTTTCAAACTGTTCATTGCATAAACACTTAATAAAAATGTAGACTGATTTGGAGATCTTGTTCCGTAGTCTAACTTAATGTACAGATTTTCATGTAGATCTCCTAATTAATAAAAAAAATCCAACGAATCGATTTAATGGATTACAATTCCACCTTTTTCAAACCCGTACTTTTAAGGTTCTCACTATTATCGTTACGCGCTCTTTTTCTCAAAAAATATATTTTATCACAAAATGTATTTGCACTAATTTCGTTCTTTACAAGGTTTGTCAAGAAATTTTATAGCCTGTTCAAACATTTGAAAGTTTGGAATGTTACACAACAAAATGAAATTTTAAATTGAAATGCAAAGGTATTACAGTAGTAAACGTAACATTGATAAGAAATCTCATGAGATAAAGTCTAATAATACAAGATCAAGTGATGAAGATCTAATTGCGGAGTTAAATGATCGAAATTGGCGCTATTATATTTGGAATAGTTAAATCTAATAAAACTTTATTTATGGATAAAATAAAAGATGATAAAATTATAGTTAATAACATCTTACAATCAATTGGAGTAACTTACAGACCTTCACGTTTATTTCAAATTGGACGTAAAAATAATAGCCAACCCTGAAACCTAAACTAATTTTTAAGGATGTTTATGAAGTTCGAGAAGTTTTAAAATCAAATGTTAATAATCCTAATAAATAAAATTATTTTTTACGCTGATAAAACACTAAAACAGCTATAGTATTTGAAGAAAGTGATTTCTGAACTTCAGGATAGAAAAGATAATGGAGAAATAGAGCTAGTCACAATTACAAAGTGTCTTCCAATATCGTTATAAGTCTGTTCTTTATTTGGTATTTATGTGGTACTTATCAATGAGGCGGCGACTATTTAAAAGCTCTTCTTAAGAATGGATTAGTGAATGATTTTTTATTTGTTGTGTGGTGATACAAACATGACAAAATTTCAAAACAAGTCACGAGTATCGAAGGTGACAACTAACATATGTCATAGTACATAAATTAGAAATCAGTAACCCATTAGAAAAATAAAGTTAATAAAATTTGACCTTAACAAAAAGAAAATTGTGATCATCAAATAAACGAAATGGAAAAGATCCTACGTTGTGATTATTTTTAAATACTCTACGAAATTTGGATAGATTTGGATTGAATGAGAACTGATCTACTTTGGTTAATGTATTATAAACCAATAAATTAAAATAAAATTGGCATGCTAACTACAATAACATTTAATATTTAACCTCTGCATAGGCTTGTTACAAAAGGAAAACCTAAAAAGTACATTGATTAAAATATACACAAATAACACAGAAATCGCAAAACACATAAAATGTCAATAAATCAAAATATTAACCAAATCAAATAAAACACTGCAACAAGATATGTTCATGATGTTCCAATTTGTATGAAATAAGTAATAATCAGATAGCATCATAACTTTGTTTGTCGATTGTTAGTAAAGACACAAAGAAAGCAAAAAAAAAAACAATATAACATAATAGATACATTTAAGCGAATAAAATAATAAATCATCAAGCACAATATAAAAACAATACATAGCATATACATAATCAATATCATATAAAATTAAATCATAAATCAATAAACTCTGTTTTGATATTCTTTGTATCGGCAGGTAAATAAAAAGTTCAATGACAGTAAATGTCATAGTAAAAGTCGAGAAGAGTGATAAGGTACTCCACTTGCACCAAACCAAGTAGGGCAAGTAAGTGAACCAACGACTTTGGCCAGGCGGCTTGAACCTCTCCTTTTTGATGAACACTTCCCAATGTTTGTCTAATCAAAAATATCAACTAATTCGACGGTGAAGGTGTACGACTCCACTTGCAACATACCAAGATAAGACAATTAAGTTAACCAACGGCTGTTTAAAATATACCCATCCGAGTCAAACTAAATCAATATATCAAAAAAACGACATCGGTAAGAAGCGTTCAAGCAGAAGTGTTCCCCTCCTTATAAATATAATTAGAATTAACGTATAAACGAATTTATGAGTAAAGTATTGTTCACATCCAGTTAAACTAAACAAATGCAGACACAAAAAAAATAAGAGTTATTGCACGAATAAACGAAGCTTTTCGTTTACATTTACTAAGTTGGCTTAAGAAGTTTTTGTTTAACATAATCTTTGCCATCACTCATGGTAAAAGCTGCGTACAAACATAATAAATTATTTAGTACATTTTTAAGTTGAAGTTGACCCAACAATTTCGTATACTACGTTAATTTTCCGTATGTATACTTGAATATAAACTCAAGTGTTAGCGGAACGGCGTCAAGTACGTTAATTCAATTAAAGTGGATGTAAACGACCCTTAAAACAAATGGTTTAAAACAAATAATAATTTAGTTACGTTCCACATCTTGTTGCATTGTTTCAAAAAAACCTCTTCATATGTTCTAAAAATAGAATGAAAATGCTCGACTTTATGCTGCAGCGACAGTGGTTATTTTACGCAATAAATTTCCTAATAAAGAAACTACGTTAGCGGTTCTTAATTAGTTAATTTTTTTATAATTGGGGTCTAAACGAACGTAAAAGGTAAACACTGGAACCGTGCAAAAAGGTAAAATTAAATATGGTTCAAAATAGCGCATCCCCAAAATTTTTTAAATCAGAAAATACATACTTCAAGTAACACGTTAGAAGGTTAAAACACAAGTGTCTCTGCGTCGCCATTACTTTATTAATTTAAACAAAAAAAAATACAAGGCGAGGAATTTTCTCTGACAAGGGCAAAAACGTACAAGAAAAACTAGCGGTTTAACATGTCGTCTACCTTTAAAAGTAAATTATCCATAATTTTTTATTATTATTAGTTAATTCTTATTCTTTTTTTTATTTGTTTTTACACCTAACATACCGTTTTATTTTATTTAGTTGCTCTCATTCTTTTATTTTATACTACATGGTTTTTTAGTTGTTTATGTTTTTTGTTTTACTTGTTTTTAATTATTTATTTTTCATAGTTTTGCATTTATATTAATTAGTTTTCTTGTATTTTCAACATTTTTATTCAGTTTCACTATTTCTTTATACGTTTTTAGGTAATACTCGATTTACGTTCTATTGTGCACTTATCCCACTTTCGGTTTTATTTAGTTATTTTCGATTGTCTCGTACGTATTGCTACATGCAACTTCTTTTGATATTGACATAATCTCTACCTATCATTATTATTTAATATTGCCCAGGTTGTAAAAACTTAATTTACAGATTATACGTTTATTCAATTTTCGTTGCAGAAAAACTTGAATGAAACAAGGAAACAAAAACCTTTATCATTTATCAAGTTTATAAAGGACACATTAATTAATAAATCACTATCAAAAAGTACAATCTAAACAAAATTTTACTTCTATTTAACGAATTATGTTGACAACAACGATGGGAGATCAAGCACTACGTAACACTCAGAACTAAACATAAGTAAAACCGAATTTCCTTTGCTTGTTGTAATGTGCTTCCAATTGTCACTTTTATTTGCGCTTTAGTATAAAATGCTTTACCAAGACAAACTAATCCTCCATTGAACACAATTTCGGTAACAACGCGACGGGTTTAAACTAACAATTTGGGACACTTACATCACAAGACAACTTTAATTAAAAAAAAACATCTTGTTAAAATTTCTATTCATCGTATCATAGTGACAGAAGTTTTGTTTCAAAAATTAGTATCGAATATGAGAAAAAAACTAAATAGTCTAATAATAAAACTTTTATTTTACCTCGTATATGTGAGACAATATTTACTTATACTTAAAAATACGAAAATGGAATTTCAATAGTTGTCTGAAACAAATATTATCTAGGGAAAGTAATTTAATACGAAAATTGAATGCTTTCAACACAAGTTTAAAGTATGGCGAGATTTAAAGTACTTATGCAATGTTTTTCACTTTATTTCTATAATATTTGTCAATTGGTTTTTTGTTTTAACTAAATGCGTCACAATTTCGTTACACCGATTATTAGTAATAACCAAAGTTGGGTGATGCGCCGGAAAGATAGAACGTATATGTTGTAAAATATTCTACTAAAATGTTTTACAAAAGCAGAGTATATGCACACTTTATAGTCATATTCATATTCTTTATTAACTGTTGGAAAAACTTACAAATTAAAATTATCGCAAAGATCCATACATAATTAATAGATGCAAAACGTTTTAATTTCCAATTTTTACTTTAATAAGTACAATTGTTGAACTACAATTTGCTTGCATCGTGATAGGATGGGAATAATTTACAGGTTCCTGGGCTGGAGGACATCAAACTACGCAGTCGCGCAATTACGAAAAAACCAACCAGGTTGTTGATTAAAAAAGGGGTGCAAACTTGTTAACACGGCTAATCTTGCTACTCCGGAACTTTGTAGAAAATGGGTATCCTTCCGCTGTTTTGAATAAACAAATGTTTTCCTCAAACGTATAAAAAACTTTCCACATACAATCAAACACCATTAATTGACCACTTCAACACAAATTGATAAACTCTCAAAAAATTAAACTTTTTTAGTACTGATAAAAAGCATAGAAAAATTTCCTCAAAGTAACATACCATAACACATGCACCTACTTTACTAGATTCGACTCTGTACGTAGATTCCAGATATAAATATTGTTCGAGTTCTTTTGCGAATGAATTTACTTTAATTCACTATCAACAGATGCCACTTTCGTCAATTGATCCTGATTGCAAAGAGGCGGCACATATATCCAAAGAATTGCCACTTCAATGAGGTGTTGTACTAGTGGAAACCAATTTTGGCAACATGGACGTTCATTCAAATAAAGGAAGCCACTTGTTCTAAAATACATACAACCTTTTCTCGATTATTCTCGATTACGCGTTATTATTCTTTATCAGAAAAACATAAATTAAAATTAATTATTTAGTTGCATAAAACTGAAGTAGCATGAACAATAATGTTTTTGTCAACTAAGAAAAATGCCAACAGTTAACTGTAACGACTTGTGTGTGTTACAGTTAACTGTTGGCATTTTTCTTAGTTTATACTATTCACACGTGTCCATGTTATACACTAGAATTCGTAAGACACACATTTTACTTATATTATTGTTAACACTTACACTGTATAGGTGAACGTACGTCGCCAATATTACCTAATACTACAGAAAAATCTAGTACTATAATTTGTTTTCTAGTAGGTTACTACAAATTTAATTTATTTGAAGTGGCATTTTAACTAGCGAAGTGTAGTTTATTATTCATTAGCGAAGTGAATTTTTATATCGTCAGCATCTAGAATTTGCAATTCCACTAAAAAAATTTGCGATTTAGCGCTATGACAATGTGTTGAAAATTAAGAAATTATATCCGATGTAATATTATAAGTAACAATTTTAATACTACTTTAGAGTTTCAATATCAATGTATCAATATATTTAAGGATAATAGAACAGTAAACAAACATAGTGCTTTATTACGAATATCAACGACACAAAAAGTGGTTCTTGAAATACATAAGCTTTTGTTAGCAATTTTTGAATTGTAACATTTTTTTTATGTCCCTGCCATACAAATCGAAATCTTGAAGCCTTGTAAAAGAACTTGAATCGCTATCTCCAATAAATTGTTTGTAACGTACTTGATGCATCTGTTCACTCTAACGAAATCCTTTGACCAAAATCTGCTTCCATAGCTGTAGAACTTGCACTCTAATTCTTGTAGCAAACATGGCTAATAGAATTGATACCCTTTGCAGAAGCTCAAGAATTGATACTAAAGTATTTGTTTCTGATACCAAAATTTATTTTTGTAATATACCCAATGATTACTGCCCTTGCATCAACAACAAAAATGTACTCGTTTATTTAAGTTAAGGATCATTAGTACGTTTAGTTTTGGAAACTTACAACTCCAGATTTTCCGTCAAAATTATGGCTCCAACCTTCATCAACCACAACAGTTGTCCACGGTTTATTATCAGAATTGACGTTATTTCTTATTAGAGCTTCTTTCCGTTCTTCTATTCTTGGTAACTCCATAGGCAATTTTTCCAGTTCTAAAAATCTAATGTCTATTTAATATTTTGCTCTACAGGGTGATTTACTTAGCCCATCGGTTAGTAAGTTATCGACTTTCTGAAATTTGGTAGCTATATGGCCATAACCGACTACTCTAATCTAACTGCAGTATTTTCAAAATGGCGGCATTTTCAGATCTACGGGAAATTGACACCATCTTTGTTTTTTAAATCTAATGACCTTATTTTGAAACCATACCTGAATTGGGTGTTTTCCATTGTCTTAGATTTATTAAATTTGTACGATTTAGTATTCTAATCATTATGATATACTTTATAAGTGGTACTAGAAAGTTAAAAATTGCTTTTCTCTAATTCAGTGTTCATAGAGCCAACATCTTACAAGGGACTATCAACTACAGGTACAAAAAAAAACTTTCTTCAAAGTTTTATAAGTAACAAACTATGACTTGTCTAGTGGCAATCAGCATGACATGACAGTTACTTATACGACTCTTGATGCCACACGTCACAGATTTGTGTAAGTGGGAAAATTATTTCTTGAATTTCTAAGAGTAATTTCTCGAAAACGGTTATCCAGATTTTTTTTTATTTTAACGGTGTTGGTAGGTACCCACAAACTTCATTACTTCTGAACCATTATTGAAGATAAATAAATGATTTTTTGTGTTTTATGATTTCTAGAAGTTCAGCCAATATTATAAATATTTTTTTTTCAAATGGTTTGCATCGTGATAGGATTACCTATATGACTGCAGAAATGAATGTACAATTAAATTTTAGGGTTAGTTTAATTATAATTATGCAATCCTACCTTCTGTTGTATTAGCTCGTTTTGAAGAAACAAAGTAACCATACCGAATTTCATATTAATGAAATTTTAGAACGTCGATAATTTTCTAACCGACGGCCTACGCAAATTACCGTGTATAAGATAATAACTACAACTTACTCTTGACAGAGTTTCTGAAATTTTTTGAAATTTATCAGAAGACTTAAAATTCACGCTTAAAACAGAAAACAGCTCTTCCTAATGAGCGTAGGTGCCACCAGTAGCCAACGTTCCCCATACTGCAGCTTCATTAATTCCCATGTTGCGTTCGGATTTGTAGTGAATTTTTTATATATGTTCTATGGCGAAGATAAGACCCAAATAATAATATGCTTGATAGCCTATTACGCAATTCTTTCCTGAGGTATAGCTTTCTATATGTGCACACCTTGCTGTGTTCATACTGAAAATTTAGTGCCCACTCTAACACATTAAATCTACTATTCGGCTGCTTTTAAGTGGCAATCTATTTTTTACATGTCTGGAGTCAATTTCCACCTCTAATTGTTCAGCCATAATACTAAAAGATAGATAGAATTAATAAACTTGATTAAAAATATCAATTGGTATCTTACTATTGTACTCCTCAGAAGCAAAAAACCTGTAATTTGCCATAGGTTCATTATTGGGCGGTTTAACAAAATGATAAGTTTCTTTTACAAACGCACAGACAAATTAACAAACAGAAAAACATCAAAAACTCCACCAAAAAACTTTACTCGGACACGTGTATCAATAGCTAAGCTATCATCATCAGCAATACCGATACTATCGAGTAAAGTTTTTAGGTGCAGTTTTTGGTGTTTTTCTGTTTGTTAAATAGACGCTGCAGTGTTCCATCCCTTTGCACAGACAAATATTTACATCAGGTTTTAGTGAACTGTCTCATGTGTTTCATTACAGTTTTTTGTTTCTACTACTTCATGTCTGTTCCTCCACGATTTATTAACTAAATTTTCACGTAAATTAATTACTTTCACCATTTAAAAAAAACACTGTTTTATCACAATTTAAAGTACTCAGGTATTAATTATTATCAATTGTATCAAAGAAAAATCAACAAATACAAAACCGGTAATAAAAAATAATATACAGTGTGTCAATTTAAAAACTTACAATGGGCAATATCTCACAAACAAAAAATAATATCAAAAAATGCTTAACACCGTTTTTAGTATACAAAGGAAAAACTAAAATGGCACAAAAAAGAACTTACCCTCTTTAACCTCCTAGGCCCCACCTACCCCAACTAAAAAAGTTTAAATAGCAAACCCCTACTTGTGATACATTATTGAAAACCTATAAAAAATGCTATGCAACGGTATAAATAATAGTTGTACAGAGTGAATCAATCATTGTGACACCTTGCCTTAAATGGAAGATTTAATGAAGTTTTTGTTCAACTACAAATTTGTTAAAAATATCAATTAAGTAAATGTTCAAAGTGGGTTCCATTGTTTTGTAAACAATAATACAGCCTACTTTCAAATTCTGCACGAACTTTGACAAATGTTCTTCTACTAATAGCGCGACATGTTTCAGTAATTCTTCTCCGCAATGCAGGTTGAGTTTTATAAATAACTGTCTTAAGGTAACCCCATAGAAAAAAATCTGGTGGGGTTAAATCTGGTGACCTCGGTGCCTGGTATAAAGAAGGGGCCAATTAAAGTATCACCTAATACCCCTGCCCAAATATTTAGTTTTTCTCAAGATATTGAGTGTAACCTAAATCGGTGCGGGTTGGCATCACTCCAGTACCGACAGTTCGGTTTATTGACATTACCATTCAGCACAAAAGTACATTCATCACAGAAACAAATATTTTTTAATAGTCTAGGTTCAGTAATAAATATTTCAGTCATGATTTCACGAAATTCAATTTTGTCGGTCTGGATCATCATTGCCTAGTTCTTGAAGAATTTCTGTTTTGTGTATGTGTCCCGAGTTTATTTTTACATTCGGAAACCCTGCATCAAGCCCAAAATTCTAAGCGAAAAAGTCCAACTAACATATGGTCGGAAACGTACCGTTTTCACACAATTCCCAAAAATATCGCATCAGCATAATAGTTTCCTCTCTGTCTCACTCATTTGTTGAGCGTAGGCAAAGCAGAGAGAAAAGGTCGTGCTCGAACAAACGTTTTCACGCGCCGTTTGCGAATGAGACATTTCGTGGTGTACGCCTTCGATGTAAACAAACTTTGGACAGTCCCATATCACTAGTGTTAGATTTTGTCGCGTCAAGCTATCGAATTGGGAAAAAAAAAGAAAAAAAAAGCAGAGCCGGTCGTGGGAAGCAAACCCGCATCGAGGCGGTTACGTTATTTGAACTTTTTCGCTTAGAATTTTGGGCTTGATGCAGGGTTTTCGGATGTAAAAATAAGCTCGGGACATCCTGTATAATGACCCATTTTGAGACGTTAATTATCTCTCAAATTATAGTTTTAACTTTGTAAAACCTAGTGTTGTTTTCAATTTTACATATGCATTTTTGTTTTAAAAAAGGTCTTGCTACCATTCATTTTAAGAAACTTGTAAATTGCAAAAAAACTGTAACATTTATGCATATGACACTCTTATCGATTCGAAAGCGGATTTCTTTGTTAACGTTATGAATTAACGTTCTATTTAAAATAAGGTTCATATTACGTATTGAATGATTTCATAAGTAACCTGTAAATTTTGATTACCTTATAAAGAAATGTTTATAATTTAATCATGGAATACATTTAACTATTATTTAACTATTTAGGAGTAAGGGTAAATATTTTATGATTTGTTGGATTAGAAGATAATAATTCACATTTTGGAACTTAACTCAGAACACTCTGTATTTAGGTATAAGCAACCTTTATGAAAGTCTGTCCCGTTGGTGTGGATTCACCCAGTATAAATAAGAAACTTCATAAGTAACTTAAATCTAAATCTGAAAAATGGCAAGTTTTTGATTTGAGGTCCATAAAGTAGAGCTCCATTTGGCTTTCAAAACCAACCTATTATAAATACGAGGTCTGGCTATTAAATAACAAGACTGCTTATGAAAAAAAGTTTTATTATAAAAAGTATACTTTCTCTCACTAGTCACACGCAGTTCAATTCGATTTTTCCATGTATCAAAAGCCATGCTGGACGTTTTCTCTTCTAAGAGCATTTAAGAGTTCCGCCGATTTTCACTTCACCTCTTGTATCGACTCAAACCGGGTAGAAGTCGTAGGATGCTAAATTAGGCTAGTGCGGCGTGTGTTTAAATATTGGAATACATCTAGCGGCTAAATAACGCTTCACAAACAGACTGTTATGGCCAGGTGCGTTGTCCTGAACTCTGTGTAACTCAAGTCATTACGATACCGTTAATGTCAAATAACAAACGATTAGCAAGACTTTAAATTTTGATTTCTATATCCTTGCTGTTTTTATTCTTGGCGATGCTTTCCAGTGCATGGTTTTCCGTAGCACACAGTGGGAGTTTTTTTTAATTTAAAGATAAATTTCACATTGATCTGTTGCTCGTATTTTCGTCACTCATTGTTATTGGTACGAGAAAGAAAACACGTTCGTTTCTAACCTCTATAGAAAAAATACTACAACAGAGACAAAAACGTGTTTTTAGGCGCTATCTTAAAAGAAACAATTATTGTACTCATTTGCGACCGTAAAGTAGCACTTTTTTGTATTCAACTGCCAAAAAAAGTAAACGTCCGCTTTTTTAAAGTCACAATAGCAATTCGCACAATTTTTGAACAGTGACAGGTTGATATTGACAATCTTAGCAATAAATGTTACCAACATAACTTTGTTTTAATTAATACTTATTATTTTCATAATTTAATAATTTATTTTTACAAACAGAAAGTGAGTGCCCCACCGTAGTTTTGTATTCACCGTAGCTGTAATAGTATATTAAAAAACTAGTTTCAGAAGATGCATGTTATAAGACGAGTACAGTTTTGAAAACGAGCGCTTGGCGTCAGTTACTGCGAGTAATTTTAAGTAATTTCATATTCCGTAGCGCCATCTACAATTTCTGAGGTAAAATATTTTGCGCGCAAACCCAGCGACTAAAGTTTTGTTGAACCGGTAAAAGAGACGGAATTATGATGCTCTATTTTTAAATTTGGCCTTTATTTTACTTAGTAGCTTGGCAACTTCGTTTTCAAACGGACGCGTGACGAACGTATTGTGTGTAATTTTCGTATTTTCTTGTTAAATCTTTTTCATACTAGTAATATAGCTTCGTATAATCATAGATGTTTTAATCCGTTCAAAATACCTGTGCATAGAAAATCTAAGGACTTAAGAAAACTCACTAAATTATTAGCAGAAAAGTGGTCATTTGATAGTGACAAGAACTTTTACATTTGTAAGCAGTGTAGAGAGCGACTTGCTCTTAAAATGCCACTAATTGCAGACGAGGATGTGACAGTATGTAGTCAATCTAGCGAATTATCTACCCAAGCTGCACAAGGGTCTTACTCTGCTCCTGAAAAAACCCGCTTAATAAAGCAACACATACAGAGGATTTGATAGATAATGACACCGAAATACTCAAACAATTAAAAAAAAAGTTCAATAACCCGTTAACGTCTGTGTCGCTAAAAACTATGATTCTCACTGTAGCCCCAAAATCGTGGAGTGAAAGTCGACTTGCTGAAGAGTTCAATACATCTAGACGGCAAGCAAAAAAGTCCAGAGAACTGATCGAAAAGAATGAAATTTTATCTTCGCCGAATCTACGAGAGGGGCGTAAATTATCTTTAGAAACGATTGATCTCGTAAAAATTTTTTACCTAAGAGAAGATAATTCTAGAATTATGCCTGGTAAGAAAGATTTCGTGTCTATAAGTTAGACGATGGCAAACGAGTTTATGTACAGAAACACCTGCTTATGTGTAACATCAACGAGATTTATCGCCAATTTAAAGAAGTTTACCCAGAATTAAAGTTCTTCTCTTTGCGGCATAAACAATGCATTTTAGCAGGTGTTTCTGGAACTCATGTGTGTGCGTTTGCGTTTATCATCAAAACGTTAAATTGATGATAGAGGGAGCTGGCATTCCGGATATTACTAAAAATACTGCGATCCTTCTAACATCATACAAGGATTTCTTGTAAAAGAATGTGCGTTAATCCAACCCCAAAGTGCCACTTAATGTCGAATAAATCGCCAGTTAGCGAACGTTGCAAGAACTGTCCTGGTCTGCATGAAATTCGGGATCATCTAATAAAAGCATTTGATGAGAATCAAGTGACGAATACACAGTTCAACACATGGATCGAAACGGATCTTTTTGCTATCGCATCTCAAGTTCAGCCATCAGATGATTTCGTAGACAGTCTTTGCTCAGCTCTGGATTTTTTAAAGCCTCATGCTTTTATAGCAGAACAGCAAGCAAAATATTTCAGAATCTTAAAGGACACCATTTTAGAAGGCAAAGTTATTACCCAGTGCGATTTTGCTGAAAACTACAGCTTTGTCGTTCAAGATGCTGCCCAGTCATTCCACTAGAATAATGATCAAGGGACACTCCTCACATCTGTTTATTATTACTACTTTAAATATTTAATTAAAAAGCTTTAACAATTAAGTATTTATCCCACTACTTGTTTAATTCAGTTACAAGTTAAAAAAACTAGGCATTTCAGTTCAAAGCATGTAAGTCAAAACTTCACTCGGTAATTAAAATGTAACGCAAAAATATTTCTATCGGTATAACATAACCAAAAATTACTCAAATTGGAAACGTCGAGTTTTTTTAGTGGCTCGTTTGGTGTGAAAAGCCCCATATGTAAAAGTGCTGTTTTGTACCTATATGAACGAAATCAGGAGTGCCTTTCAAGAAATCTATTATGTTGCTGTTTTAGAATAACTTCAAGAATATTAGATGGTAGAGGAAGAATACTGATAGGCCATAAGTAATTAAATTGATGGAAATCTTAATGTTCAATACAATGATTTACTAAATGTGTACTATAGAGAATTACATAATAATAAGAACACAATAATTTCTCATTTCATCATTAACAATACAAAATGAAAATTTTTCTTCACGGAAAAAAGTTTGTAGTTGTTGTTATAGTAATTAAGTATATTTAAATCGTGTAGTGGAGGTTGAACTGAATTTATAAAATTTATATTAATAACGTCCGGAATTGGAATTGTTTCAATTGTCACTTTACTACGTTTTGTTCATTAATTAATTTTCACACAAATTTGTATCTTAATTTGTGTGATTTGCAATTTGTAATTTATTTAATATAAATCCAATAAAATTACGTGCTCAACTCAAAACAAAACTAACATAGTTTGAAACGTATTTAAATCATTTAAAGAGTAGAGATGAGACCCTACCCTGTACTGTTGTCAAACTAAGAAGTTTATTTTTTCTACTCCTACCTTTAAAACTCAAATTATCGAATATGTTGACACGATGTTAAGCGACGTTTAAATACATTTTGAGAAGATGTGGTTTTGTGTGTTTTAGTTACGATACAAAGTTCTCAACAACGGATTTTAGTCACAAGCTGAACTTGGCTTCAAATTAATATTATGCCAATTATTTCTAGATCTCCTACATATTATTTTAATTGTAGATATTTCCAAAGGTCCCACTGTTTGGGAATATCTACAATTAATTATGTCACTTGTCGGTTATTTATGGTTATTTTTAATTGTCAAAATGTTTCTAATGTCACTATAGTTACCTCAGTATTTTGTATTGTTATCATGTTTTGTTAAGCTGAAGTAAAATAATTTTTAAATTTTACTATTTTTGGGTCGTTTGTAAAAAAAATATAGTAGGTATGCAATCCGTTTTATAAACATCTTTAGACACTCTTTCTTATATTTCTTTAACCTCTCCAATAATTGAGTTTTAGCCCTATTCCATGTCAAACGTGGGAATGAAAAAACAACGTTTCTCTTTCTCTCTGTGCCTTTTTACGCCTTAAATACTCCAATATAAATTAATTGATTATTCGGCATTTTGATGTTTTCTTCAATTGTATGTAATTTTTGTGCATATTATTTACACAATCAGCGTAGCAATATAAATGACTATTTCTTATCAGTACAGTTGCAAGTTTTGTCTGGCACGACAACGTTCATATTGTTATAAGTTATCCACGTAAGGTTACACAGTTATTCCTCTATTCAAAACTTGCAGACCCACAAAATTATTTTCTCATATTTTCTACCATATGAATTCGATATTTAATTTGGCGAATTGTGTTTTTCTTACTTAAATAATTAAATTATTTGATCAATATGTTCTCAAGTTTGAACACTTGAATACTTATTTGGAAAGCACTAAATTAAATTGAAAGCTAAACATAACAAAACAAAAAACTGACATTGTAGATTTTGTTTTAAATACTTTTAAGTGTAATCACATCAAATTTCTGAAATAAATGGTTTCTCATCCCACTCTACAATATTTTACTATTTTTTGTATAGTAAAAGGTACAAAGAAGAGAATTTTTAATAATGTATTGTAGTAACTTCAAATCAATAAAACTATTAGAACACCTTAAAATCTAATATCCGCAAATGAGAAACTGGAATTTTCTATTTCACTCTCTTAATTCCAATCATTGAGAACAACTCATCTACTTAAACCTCCAGCAGATGCATTTTCTAAGTATTTTTCATTTTATGAAAATAATAAGTCAGAACGTGCGCAAAAAACTATAATTTATAGACTGATGGTTTGTTTTCAGTAAACTCCTTAAAACATAAAGTTCCATTTTTCCGAATGTAAAATAAAATCCCTTTAGAATAAACAAAACGAATTCCAATTATGACTCTTTTACAACCATGTTGCAGAAAAATTTATTCCTATCCAAATGATCTAACGCTAGAATGCATGGCCTCCGAAATATAGGGTGTTAATTAAGTATGTACCTTAAATTAAACAGACCATTTTTTGAATAATTTTAAGATAAAAAGTTCATATAAACCTAGGCTCGTTTTCGATTTCTTTCTGAAATACAGAGTGTTAAAATTAAAAAAAAAATCAGATTTAATAATATTTCAGAAACGGCTTGGAATATTTTTTATTGAAATTTTGCATTTTGTGATAGTTAATAACAATGAACATTTTGCTATAAGTTTTAACTTTTTAATTTCATCAGTGGCGTCCACACAGTAATCCACAGGTGCATTTTAAGAAAAACTATTGGTACGCCACTGCTTTTTCACAAAATAAAAATTAATATTAGATTTATCTGTCAATTCTAACACAGAAAGGTTGGTTTTTCCAGTTTTTTTCGTTAGAAACATCGTTATTGAGGAAAAAAATAAAAACAGCTTAATTGCATATTCTGGGAGAGTGCAGAATTCAATGATGAGGCGGCTGGATGGTTGTATTGAAGCCGAAGGGGGCCATTTCCAGCATCTAATTTAGTGTTTAATATAATGTTTCTTTGTTATTGTTACATAATTGTTAATAATAAATTATTACTTAATCAAGTATTATTTTCCAAGTGATATGGGATTATGGTCTAGGGATATGCAATTAAGCTGATTTTATTTTTTTACTCAATAACGATGCATTTAACGAAAAAAACTGGAGAGGCCTTTTTGTTTTAGAATTGAAAGAGGAATCTAATATTAATTTTTGTTTTGAGAAAAAGCAGTGGCGTACCAATAGTTTTTCTTAAAATGCACATGTGAATTACTGTGTGCACGCCACCGATTAAATTATAAAGTTATAACTTATAGCACAATGTTCATTGTCATTAACTATTACAAAATGCAAAATTTCAAAAAAATATTCCAAGCCGTTTCTGAAATATTGTTAAATATCAATATTTTTTTAAACTTTAACAGCCTGTATTTCAGAAAGGAATCGAAAACGGACCTAGGTTTATATGAACTTTTCATCTTAAAAATATTTAAAAAATTAATAGATGCACTACTGTGTTGATGACCTATCCATTACTGCAAAATTACGTATATTTAACACACGTGTACACCAATTTTTTACAAATGATACAAAAAGTTATAAAAATTTAAAAAACATTTTATTTTTGATTGCAGAAAAGCGATCATTTTTTTTACATTTACTTAGTACAATTAATACATACAGGGTGGTGCTTTTGAAAACGGGTCATATGGATTTAGCATTGTGAACTGTTTTTTTCGAATTCCTGCTCGCCCTTTCAAGTGACAAAAATGGTTTTGGTATCAAAACGCAGCTAAAATTATTGCGCATAGCGCCCGCTATCAGAAATCAACTGAATTACACGTTTTTTTTGAAAATTCATCAATAAAAATTAGTAATTTTTGATGATTATTTATTGTAACCTTCCTATTTAATTTAGTTCTAATATCGTTCGAAGCTGTTCCTTGGGAATAAAGCTTTTTATTTGCTTATTAATGACTTTCCTTTCAGCCTTATTGTCAAAACGTAAGAATGTTGATTGTTTAGGCAACCCAATAGTATTTTTTTTTTCATTATCAAAACTTACTTTTATTTTTATTGTGAAATTTTTGAAAACAACGTGAAATTCAGCTGACTCCTAATAGCAACAGCTATACGAGCTAACTTTAGCTTCATTTTTGATACCAAAACCATTAACCTATGACCCGTTTTCAAAAGCACCACCCTGTATATCATTTTTGGGGTCTCCGCAAATATTATATTTATAACATATCACCGCATTTTTTTGGTCTTTGTTTGAAGGGCACATATAACACCTTTGCGTTTTTGATTAGTACTATCTGTAGGGGTTTGGTCGCAGGGAAACTTTATAAATTTTTCATAGCTTCTTTTACTTCTTTTTGCAGAGCATCATTAGTTGCTCTTCTTGTCATGTGTGGGATAACTAATGTCTCTGCTAAATCTTTTAAGAATAGTCATCTGACGTGACTTACATCATTGTAAGAATGCGGATGCTGTTTTATAAATACTACATGAGCGTTTTGAGGGGTAACATTAATTACATTATTACATTATAGAAAAATGCCATAGGCCATAGCTTTGTCTGTCTTTTACAAGAATATGTTTGTGTTTTTTGGTTCATAACGTCTACACCTCCTTTTGTTTTATTATAGTAAAGTAATATCTCGGGTTTGGTTTTAGACTTTTTACTAACTATTGCATTTTTATGCTCAATAAAATTACATATTTATTTTTATTTTGGTACATAACTAACCATAGATGTGTCCTCATGAAATGCAAATTTAGAAGAATAAACTGCTTTGTTCCTATTTTCCTTCATCTCATGCGGTATGTCGCGTTTGTTCTTGCGAAGAATTCAAGTGTAATCCGTTTCTTCAATAAGTATTTACAATGCGGTATACTAGTAAAAAAATTATCCACTGTCAAATTTAATCCAGGAAAATGTATTGTACGAATTAGTTACTTCACAGCTAATCCTAATTTTTTTTAACTCCTTTTTTCGGTTGTCGGCTAACGTACACTAAACCGTCAATGACAAAACCCGATTCCGATTCTCACATCCAAAAGATTTTTATCCCGTACTTAGCGGGTTTGCTAGGTATATATTGTTTCCATTTACAACGTCATCGATATGGAATTAATTGTTCATCAATAGTAACATTTTCAGAAACTGCTATGCCAACTCTGCACTGCTACAAAAATAAATTCCAGATGTAAGAGACCATTGCAAGTTTATCTTCTTTGAGTCTCCCATCTCGTGTTCTTTTGTCATCAAAACGCAGGAACCTTCATATGCATTCAAATCTTCTTACTGTCATGCTGGCTTTTTACAAAGGATTAGTTGTTTTTCACGAAAACAGTTCTCTTATAGCCACATCCCAATTTCTTTTAATACCAGCGTGTAGCACCAAACCCAAAAATCAATCAAATCTGTTTTATTCCATGTTATATTTTTCTGTAGGCTAATAGGTCTACCTTCTATATTTGTGCAAAAAACTATCTCATTCAAAATGTCTTCTGTTATAAAGTAACACGTTGAGGCATTTATAAACGCAAATATTCGTAAAAAAAATTAAAGAAAATATACCTATTTTAATAAGACGCTGGGCCTGATAGGCCCGGGACGTGCATTCTAGGGCAAGGCAAATCAAATTTAAAGAAAACATAATCGAGTAAGATTTTCTATAATGTCAATGAAAACGAATCTCAACCGTTTGTAGCTGGAGCAAATAATTCTAATCACTACCAAACCAAATGCAAGAAAAAGAAAGTAAAAATAGTAAGCTAAGTTACTATATGGAAAGCGCAAATTAAGAAATAATTGTGATTACAAAAATCAGAAATAAGTGTCATAAACTTTCCAACAAATACAAAACTAAACTTTATGTCAATTTCTATCGATATTTCAAAATAATCTAAACTCTAAACTCTGAAACAGAATGGTCAAAAGTCAGTCTAGAGGAAAATAACTGGGCGCTGTTTTCATGAAGAAACTACAGACAGTTTATTGGCCAAGAATGATAGAAAATGTATGGATCCCAAACAAACAAAAATAAATAAAAAAACAGAAACAAAACGTAAATGCGATTCTTATGAAAGTCTCCTTAAATGGAGTTACACTGCTACATGAAATTGATAAGAATACTTCGGTCACTTTAATTTTAAAATTAGAACTATACATACTATACATTGACTTTCGGTCAATTGCGGTGATAATGAAAATACTGCAGTGTCTGTTTAAAAAAAAGATAAATGTGACAAATGGGTAGATCAAAGAAATAGAAACCGATAATAAGTAAAGAGAAAGGGCTCGTCAAAAGCAGCGAGAAGAAAAATGTATTAGAAATCGCATTATGTGTGGAGCGGATTTAAGATCACAGTATTATTCTGTTCTCATTTTAATAAAGTTTAATAAACTAAAGATTTGTTACGGCTAACTATGACATGGGTACGTATAGACTTACAGCCAATTCGTTTAGACGTCCTTAAAGTTAGAAGACTAGTTGAGGCAGATGAATAATTTTGAACGTTAGAAATTAAGTGCCCATTAATTGCTAATTAAATACCTCAATTACGATTTAATTGTTACAGTAGTTCTGGCGGTATTCAATGATCTGCTACCTTAAAAAAAAGTTAACAGACCAAGTATCTAAAAATAGCTTTAGAGTTTGATTATAATGCCCAAATTGGTCAAAAAATTAAGTGCTATCTAAGTGCTTCATGTTCACTATTTTATAAGCACTCAAAAAAAACTTCTTTTTATATAACTTATTGATCTGTTAACTATGGCTGACCTAATGCTAAAAACCACCATGGACAATTAAAATGGAACTTTAACACATCTATAGATTTAAGTGCTATTTAAGTGCTTTTTGTTCACTACCTTAGAAGCATCCAAAAAACTCTTTTTTTCTAAATAAATAATTGATCTGCTGTCTTTGGCAGATTAAATGTTAGAAACCACCTAGGAGAACTAAAATCGAAATTTAACACATCTATAGATTTAAGTGCTATTTAAGTGCTTAATGTTCACTTAATGTGCAAACCAAATGTTAAAAAAACCTTAGCAAATTAAAATCAAAACTTAGGACACGTTTAGATTTAAGTACCATTTAAGTGCTTCATGTTCACTATCTCAAAAGTTCTGCAAAAATTATGTTTCAAACACATTGATCTGCTATCTTCAGCAAAACCAAATGTTAACTTGAACAAATAAAAATCAGAATTTAGGATATGTTTAGATTTAAGTTCTATTTAAGGGCTTTATGTTTGTGATCTCAGAAGCACTGGAAAAAGCAGGTTACCCAACTAAAAACAAACACGATACAAACAGGTTCGAAGTTTTCAACGAACATTCGCACCCAGGCAATTAGTTGGCAACCACTTTGTAACGTGTCGGTAACCAATCAGCAGCAACCCGACGTACTGGTCGCTAGGACTCCGATTTTTAGGTGATTTTACAAAAACTAACAGAACAATCGTTAATTATTAGTTTTGTAGTTGTTACGTTTATTTATTTATTTATTTATTTACATTAACACTAGTCGACACTAGATTTCGCAACACTCATTGTTCTATAGATGTGTTAAAGATAGTAAACATGAACCACTTAAATAGCATTTAAATCTATAGATGTGTTAAATTTTGATTTTAGTTGTCTAAGGTAGTTTCCAATATTTGGTCTGCCAAAGACAGCAGATCAATGTTATTTAGAAAAAAAAAAGTTTTGTGGATGCTTCTAAGATAGGTAGTGAACATAAAGCACTTAAATCTGTAGATGTGTTAAAGTTCGATTTTAATTGTCCAAGGTGGTTACTAACACTTGGTCTGCTAAAGATAGCAGTTCAATGGGTTATTTAGAAAAAAAAGTTTTTTGATGTTTCTACAATAGTGAACATGAAGTACTTAAACCTAAACATATCCTAGATCCTGATTTTAATTTGCCCGACTGTGTTTAACATTTGGTCTGCTAAAGGTAGAAAAAAAAGTTTGTTGACTGCTTCTAAACTAGTGAACATAAAGCACTTAAATCTATAGATATCTTAAATTTCGATTTTAGTTGTCCAATGTGGTTTCTAACATTTGTTCTGTGATTTTATTTTTTTTTTTTTGTATTTTTTTATTTTTATTTTTTTTTTTTTTTTAATTTTTTTTTAAATTTTTTTGTAAAGGGAGGGGGGATGTTATATTTTTTAAGGGGTTTTTGGGGGGTGGAGGAGGGGGGGGGGGGAAAGAGGGAAAGAGGATTTGAATTTTTTATTTTTTAAATTGATGTTTTAATTTTTAAATGGGGGTTGGGGAAGGGGGGGGGAGGGGAGAGGGGGGAAGAAAAGGGGAGGGGTGGTTGGTGGGTGTTTGGGGGGGGGGAAGGGGGGGGGGGAGGGGGGGGGGGGGGGGTTGGGTTTGGGGTGGGGTTTGGGAGTTTGTGGGGGTGGGAGGGGCTAAAGATAACAGATCAATGAGTTATTTAGTAGTTTTTTGAGTGCTTCTAAGATAGTAAACATGAACCACTTAAATAGAATTTAAATCTATAGATGTCTTAAATTTCGATTTTAGTTGTCCAAGGTGGTTTCTAACATTTGGTCTGCCAAAGATAGCAGATCAATAGGTTATTTAAAAAAAAAAATTTTTTAATGCTTCTATGGTAGTAAACATAACGCACTTAAATAGCACTTAAATCTGTAGATGTGTTAAAGTTCGATTTTAGTTGTCCAATGTGGTTTCTAAGATTTGGTCTGCCAAAGATTGCAGTAGATCAATAGGTTATTTAGAAAAAGTTTTTTGAATGCTTCTAAGGTAGTGAACATGAAGCACTTAGATAGCACTTAATTTTTTGACCAATTTAGGAATTTTAGTCAAACTCTAGAACTATTTTTAGATACTTGGTCTGCAACCTTTTTTTTAAGGTAGCAGATCATTAAATATCTCCAGAACTACGGTTGCAATTAAATCGTATTTAAGGTACTTAATTAGCAATTAATGAGCATTTAATTTTTAATGTACAAAATTACTGATCTGCCTCAACTGGTCTGCTAACTTTAAGGACGTTTCGTTTAGATATATCTATTATTATTCATTAAACATTAATATAAAAACGTTTGCGCAATAATATAAAGTATCCATATTCACTGCCACATAGTGTTCAGTACATTATTTCACTGATTTTTAGCTGGGCATAAACACACATATTTGTCTTTAAATTTGTATCGGCCAAACTTATTTGTTAGACAAAAAAAAATCGAAATATATTTTTAAAACCACTGTTATGTCCAGAAATAAACAAATTACTATTATTCATTGAAATACATTTCTCTTAAGTGGGTCTTTTAAACAATTATTACATAATGTCAAACCCACTGATAAAAAGTTTAATATTTAATAATAAAAACAATAAAAACCCGACAACTGTTTTGACCTAAAAAAACTTCGGCTATTATGAAGGCGTGTTTTATAAACAACGTTAAAAAAGAGAGAACAAACACCAATAATCACTCGATAACTGATTCTTCCTTTTAGGGGTGAGAATTTTACAATTGTACTAGATCTAAATCTGTGAGACAATTTTTCCTACATTAGAGTGTAACCAAAACCTTAAGAAACCAGCGCAAGAAATGCATTTTTTAACTAAATAAAGATTCAGTAATGATTAGAAAACGATACAGACATTACTACTGCACGTCCTAAAAACATAGGTTTCCAACTGATGCATTTGTTTATAACCACTTTTTTTTGGGACAAACCAATTTTGTTTATTAGTTATTATACAAAACAGTTTTTTAAAACTATTTACTGCCTGTTCTATGACAGCATACAAGTATCCTAAACTTTTATTTTATTCTCCTCTATTCAAAAGGGCCCAGATCTCTTACCATATGGCACAATTAAACCGTTATTACGGTATTGTGGCAGTAGTGGTCGGACCACTTACTTGTTGTTGGTTATAATTTAATTAAACACAAACTTTATCTAAAAAATATGATTGTTATACTGAAGATGAAACATTTCTAATGCCAGATGGTGCATTGAAATGCTTTGGAGCTACTATATAAATAGCTTTTCTTTAATTTATAACAGTTTTCAATAAGTTTCATCACACAAAAACACTGTTGAAAAGGTTTCATATGAACTACGAAGATTGATCTATAAATTGTATTTATTAGTCCTACAGAAACCGACTAAAAAATTAAAAAAAAAATATTAAAAGACTAATTTTGTAGTCAACAATGTATCTCAAGTAAACCCAAAAAAAATACTTTAAACTTTTATTCTTAAGTCAGGATTATATGCTTTTAAAACGTAAAAAAAAACCGATAGTTTTATGTGGGACTTTTATTTGCTTTTAATTAATAATAGACCACTGATTTGTTCCAAGTATAAATAGTTAACCGTCCGTGTTCTATTTTTAGAATATTCTTAAAAGTTGTGGATTTGTAATAAAATTTAAAAACTTCCATATTACAAAACAATGTTTCCATATGTGTAGTTTTTTAGAGTTAAGATAAATTTACTTACGTAACTTTCTATACTGAACTAACATTTTTAACCTTTTTAAAACATTAGAAAAAACTTGAATTCATTTTTAAAATTATCTCACGATCTCACGATCTAGAATTCAATTTAAAAAATTGATAACGATTGATGAAATAGAAAACGATTTGCATCTAAAACATTCAACTGTCGTTACAGTTATCTGTTGGCATTACTTAGTTTTTTACTATTTATATGTGTCCCTGATTACACGAGATGTCGTTAGACACACATTTCATTTATTTACTCTGTTTTTAAATGATTTATACTATGTATGTACACAAATTTTTAATATTTTTAAATTTTTGCAAACACCATTTCTTAAATTTTAAAGTTAATAAACTTTGTGTATATTATACAGTGGCCGGCAAAGAGTTTGCATCAAATGGGACATTTTTTTTAATTGAGATATCCAAAAATTTCTTTTATCAAATGAATTCAGCATATCGAATGACAAAAAAAGCACTTTGACAAATGTCATGTGATCATGTGATCACTGTAATGGCGGCAAATCTAAAAAATATTCCTTAAATATGTAAAAAGTGAGGTTAGATGACAAGATATTGAAAAATGCCTAAGAGAAAAGTTGTT
Source organism: Abscondita cerata (assembly GCA_030710515.1). Taxonomy (NCBI): domain Eukaryota; kingdom Metazoa; phylum Arthropoda; class Insecta; order Coleoptera; family Lampyridae; genus Abscondita; species Abscondita cerata. The sequence continues at coordinate 444,396 of JALBCR010002576.1, forward strand.
CAGAATTAGATTATACGTCTATGTGCAAATTTTCAAAAGTATCAGTTTTTCGGCATTTTTTCCAGAAGTATTGAGAAAACAACATTTTTTGCGTTTGATTTGAATAAAACCAAGAAATAAACTTCACAATCCAGTAATTTTGATTTATTAGTCTACCAATGGACGGTAAAGAACAAAAAACATTGTTTTTTTAGGACGGACTTTGTGGCAAACTCTTTGCCGGTCACTGTATACATAATCACAACCGAAATTTTAAAATAGATTTTTTAAGAAACTGTGTCGATCGCAAAAATGTACTTAAAAATTTTATTGGTATACAAAGATAATACAATAAAAATATTCTAAAGGGTCATTCAAATAAATTTAAATATAATGTAAATCACGAAAGATAAGCCCTACGTCATCAAGTAAATACGTATGTCAGAAACGTCACAACTTTACAAATACTAACAAAAACCATTCACGTTGCAATAAAATTATCTTATCTACAGTAGTTTTATATGTAGATGTTACGTTTGCAAAGTACAATCGACTTTAAAGTAAATTCAAAATAAATATTTACGAACATGTACAACTAATAACAGAACACCATTCATTACCTAAGGATATTATTTAGAAAACATATAAGTTTACTTCAACTTATAGTGTTGCAGAGTAAGATTCCCTCGGTAGATCAAAACTTTCTGTTTCTCAGTATAAATTGCCTTTGACGCATTACAAAAATAGCAATAACACAGATGGAAATACTGAGAAATCAAACATGAATTTGGAAATAATATCAAATAAATATTCGGAAATTGTTGGTTGCTGATAACCAAGGATATATGTTCACAAGCTGTTAGCAAATTGAACAAAATTTTAATCGCTGTTCTAATCACTTTCCGAAGTACTATCGTTATCACTTTGTATTATAAGTTTATTATTATTTCAAAATTAATTCTTCTGTATGCCTCAGACAATTCGCCCAAACACCGGATCAATTGTAATAAAGCATATAATTCGTTTTCCTATAAAATAAAAATATATGATCAACTAAAACAATAAAAAAATTTAATTTACTCTGTCAGTTCTTATTATACAGAGTATCCGTATTACTATTTTTGAAGAATCTGGTAGGTCAGTAGTTTTGTTCTTGTCTCAAGATTTCGTAAATTGGGGTTTTGCTTCTTACGAGAAGTTAGTTGAAGTATATTTCCGATGCAATGTCGGAATTGTTATAGTTTTGAATAAAGCATTCTAACATATCATACTTTTCATAGTTTTCGTAAGCGGTATTGTCCTTTTCAGACGATTGAAGAAAGAAAATGTGGTAACGTAATTAGAGGCAGCATTCATACATGACATTCGTCATAAAATTAAAACAAATCGTCTTTGGTAACTACAATAATTTTTGACTAAATTTAACTATAATTGACCTTACATGATACATATTGTCGTAAAGAGAAAAAAAACTCAACGATTGCCGATTCTAGTTTTTCTCGAAAAAACAGATCGAGACACCGACATTCATTTTTCTCTATCTCTTATGGTTACCGAGATCCCTTATACAAACGTCGAAATTTGCCCACCCTGTACGTATAAGACTCAGCAGCTAAAGAACTGCAAAAAGGTAAACATTAATGATAGGTAAATATTTCCTCCTATAAGTTTTCTTTAAATGATTTGTTCTTGTTTAAGGAGGGGCACCAAAAACCCACGAAGTTTCGTGCAACGAAAGTGCACTTCCTCAGATCTTTAAAACAAAAAAATGGTCCGTGACTTGAAATATTATAAAAACCACATTGTGGAATATCTATGTGGTTGAGAATCAAGTCAATTTCATGTCCAAATTGCACGAATTTTATTAAATCCAGATTTCGGGCTCATAGTTGACAAATCAGCATTTAGAAGAATGAATCAGAAGTTCAATTTGCAATTATGAACCTTTTTTAAAAAACATATACTTTATCAATACAAATTCATACACCTGCAAGTAAGAAAGAATGTATATAAAAAAATCAAAAATATAAAAACTTTAAAAATTAATAGATTATTGTTTTTCTACTAAGAACTAAAGGTAAAGCCCCCAAGATTTTTAGATAGGTAATTTTGGTTGTTGATGCAAAAAGTCTGGCTATCCCTATTATAGAATATGTCTGATGTACAACAAAACGTAAAAAATATAGTTATTCAACGGAATAAAGATATGCTTGAATAATGTCGAATAGTGCCAGCATTATGTTGATCAATATTTTAAAACGTTCTATCTTTCAAAAAAATAAAGTGTAATATATCAAAGCGTATTGCCATGCAATTCCTCAATGATTAAGTAGTAAGTTCACGAGTTTTGTAGTTTTAAAGCTACGGATAGAACCGTATATGGAAGTTTTATTGCTAACAGGTGCGCATAAATCGGTAGTTAAACGCAAATCCCGTACAAAGTTTACTAGAAATTTATTTAAATTGTAGTAAAATTCTAATAGCATATCTGTTCTCGTATAAAATATTCTTTAGCGTCATTATATGCCCTTTATTTTTAATTGTAAATTAACTAACTGCTTACGTTTCACTATTTTTCTTATTGAAAGTTTTAAACTATTAATCTGTCGGTCTTAATGAATTATGCTAATTTTGTGATAAACATGTATCCGGAAATTATGCTCAAAAACTTTGGGTGCTAATTCTAGAGTAAAAATAAAGGCCACAAGTTTCTATAACATTTTTTCGAAAACTCAAACGTAAAGGATCTACAGCACTTTAAAGTTGGGATTTTAAAAACATTTTTAAAAAATTTGTTTTTTGTTTCTTAACCGATTAATTTGAAATTTGGCACGCTGATTACTCATGCTCATGCGCATAAACGTGCAAAATTTGACGTTCATCCATCAAGCTTAAAGGGCTTGAACCGCCCCTGTCATGCATTTAATTGCTCGAAACCTTTTTGCTTTTGACTTTTTGCTAATTTCATTTACATGGGATGGAAGATCATTTAAAAACACGCAAAAAAGTTTACTTGTTTCACCTTCGTAAATCGAGTCGTTTTCGAGAAAAACGACTTTAAAGTTTGTCTTGCACCAGCATACATGATACTGATTTATTTCATTTTTGACATTTCAACGAAGTGTGCTTTGAGAACAAAATAATGCTATGCGTTCCTATGGGAACAAAAGTCATAATAATATGGAAACATTTTTGACAGATTATTAGTAACTTGTTTTAAATAAATTCAGTTGGTAAATTTAAATTTAGTAAAATGAATAACACATATTCCAACAATGAATTAAGGGATATGCACTATTATTACGTGCCAAATTTCAAATTAATCGGTTAAAAAACAAAAAAAATTTTTAAAAAATGTTTTAAAAATCCTAATTTTAAAGTGCTGTAGATCCTTTACCTTTGAGTTTTCGAAAAAATGTTATACAAACTTGTAGCCTTTATTTTTACTCTAGAATTAGCACCCGAAGTTTTTGCGCATAATTTTCGGACACCCTGTATATATAATAGATTTTCCATCATGTATTTTGATTATCTGCAAATCTTACAAATTTTTATTTTTGTACAGACTACAGAGCTTTCCGTACAGAAACATTTTGATTTGAGTGTTAAGAAAAATACTTTCCATTTAAAATTTAAAATATTGTTTTCTCTTACAAACCAATTTTTTTTAATCCACTCTCAACCACTTGACCTGATTTCTTTTACGAGACTTGCTAAGATAAATAGCAAAACAAATGGGCAGACCTTAAATTTGGTTGGCATTCACCTCGAAGTGATGAATATTTTGGGATGCCATCACATTTTAATTAAACATGACCCAGAATAAATATAATTTAGAAACACGTTCTAATTAGAAAAAAGTTTTATTACGCATTATGAGTATTTAAAAAAGGACCGAATATGTAATTATGAATCAAAAAATAAATTTTAAATAAGAAGGGATTTATAACACATTAAAAACGTCAAATGAATTAGATATTATTATTTATAGTGTTTGATATACCGGGTGGTAAATGGTCGGAAAACCAATGGGAAATCATAAAATCTTAAATTCTTGCTTCCCAAATCATTTTAGGTAAAAACTCCATAGGAACTTTTCTTTGAAGAATTAAATTCTGCATCAGATGAGACTATGAAAAATATGTTTCAGTTTTTGGTAGTTAAATAAGAGAAAACAGGTTTATTTATTGTTAAATAAATACAAACGGTAAATTACAGTAAATGCTCAAATTGCTGTATTGATGCTGTGCAAGAATGGTAAATAAATAAGTCAATTTTTTTACCTACCAAAAGCTGAAACATATTTTTAATTGTTTCATGTTCCTATGGATTTTTATCTAAAATGATTTGGGAAGTAGGATTTTAAGATTTTATGATTTCCTACTGGTTTTCTTATGGTGCGTCCGACGATTCACCACTCGGTAGATCTAAACTTACACCAAAATTTACATCAAATATTTTGATTAATATAAAAACGCGCGTTTCTCGCAGAACTTCACATCGTGTCGATACTAACAAACTGTAAAACATTATCGAAAGTGTGCAGCGACATACAATATTTTGCTCAAAAAAAAAAAATGTTTAACAAGATATAGAAAATGCATCATAACTAAACAAAAATTTTGATAAAAAATTAAAAAGTTTAGTTACATGGTTGTTCAAGACGCTCCTTCGTTGAACGTTTCAATTAACTAACTTAAATGTTGTTAGAAAAAAAAATAAATTCGCGTTATAAAATAAATAGTTTTAATAAAAATTATAGACAATAAATTTTCCCATAACAATTTTTTGTATAATTAATGATGTTGGATATACTATCAAAACAATTTGTGTCACGTAATTATCATATTACTCTTGGGATCAACAATAGTTTAAACAAAAATTGTGTATAATTAAATTACAAACAACTTTTATTTGAAGAAAAAATGTGTAAAATGAACATTTTTGTAAATATTTGAACAGGAAAATTTAGATTAAAAGTTGTTTTGGTTTGGCGGATTATCACAGAAATAATATCTGCGGTATCATAAATACCACGTCTATGCAAAGTTAATTCAAAATCGGACGATTGGTTTTCTTGATAAACATTTATCTATTAATCTATATATTCACGCAAAATAGATTTTTCATCATGTATTTTAATTATCTGCAACTCTTACAAATTTTTATTTTTGTACAGAGTACAGAGCTTTCCGTACAGAAACATTTTGATTTAAGTGTTAAGAAAAATACTGCAGTAAAGCGGGACTTGTTGCTTGATGTTGTAAGGAATTAAAAATAAAGGTATAGAGTGTAGAACACAATAGAAAAATCCACTTGCTGGATGTACCCCAAGATAACTCAAACGTGTAGTCATCTACAAATAGCAATCTTGCAAATTTTTTACTAGAAATAGAATGCAGAGGTATTTCTTATGATGGGGATTTAATTGTAGATCGCGCATGCGTCGGATCAACTGAAGTGGCATTCTTCCTCAGTAGTGTTTGACATTTCATAATGGAAATACTTAGTCTGCCACAGCGCCTACATCCTGTGGAAAAATTGTTTCATATTTCTTCTTCTTAAAATAAAAGCCCGTGATCTCAACGAAATTTGGTTTATACAGCCTGTGGAATTATGGCTTTACTGCGAGAACGATTAAGTCAACAAACCATTTCACTTATTTCCCGCAATAAAAAATATCGATAAACAGAACAAAAATGGGTACACCCATATACACAACAAATATTTTGTTTGGATTTATTTGTATTTAACATGTACAATTATTTGATTAGATGTAGACCATAACATCTGATTTGTTCTGCTATATATAGCTCGACCAATTAATACAATGTTTGTTCGTCTTGACCAACATTTTGACTAAAAAATGTAATTAAAACGGTTTTTTGTGGTATCTACTCATTTTGCGATACTTAGTGGTTACCATTATAAAACAAATTACAAACAATATTTTTCACAAAAGTTAATCAATTATTTCATTTAAAAGGCAGATTGTGTACAGTAACAATTGTGCGAGCAACGACAGTAAAATAGAAGAAGTATATAAGAAAGAATGTGATGCTCTAATACCAGCAAAATTCAGAGAGCCGTATGAGTAAGCGAATGAACATTTTATCAAGTGGATCAATGAAAATAAAACGGATATTGGCTAATATGGTAAAAAAAAACTATGATCAACTTGAACAACAAAATTAATATGTCCTCATTGACAAAATTAATCGCTTTATTGAAACAGAAAGACGTTGAATATCTCCCAGGAAAATCTAGGATGTTCAGCAGAGAAGATATGGTGAAATTCTTAAATAAAATTCCAGACGAAGTTTATTTACTAATGAAGATAAACAATAAATTCTCGTCAACACTAATATCTAAATCACTTAGTTATCTTTTTTAGGTGGTAATGATAGTGGGAATAGCAGGGGCACTTTGGCGTAAGAAAATAGTGAAGCTAATAACTAACGACATCGACGACAGAGGTTATCTTTGTTATAAATATACCGATGTCTTTTACCACTTTTACTATAATATATAAAACCAACGAGCTAATCTATTTGCTTAGGCCAAAGTTAGTGTAAGGGTTGGGGGAACGTTTTGGTTAAGTAAGTGGAGAGAAAACAACTTGAGCTGTTAGAAAATGTAATATTATTGTCGAGTTGTCGTTTGACCATCAAGGGTCACAATTCTAGTTTTCAAGTTCAAGTACAGTAAATCATTGTATAAGTTAATTGTAAAAAAGTAAAAAAAAAAACCTGTTACTTATTCCAATTACTAAAATATTATAATTCACTCCTACTTTCATTTTAAAAATTATTCAAAAACATTCAACTTTTTTTCTTAATAATCCATCATTTTTCTTTTATTATTGAATCCTAAAACATTCTTTTACTAATTCGTTTTTCTTAAAATTCATTCTTTCCCTATCAAAACAAACTAACATTTTAATCTAGTACGCACGATTGTTTTACACTCGATGTTATTTTGTCCAAATATCAAGTAGCAGTAGACACAAAAGAAACAAATAAACTTTATTTTGTAATAAACATCTACTTTTGAAACTCAAAATTAAAAATTTACATCATATACAAATTAGGTATTTACAAAAAATGCTCGAAATGTTTTCCTTCTTTTTCAATACATAAATTGAAACGTCGTCCAATGGAGCCAATAGATCAAGGATAATTTCCGGAGAAATTTCTGTTTATGCACGTACGAATTCTCTCTTGCATATTTTCAATAGTTGTTGGTTCAACGATGTACACCTGGGATTTTACATACCCCAGAGAAAAAAGTCCAGTGGTGTCATATCAGGTGACCTAGGTGGCCAACCAACTGGTCCTCCACGACCAATCCAACGGTTCTCGTATCGATTATTTAAAAACTCTCTAACTGGAAGGGCATAATGTGCTGGAGCGCCATCTTGCTGCCACCACAAATTATTTCTGATATTTTGTGGGAGTTCATTTAGATGGTTTTGAATTTCATTTTCTAATAAATTGAGGTAATGCTCTCCATTTAGTCTATTAATAAATATTGGCCCAACAAGGTGCTGTCCTATAATTCCACACTACACGTTTAAACTCCATCGATGTTGACAACGTCGCTCACGGGTCCAGTGTGGATTTACATTATCGTATAATAATGCATGTTATGTCTTACAACAACAGCATGTACAAAATTAATTCTTAACTGAAAATCATTTTCGGTTAATTCTTGGTGAAGAATCATTTTGAATGGGTGAAATTTATTTTTTTTTATTATCCTCCAGACCGAAGTATGCGATATTCCAACCAAATTTGCAATCTCCCTAGTACTGGCATGGGGATTTTCAATAATGTGTAGCATTACCTGGTTTTCGTTGTCGTCATTGCAAGCAGGTGGGTTTTCATGTACCGGTTTCTTATAATCCACAGTTCCCGTTTCACGCGTTCTCTCCAATAATTTAGTGAATGTTCGATGTTCAGGGTGCCTTCTGTTTGAATATTTATTTCTGTACAAACTGGCTGCTTCATAAGGATCTTCATCTGCTTTGCCAAATATTAGGAACATATCAATTAACTCGTCTCTCGTATAACTTAACGGCATTTTGAAAACGTATCAATTAATTTTAAATTAACAATTATAATCGTCAATAATGCAATTGTTATTAACAAGCACTGACAACTAAATTGCATTGATTGACGTTTGACTACTAGATTAAAGTTAATTTGTTTCTTTTGTGTCTACTGCTACTTGATATTTGGACAAAAATAACATCGAGTGTAAAACAATCGTGCGCTACTAGATTAAAATGTTAGTTTGCTTTTTGATAGGGAAAGAAATTAATTTTTAAGAAAAACGAAATACTACCTTAAAAAGAATGTTTTTAGGATCTCAATAATAAAAGAAAATGATGGCATTCCATTTAAGAAAAAAAGTTGAATGTCGCCATTTTGAAATAATTCGTCCAATTTAAAATCTGATATCACCATCGTGCAGAGAATGTCCTGAAACATATTATTGCCAAATAATTTGAAAGTAATAGGTACCCATAGTGTGGCTAAAAAAAAATAAGGCGCTTACTCTGAAACAGGCTGTATACAGTCCACATTATCAAGTTTATTCAACACTATTTTCCACATTTTTTCGGAAATATTTCAAACTAAGACCAAAAACTGTTTTATCGTCAAAATTTTTCTTGAGATATCGTCTAGGAAAATGCGTAATTCAAGTCGTAGGTATAGAAACTATAGTCTATTCCAAGCTATTTGTCCGGTAAAGGATTAACCCTTTTTACTTTTGGGCGCACACCGCGGTTGAAACTATTGTGAAATGTACAGCCTTCAATTCATTAGCTTTAGGGGAGACAAGATTCGTTATATTCTAGTATTAAATGGATTAAGAAAGGATAGAAACATTTAGAAATCGCATGCATTTAAGTTGAAACCATATACGCCCTTAAAGTATTCTTTAACACGGGTAATAAGGCAAAAATTCTGAAAATGAGTTTTCTACGCTGTTTTTCGGCAATTGTCATTTAATTTAGAAGTACTCAAACAAAAGTTACCCGTGTTAAAGAATACTTTAAGGGCGTATATTGTTTCAACTTAAATGCATGCGTTTTCTAAATGTTTCTATCCTTTCTTAACCCATTTAATACTACAATATAACAAATCTTGTCTCCCCTAAAGCCAATTATTTCAAGGCTCTACATTTCACAATAGTTTAAACCACGGTGTGTGCCCAAAAGTAAAGAGGGGTTAATCCTTTACCGGACAAATAGCTTGGAATAGACTATATCTGAAAAATACCATCAAAAATTGCACAATTTTTTCGTATATATGTTTACATTTCCTATTATTTAAAAATAAAGTATTATTATTACACCATTCCTTTGCATATAAAAGACAATGGGAATATTTGAGACACTCTATTATTAATGAATAATACAAATTATTTGCTTTACAAGACACAAAATCACCGATTTTAACAAACGAAATGCGATTGTACAAAAATGAGCGAAGCAAGTTATTTGTGTAAGTATTAAAACCAAGGCGAGACAATTTTAGAAGAAGAACACGAAGAATAATACTATCAAACGCTTTTTGAAAATCTGTGTATATCGCGTGAATTTGTTGTTGGTTATTCAAGACATTGGAAATAAATTGACCGTAACATAGCCAATTGGAAAACGTAGATCTACCGCACATAAACCCATGTCGAAAATTATAGATCGGGCCATCCATCTCAGTTGTTTGGCGACTATTTTATCTAAGATTTTAGGTATAGCGGTTTGTTTAGCAATCCGTCTATAATTATCAATTTGATTTTTAAACCCACTTTTCTGAATAGGGGTTATGAAACTTAATTTTCACAGGTCAGGAAATATATCAAATTTCAATGATTTGACGAATAAAGCGCAAATTGATGTAGTTAATGGGGGTATGCATTTGATAAGCAGTTCAGTGGGTATACCATCCGGACCAGCTGAACTAGAACATTTTAAAGATAAAATAGAGGCAAGTAGTTCGGTGAGTGAAATAATAAGAGGAACATCCTGAGTGTCAGGAAGGATGGACAACTGGTAACGACTAACGTCATTATACACCTTATCTGATGGGAATACAGAAAAAAAATAATCCTATTTAATAAAGCGCCTATTTTTTTCATGTCCGTCTCCGAAATTAAAAGGGTACTTCCAGACGTCATAGAGACTTAAAATTTGGTATGCCGATGGGTCTTGCCTTTAAACCAACGGGAAAAACCAAAAATTTTCATTCAGGGGCGGGGCCAGGGGCGTCTCCGTCCGCCATAGGTCTAGCATTATTAAATTCATATGCATTAAAATTTGTCCGTCAATCGACGGGCTTTTAATCACTAGTCAGTAAATATCATTTCCGTTATCTGTTGTTGATTCTAAGTGGTGCATTACTTGGGCACATCATTATTAATTTTATTTAAATTTACAAATTGCCAAAAATATCGAGGATTAACTCTTAAATTTAAATCGACGGTGCGAAGATAATTATTGTGAGTTTGATCTTAAAATTCCCTTCCTTCTCAGTTTAGAAAAAATCATATAATCAATTAAATTTCCTGTGCGTGGTGGCAGTATTCATCCTTGACGGATGATTGTTTTCTAACGCCATCATGGCCAGCTAGGAATAACCATTCATATTAAAAGAAATCAATAGCATTTGTGCAACAAAAAAATGTTAACTTGCCAATATTTCGAAAACCATGAATTTTTTGAATAGACAACCTTGTACAAAGTCAACCTTATTTTTGATGCTAAATAAGATAAAATTATAAAAACATGGTGCTTGCATTTAAAAAAAATGACTTTTGACGTGTTTTTGAATTTAATTTTAGTCCTTTTTTTTAATCGTCCTGTATTAATTTATTATCAAAAGATTGACATAGCCCACTAAAATAGGCCCCCTGCTACAAGAAAACCTATTCCAATTAAATAATAAAGGCATTAGTACAGGAAAATTTTATAATTTTGTTTAGGCCTAAAAACGCCATTTTTGACATAAAATTTAAAATAAGTCCAAAACAGTTAGACTTAGGTATAGGACATTATACACAAAATGTGTCTACAATTTTGTGCAAAATCCAAAAATAGAATAATATATAGGATGTTCCATTTAAAATAAACAACTTGACACCTACTTCCGGTATAACCGAAGGTGTTACCATCTTGAAAATATTTTAAGGGAACTGCCCCCGTCGATGTTAGTATACTACCAAACTTTTAAATTTTTCCCATGTACAGTTTTTCTATAATCTATCGATGGCGTTCCCGGTGGAACACCCTGTATACATACTGTAATTGAACATTTCATGAAATGGATATCCAGCACTTGATGCTGTAATAAATTCATTTTACAACAAAGGAATAAAAATAGTGTTCATATTGTGAATAGAAAACTTTTGTTCTTCAGATGATGGAATGATTTGGTTTTACAGCATCTGAACCGTCAAGCTATCAATTTCTTGTCATAAATAAGACATTGTTGAAAGAGGCAGTATGTCAAATTATGCTTCGTAAGAAAGATGTAATTTGGTTTATAATGGTATTACACTGTGGAAGGTCTCTTACTGATGTGCAACAACTTTATTAAAATTATACTAAAATTAAGAGCAGGCATAGAAGGATTATACAGTGACCGGCAAATAGTTTGCATCAAATGGAAAAAAAATGTAATTGAGATATCCGAAAATTTCTTTTGGCAAATAAATTCAACATATCAAATGACAAAAAAAGCACTTTGACAAATGTAATGTGACCACTGTCACGGCGGCAAATTTAAAAAATATCCCTTAAATATGTAAAAAGTGAGGTTAGATGACAAGATATTGAAAAATGCCTAAAAAAAAGTTGTTTATAATTAGATTATACGTCTATGTGCAAATTTTCAAAAGAAAATAACAACTTTTAAAAAATATCAATTTTCCGGTATTTTTTCCGGAAATTTTGAGAAAACAACATTTTTTGCGTTTGATTTGCATAAAACACAATAATATAATATTGTATATGTATATACAGTGACCGGCAATAGCGACAACTGCGGACAATTGATTTAGTTCAATTGAGTTAGTTCTGCATTTACAAAAGAACAAACTACCACGTGGGTACAGTTAGAAAAAATAAAAAAGAAATTTCTCCACAGTTCCTCCCGTAGCGACATTGTAATGAAGGCGACACTTTGTATGGATTTACAAAACACATAACACTTCTATCACGTACCACTAAGAAAAATAAAGCTGTAATAATAGTTTCCTCTATGCATTATTCCATAGAAGTGGATATAGATAATGGATTACCTGAAATAAATTCTTTTTATAACCTGAAGAAAGGAATTGTTGACGCTATGGACAAAAAGTGCGTAAAATATGTTAAAGCCGCAGAACACGAAGATGGCCCATGGCTATTTTTTATAAGATTGTAGATATATGTAGAGGAAATTTCTTCATTATGTTTACTTACCAACAAACAATTGGACTAGATGCAGGTTTATAGAAACCTTGGCAGATGAGCTAGTTTCTTCACAATTACATAGAAGGTTTAAAATGTCTACAATACAAAGGCAACTAAGGGAGCTTATTGGAAGTATTCTTGATATTCCCGATATTAAGGCTAATGAACAAGAAGAAAAAAGCTTGTCTACGATACAAACACAATTGAAGGAGCTTATTGGAAGTATCCTTGATATTCCCGACAATAAGACTAATGAACAAGAAGAAAGTATTGCCCATTCAAATTGAGAAGAAAAACTGCATATTCTTGCATTAAGTGCCAAAAACCCATTTTTTTAAAGTGTTCGCGAAAGATCTGTAAAAATTGTACCAGAAATTGAGTTGATAACGTCCTCCTTAAATCACAAGGCGCGTCCGATTTATTCAATGTGTCTGTAGTGTCTGTGCAAGACCTACAAATTTTACAAATCCAACGAGGACTAGTTTTGTTATCAAATGTTTCATTGACACCGGCGCATTTTATATGAATATTTTTACTACACGGGTCATTGCATTTAATGCTTTTGATTGGGAGTTATAGTCTTATTACAGTAACCGCAATTGTTTACCATAATTGTATTTTGACGGGGCAATGACAGGGAAACTAAATTAAAATTATTTGTGTTATTTAATTTAAAAAATGTCGCTAAATATTACATACCCACTAATAACTCATGTGGTGTGATGCTGTTCACAAAATTGTATAAATTTAATTCATTAAATACACACAATTGATTCTTAACAAAATTCTATGTTGCAACGTGAAGGACATTCTTAATAGTACGACTATTAAGCAAATTATCCAAGAAAAACTAATAAAACTAAATAATAACTTAGACGCTCTGTATTTTGGAAACTACCAACTTTTGGAGTAAAGGTAATCAGCATATTTTAGTCCCAGAAATCTACAGTACTGCCGTCCGACGTCTGACTTTTTGTTGAATTCTTTATTTAAAATTAAGCGTCCCGAATTTTAATTTCAAAATCACCCTATTTGAAACCAGGCAGAAATTCTGGGACAATAACTTGATAAGAACAACGTATGTGACATAATTCACTGTATGTGCGGTGATTTTAAAATGAATACTTAGTAATAACAACGTATGTGGTCACATACGTTATTTCATTCTAGTAATCGACGTATTTTTGGTTCCGTATTAAATCTGAATGCCGTATGTTACATAGGCCGCAACTACATACAGAAGATATTGTCACATACGGTGATTATAACAAGTATTAAAATTAAAACTTTTAGGGTAAAATACCGTATGTGCTGTATTTCTTATTTAATGACATATTTTGGTCCATCTGGGCGTTGGAAATAGTTATTTTAAATACAACAAAACTATTAAGAAAAAAAAAGAACATAATCGATTTAATATTAAAGAATTTCTGCTAGTCTGACGGCAGAGTAGCTCTCTTTTGTACAATTGGGTGTTTTTATAAATTTATATTTAAGATTATTATACTTCATTGTTTAGTAATAAGCGTAAAAGGAAACCCCAGTACCACAAAAAAATATATACGGTGTTCATAATTTTTAAAAATATTCAAAACTGCGTCTTTTAATATCATTCTTTAAACGTGTTTCTATTGGTCGTGACGTCAACACTCGTATAAATGGTAGCTTGTTTACGTTTTACACTTGATTCAGTGGTCATATTTGTGTTTATTGGAATTAAATGCGGGTGTTTATAATTATATGACATCGGAAGAGTTTGTAAAGGCTTATTCGAACAACTTGCCGTCTTTACATATGTTTATGGTGATGGAATTTATTAAGAATGACGAACGATTCAATTCCACGGAGATTAAAGGTGTAAAAGCTACATCGTAAGTAATACCATTACAATACATAATTCACATTAGGTAGATACTTCATATAATTACTACAGGATGCCATTGAGTTAAATTGGCAATGAAGGATATATTTGTACATTCAAAACAACAATATTAGAAGTAAAGGTACTCGTATGATGTATTTTTATTAACTTACAGTGTTTTTTATACATTATTCACACCCGACACGACATAAAAACACTTTCACCTGTATAACAACACTAACTACTAACGTAACACACCACTAATTTACTATTTTATGTTATTTATACAAGGATACAGACGACCTTATATTGAACTGTTTCGGCACCAATTTTCAGTGTTTGAATTAAATACAAAAAATAAAAACTACGCAGCGATTTAAAAAATTTCTTACAACTGGCAAAGGTCTTTTATGTGTATGGGCTTCAATTTTACACATTTTATAAAACGTTGGAAAATACCGAATTGTGCGAACGGTACGGTGTGTGTGCGGTTTACGATCAAATTTAAACTGTAAGTTTTATTGTATTTTACCATCTGTTGATTTTTCGAAGTTATCGCTGAATAATGCACGTTAAAGAGTAATAGTAGCACATATTGCTGATGGGATCCGGTTATATTAGTAAAACGTCTGATTAAAGTTGAAGGTCTTGTGATTTTCATTGCACGCATTAGCATTGACTGTTGTACTGTGATAAATTTAGTAAAAAAAACTGCGATAATGTTGTTTGAATTACGCATATCCCTCTCTCGGTTTTTACCACCCGTTAGGGTCTTCACCGACTCAACGATTTTCTTCCAGTCTGTTCTATTTTTGGCAGTTCTTCTCCAATTGTTTATATTAAACTTTTGGAGATCTTGGAACACATTGTCCATCCATCTTATGCGTGGCTTTCCTTTGGGTCGCGTTGCTGTTGGTACGCTGTTAAATAGTTTCTGAGTTGTGGTGTTGGGTGCCATTCGGATCACATGTCCTATCAATTGTATTCGTATGCGCTTAATGACATTAACTACGTCTGGTTCATTATACAGAACACGAATTTCTTTATTATGTCTTCGTATCCATTCTCCCCTTTCATTAACCGGTTACGCATATATATTCTGATATCTACAATGGTGTTCACTGAAAGACAAAAACGCGAATTGATTTCTATCGTTATGGAAGTATCGCAAAAAATTGTTCAGATTTTAAACGATAAAGCTTTTATGGAATCTTTAGTAGTCAAAGTAGCAAACATTGTCTTACAAAAAGTTGATGATAAAATGATGCATCTAGAAACTAAATTAAATATGTTGGAAATCCAATTAAAGACTGTTTAAAATGAAAAGTGTAAATTATATATGAAAGTAAGTGAGTTGGGACAGTTTTCTAAACAGAATCAACAAAGATTTTATGGGATAGCAAAAGATAATGGCGATCTAAAGCAAAAAGTATCCGACATCATACAAACCAAATTGGGAATTACCGACATACAAATAGAACAGTGCTACAGACTTGTAAAAATACAAAATAAGAAATGAAGACCAGATGTAGTCAAATTTACCTGTCTTAAACATAGAAATAATGTCTTCTTGAATAAGAAACAATTCAAGGGTAGCAAATTTGTTATTGTCGAAGAGCTTACTCTACAACGCTATCAGCTATTGATGGTAGCAAAAGATTAAATCGGTAAGGATAAAGTATGGATTATGGATAAAACAGTTTTTACAAAATTAAATGGTAATAGGAGGTTAATAAAAAGCGAAGAAGATATTTTGAAGATTTGTAGATGAGACTACTCGTCTATACTTGGCAATAGTGTAATGTGCAACGTTAAACACTTTCCTTTGCATTTATATTAGGTGATAAATTTTGATTATTAACTTCACTATTTTTTTGTATATACTTTTCTTTTCGGTCACAATTAATTATTATTTTACGCAATATTTTGTATATTTAATAGCATAGGTAGGAAAACAAAAAAATTACACTTAGTGTTTTTGAATGTTCGTTCGTTGGTACCGCATTACTTGGATATTAAGGAAATTTTGTAAGTTACGCAAGGAAGTGGTGTGGGAGTGTATTTCAAGAATAATCTTAATTGCGAAATGTTAGATTATGTTCAAACACAACACATAGAGCAACTTTGGATAAAATTTAAAATTAACAACATTGTATACATCTTTGGTACAATCTATAGGCCAACTAAAGGTCTCTTCTCTGATTTTCTTGCTGTCAATTTTTTCAATGGAGTGCAATAACGTTATCTGTGGAGGTGATTTCAATATCAATTTTTTAGATTTAAACAACAAAAGTGTCCATGATTTAATGTCTTCAATCCAAACATTTAATTTAAAACAAATTATCGCTTCAACTACTAGAGTAACTGCTGAGACATCTACTTTGCTTGACTTGATACTTATACCTAGCCAAGAAAAACACTATCATTGTTCCATTATCAATTTACCCAAAACTTTTGATCACTTATTAGTAAGTTGTTGCCTTGATGAAAAAATAGTAAAAGAACGTAAAAAAAAATGTTACATTTAGAAATTTGAAAAGAATTGATAAAGATTTATTGGAATTATTTTTAGATAGTGCTCCTTTCGAAAACATACTACATATTATAAATGTTAATGACAAAGTTTCTGATTTTAGTAACGGATATCTTTGACGTATTAGCTCCTTTAAAATGCATAAAGTTTAAAAGTCAAAAGCTTGTCTAGTTATCAGATACAATTGAAATAATGATTAAATTAAGAAATAAGCATTCAAAAAATTTAAAACAACAAAGCCACAAGGCAACTGGGACTTGTTATTACATAAGTAAAATGTGTGTCTTACGACATCTCGTGTATAACATGGACACGTGTGAATAGTATAAACTAAAAAAATGCCAACATAATAAGAGCGAAATGCTGCATCAGGTGTTCTTTTGTTGCGTGTGTGCTTCTGGACAGGTTAATACTTGGCTTTATCGACACCCGTGTGTTTTAAGCATTATAAAGTTATCGCTTAGATAGCGCTATGCACTTTAACACACGCAAGTCGTTACAGTTAACTGTTGACATTTTTCTTAGTTTATACTATTCACACGTGTCCATGTTATACACGAGATGTCGTAAGACACATATTTTACTTATGTTCATTGCTCCACGAGAGTTTAAAAGACCAACCGCCGTCTTGTACAGTTGTATACATCACTTAAGTATACACCTCTGATGAGCTCATAATAAAACCGAAATGCTGCATCAGGTGTTCTTTTGTTGCGTGTGTGCTTCTGTACAAGTTAATACTTGTCTTTATCGACACACGTGTGTTTTAAGCATTATAAAGTTATCGCTTAGATAGCGCTATGCACTTTTCGTATTTTTCTTAGTCAATAAAATAACCTATAGAACAGATGTCTACAATATTTAAGATTCAGAAGTTTAATTACCACACCACCTCACAAAACAACTTTATTTAAAAAAGGTTTCACCATCTTTAAAAACTTTGAGACCTGATTTGGTTAAGACGTGTATGAGGAAAATTTGTTGAGCAGGTATAAGTGAACGTCTTCCACTTTACTTCAGGTACCTTCGATTATAAATTTTACTTACTTGACAGTTATAATTGTTTTCTTATTCTCCATTTTACAGATGAATGAGGAGTATGGAATAGGAATGTATGTAGGTATATAATGATTAATTTTTTTTCTCCTTCTGTTGTTCTATAAAGGCTGAACTGAACCAATTTTTATTATTTTTTCAGCTCTTTTTTGCAAATGTTATATAAAATAATGAAAAATGTATATACAATTAGCATTATCTTGTAATTTGCAAAATAAAACTTAGTATTATTATTTACAAAAAGTATCGGGCCACCCTGTATATGAGGTAATAATTTAAGTCTACCATTAAAAATGTTCATATTTATTTTTTTTGTCTAACTTGCTTCTATTCTACTGTTTGTACATTTTAACATTAATATTGTAAGTTACGAAAAATTCAAAATTAAAACCAAACAAACAAGAACATATTTTCATTGTAAAAGCTATTAACTTAAAAAATTCCGTTTGTCACTTCGTAAGCAAGATTAATGAAACTTTTTCAGGCTTTTTCAAGTAATTATGAAAAATACACCTTTTTATGTACCTAATCTTTTTTTTTCGTAAAGTAGGCGTTAAATAATAGTCAGAAGATGTTTCGTGGTCAAGATGGAGACATCTTCAAGTTTTTATCAAAAGAAATTAAAATCACAAATTAACATTAGCAACGTATATTTGAGAAAATAAAAAGATAACACACACAACGTATATATTCAAATAATTTCCGACAATGAAAATTACAAATAGATACCGAAACAATATGAGTCAAATTTAAAAATTAGATTATCTTAGTAAATAATTTAAAACGTTTTCTTTATTTTTTATTTTTTTAAAATTTAAGTGCAAATTTATAACAACCTTTTAAATTTTAAGCTGTTGGTTTTCGTTGCGTTACGTCAATTATAATGTACTATCTTGGCACAGGAAATATTCCCAGCGTATTTTTTGCACTAATGTGTAATTAAAAATTAAGTAAAAGACGTTTTTAGATTCCAATGATCTTATGAAACTCTTGGCTAGCTTGTTTTAGTGCTTGTTGCAAGAACATATTATGTATGTAGAAAGTGTGAATATGTTTTAGACTGATCATGCTGAAGGGCTACGTGACATACGAGTTTAGCAGCATGATTTATGAGGCACCGACAAGATGTCTAATACTGTCGAAAGTGGAAATGCATATTCGAATAGTTCCTTAAAGTTTGTCGTGCGGTATAAAACTTTAGTAATTATACTTGGTGCCGTTAATTGAACGTATACTGTTCGTGTAAATTTGTAGTTCTAAATTTATAAAAAATTTTTGATCTCAAGTGCATTTGCTAATCTAAACTGTAGTAACGTAGTCTCTTTTGATTGCATTTACATTTTGAAAAGCTTAACGACATTTATGTAATTGAAGATTTTAGGTAGATACCTATGTGTATCTGTGGATTGCATTACAATTATTAAACTAACTTTAAGTAACATAATTAATTAATATGTATACAGGGTATCTCACGGTGACCGTCGGTTAGAAATATATCAAGAACTGTAAAAGCTAGAAATTTTAAAATTTTACACATGCGATATACTGTGTTTAATCTATTAAATAAAAATATTATCTAAATAGCAGCACTTCCGGAAATACCGGAAGTGAGCATCAACATCTTTATTTTAAATACAAACTAGGTAATTTTTTTTGTAGTCATAGCCTAAGTTTACTGATTTCACGGTTATTCTCGATGCACGGGAAGTTTCATTTCCCGCACCGCGGTATTCGAAAGTTCGAGTTGCTAAAATGCCTCCTGAAACGAATTCTTTATATTATTTTTTCTATTTTAGGCTTTACAGATTGAATTTAAAATAAAATTTTGCGAGTTTTTAAATTTAAGGAATTTTGAAGTATAATTGCAATATTTTCATTAAATTTTAGTTTAAATTCTAGTTTAAGTTTAATTAGAACATTTATCATACGTTTAATTAAAAAAATGAGTTGAAGTAAAATAAGTAGATAAATAAATCTATTGAACATTAATGACGATTCAAATTAACGCCCGACGAACGTAACGACAGCTTTGACGTTTAATATCAAATTTGTGTTACCACCGTTTGGAATAAAAATTGTTCTATTTCTATAAAAGAACTTAATTTTCTATAAAAGAACTCATTTGGGTGCTTTTATAGCTCTGTAAGCGACCCAAAATAGAAAATAGTATATTAAAGAACTAGTTTCAGAAGACGCATTTTATAAGACGAGTACGCGTCGCTAAAATGCCTTGAAACGAATTCATTATACTATTTTTTCTATTTTGGGCTTTTCAGATTAATTTTAAAATAAAATTTTACGAGTTTTTAAATTTAGGGAATTTTGAAGTGTAATTGCTAAGGTGGCAATATTTTTATTCAACTTTGGTTTAAATGCTAGTTTAAGTTTAATTAGTACATTTATCATATGTTTCATTAAAAAAATGGGTGGAAATAAAAATAAATAGATAAATAAATCTACTGAACATTAATTATGATTGAAATTAATGCACACCGAACGTAATGACAGCTTGGACGTTATCAGTGTTACCACCGTTCGGAATAAAAATTGTTCTATTTCTATAAAAGAACTCAAATTTCTATAAAAGAACTCATTTGGGTGCTTTTATAGCTCTGTAAGCGACCCAAGAAATATAACATTTTTCTTATGATACGCAAAATCGTTCTATAATGAGCCATAGCGTTAACATTATAGCACACGTTTTTTTTTCGGTTGGTACAATTGATTTGTCAAATTAAATCGTCAGTGTTTGCAAACCAATTACATAATTTACATTATTTGCTCAAAGTTGTTTGTTTATAATTTTTTAACATCACGTATTTTGATATATTATATTTTCGTTGGTTTTGATAATTCATAGTCAAAAAGATGGCTGGACTTACAGAACAAAGAACACTTAATGCAGGTGGTTGATACAAGGTTATATTTATAATACATGTAAAGAGATTGTTTAGTAAGGAAAGTAAGTGGTTAACTTAAATTCTAATTATATTTTGATATTTTATCGATGCACCACGTAATAGAAAATCATGTTTTTAATTTTTATACTGTCACTATAGAGGGAGAGCCAACGCAAAAAAATGCTCTGAATTTACTACGGCTGGTATTCTGGCAGTTGGTTATAGTAGTTGTGTAACCAACAAACTGCGGTCAGTCAAGCAAACTGTAGAACTCACGTCACATTTCTATTCAACATGTCATGATTATGATGGTAATAAAATGAATTTACTATGGTTGAAAATTTTATACAGATTGTATATTGCATATATACAACAGTTATTTCAGTCAGTCAGTTAAATGTAGGAACAGAGCAGTCCAACTGTATGACAATAAACAAAATAAATTACAATTTATTTATTAAACTTGAAAATAATTTGTGTAGCGGTACTTAATTCGGTACTTTCCAACTTTTTATAAAATGTGCGAAATCGAAGTACGTACATATAAAAGACGTTCGCAAGTTGTAATTTTTTTTTAAATTACAGTGTACTTTATAAAAAGTGTATTTAATTCAAATACTGAAAATTGGCACCGAAACAAGTCGTCTAAGTGACGTCAATTCTCGTATAAATAACATTATATGGGTTGTTTGATTTGTATGCGATTGTTTTTTTTCAAGTAATAAATTAGTGGTGCTTTACATAAACAATTGATTTATACGAGTATTGACGTCACGATCAATGGCAATGATTTTAAAAGATAGTGTTTTGGATATTTTTAAATTGAAAATTTTTAATACTGAGCACTTCATATATTTTTTTGTGATACTTGGGGGTCCTTTTATGTTTATGACTTAACAATAAAATACGATTTTCTTAAATATAAATTTTATAAAAACACCCAATTGTATATTAATCAGAAAAAATATGGCCAGTCAATTGTATTGTGGAACAACTCCTGTCAGTCAGCCAAAACAAAAAGTAATTTTTTTATTCCTTTCTTTATTACTACATTATTAATTATAAATCAAACTCTTCCTCGAAATCATCGATTTTGTTGATATTACTTTTATGATCAGAAATATTGAACTCGTCGGTTTCCGATTGAGTTTCAGATTGGGCATCTAAAAAATAGATATTATTTTTTTAAGTAATATATACATTACAAAATAAATTTTTGCGCGTAAGTAAAGTTTATCGACAATATTATTTGCATACCTACCTGAATTATATTGCGGAGGCTGAATATCCGTTGATAAATTCTGGAAATTGATTACCCATGAACCAATCGAGGGGGGGGGGGGGGGGGGGGGGGGGGGGGGGGGGGGGGGGGGGGGGGGGGGGGGGGGGGGGGGGGGGGGGGGGGGGGGGGGGGGGGGGGGGGGGGGGGGGGGGGGGGGGGGGGGGGGGGGGGGGGGGGGGGGGGGGGGGGGGGGGGGGGGGGGGGGGGGGGGGGGGGGGGGGGGGGGGGGGGGGGGGGGGGGGGGGGGGGGGGGGGGGGGGGGGGGGGGGGGGGGGGGGGGGGGGGGGGGGGGGGGGGGGGGGGGGGGGGGGGGGGGGGGGGGGGGGGGGGGGGGGGGGGGGGGGGGGGGGGGGGGGGGGGGGGGGGGGGGGGGGGGGGGGGGGGGGGGGGGGGGGGGGGGGGGGGGGGGGGGGGGGGGGGGGGGGGGGGGGGGGGGGGGGGGGGGGGGGGGGGGGGGGGGGGGGGGGGGGGGGGGGGGGGGGGGGGGGGGGGGGGGGGGGGGGGGGGGGGGGGGGGGGGGGGGGGGGGGGGGGGGGGGGGGGGGGGGGGGGGGGGGGGGGGGGGGGGGGGGGGGGGGGGGGGGGGGGGGGGGGGGGGGGGGGGGGGGGGGGGGGGGGGGGGGGGGGGGGGGGGGGGGGGGGGGGGGGGGGGGGGGGGGGGGGGGGGGGGGGGGGGGGGGGGGGGGGGGGGGGGGGGGGGGGGGGGGGGGGGGGGGGGGGGGGGGGGGGGGGGGGGGGGGGGGGGGGGGGGGGGGGGGGGGGGGGGGGGGGGGGGGGGGGGGGGGGGGGGGGGGGGGGGGGGGGGGGGGGGGGGGGGGGGGGGGGGGGGGGGGGGGGGGGGGGGGGGGGGGGGGGGGGGGGGGGGGGGGGGGGGGGGGGGGGGGGGGGGGGGGGGGGGGGGGGGGGGGGGGGGGGGGGGGGGGGGGGGGGGGGGGGGGGGGGGGGGGGGGGGGGGGGGGGGGGGGGGGGGGGGGGGGGGGGGGGGGGGGGGGGGGGGGGGGGGGGGGGGGGGGGGGGGGGGGGGGGGGGGGGGGGGGGGGGGGGGGGGGGGGGGGGGGGGGGGGCATTCTATTGATATAAACACATTATTGTTTAAGGTTGGCGCTTTTCGCTTTGTTTCCGTAGTAGAATACTTTTGGAGCATACGTGTTTTAGAAAAGGAAGTTGTTCTAAAAGAATCAAGACGATTACTGGCTTTTATTTTCCAGTCTGTTAAAATAAAGTTCTATTTAGTTTCAAGGTTTTTTTAATTAATCTTGCAACAGGTTATGGGCCCATACAACGTATCCGTATACAATAAGTAGTAATTAATTAGTTATAAAACGTAGTTTACGGTTTAGCGTTCGCGTATTTATTTGTGTGCTGCAGGGAGAGGTCTTAGTGTACCGCCATATTTGCTAACTCAAAAATAGAAAAATTGATACTGACCAAGTTTGATGGAACTGAGTTTAACGTTTGGAAATTTCAAATTCAATCTTATTTGGATGTGCGAAACCTACTTGAAGTTGTTGATGGAACTTCGCCAAGCCTGACGGTAAATATACCAATGCACTAAAGGATTGGATTCAGTTGGACAAAAAAGCAAGAATGATAATCGGATATGCATTTGAACCGAGCAAAGTAAGACATGTCATGAATTTAAAAACCGCCAACGAAATGTGGACACGTTGTTCGTCATTTTACGAAATGAAAAATAGAGCATCTGTTCATTTGTTGCTATAGCAATTTTTTTAATACAAGATGGCAAACAACATGACAATTTCGCAACAAGTGGCGTATGTTGAGCAAATGGCCGAGGGTTTAGAGGACTTGGCACACAAACAAGAAGATATGGCGATAGTGACAAAAATTGTACTTAGTCTACCACCACAGTACTAACAGTTTATTGCAGCATGGGATTCCCTTGATAAAAAGGAACAAAAACTGTCAAACTTTGCCGCGTTCGTTGAAACAAGAAATGATTATCAATGGAATTTCCCAATTATCAATTGGAAAGGAAAACGTAACTTTTGTGTACAGTCCGACTCAAAGCAGTTTCAACGAGAAAAAACAATGGAATAAATTTCAAAGTAAATATACTTTTTGTGGAAAAATCGGTCACAAGAAAAGAAATTGTTTCCTGTTTAAAAAAGAAAAGAAACATGGTGAAGCAAATAGTGCATCGAGTTCAAAACAACCTTCAAATTATTTGTTTACTGCATACAATGCGTTTATTAATATCAACAAAAATGATAAATTTTACGCCGACTCTGGTACCTCACAACATATGACAGCTAGGCGCAAGTGGTTCGACGATTACGTTGAATTCAAAAAAGAAGAGCACACATTGATTACAATCGATAACGATGAAGTGTTACGTGCAGTTTATATCGGAACTATTAACATTGAATCGAACTTAAATAATCGTGTTCAAAATTACAAACTAAGCAAAGTCTTATATGTTCCTGGTATCGGTAAAAATTTATTTTCTCTCGGAGCCACTTCAGATAATGGTGCTGACACAATAATGAACAAAAACGTAATTAAAATGTTTAACAACGGTGTTTTAATAGCATACGGAACAAGGTAAAATAACACACTATACGAAATGCATTTCCGCGTATGTTTTTGTAATGGCAATGCAAACATTGCAAGTGCCGTCGCTACTTCAATGGAAAGATGGCATGAACGTTTCGGTCACGTAAATTTTAATTCAATCAACGAATTAGCAAACAGTGATGCAGTGACTGGGATGATTATCGATGGCAAACAAAAGTTCAATTACAATGAAAATTATTTTTGTGAGATTTGTGTTTACGAAAAACATCATCGGAAATCATTTACGGAATCAAATAGGAGGGCAAAATCGTGTGGTGAATTAATTCATTACGACATTGTAGGACCGATGTCAGAGACCTGGTATGGTGGGGCAAATTATATAGCAGTTTTCGCCGACGATATTAGTGGTATTGTGACAGTAGCACCACTGAAACAAAATTGTTGGGCAAGTTGATTCATTAATTATCGAATTTAAGGCCGTTGGTTATAAGGTTCGTCGAATACGTTGCTAGAGATGCTAAAAGTTATGCATAAGCATTCAATTAAGCAAGAATTCTCTACTCTATTTGTTGCCGAACAAACAAAACCGTACTATTTGTGAAATGGCCCGTACAATGCTTAGCGCTGCTGATTTGCCTACTGATTTATGGGCTGAAGCATGTCGAACAGCGGCGCACATTCGCAATTTCATACCCTTGAAACGCCTTAATTTCAAAACACCTAGTGAAATTTTTCCCAACAAAAAAAAACAATTTATTTATGAGTATATGGAAGCACGTGTTATGTTTACGTTCAAAAACACAAAAGAAACAAATTTGATAAAAAGAGTCAAAAATGGTTCTCGTAGGGTATGAACGTGACTCAAATGCTTATCGAGTTTGGGAAACTGGTAAGCGTAGAGTTGATGTCAGTCGTGATGTGTGTGTTGTAGAACCAGCAATAAATGCCGTAATCACACTTCCAGTAATAAATGATGTACAATAAGAAGAAATCGAACCGATAAAAATAGAAAATGAAAATTCTTCAAAAATGTGATTAAATCAGAGCTTAACAAAGACATTGAAGAAATTGTTGCACAAAATACTTGAAGCAAAATTAAAAATTGAGAAAAATTGCAAAGTTTTTCAAATATTAGTTATTTGAACATCTGATCACGAGCAGTTGGAGCAAGCAATGTTAGAAGAACTAAGTGCGCTTAATGAAAATAAAACATGGACTCTTATAGAACGACCAAAAGATCGAAAAGTGGTTAAAAATAAGTAGGTGTTTCGTGTGAAATTAACGTACAAAAATTGACGTAAAATGCGCTTACCTATATAGAGATTTAAATGAAGTGGTTTACATGAAACAAGTTGATGGTTTTCACGATGGAACTAATCGGGTGTGTTTATTACAAAAATCATTATACGGACTTAAACAAGCACTGGCACGTAAAAATTAATTCTGTTTTAACAAAGTTCGGATTTCAAAGTACGAATGCTGACCCTTGTGTGTACGCAAAAGCAAGTGGAAGTTTATTTCTAGCTTTGTACATTGTCAATGGTCTCGTAATAGGATAATCAAATAAAGAAATAAAAGACTTGCTTGTGTCGTTAAAAAGTGAATTTAAAATTACGTTTGAAATAGCAATTTGTTATCTCGGTATTCAAGTTGAGCATGATGAAAATGCAATAAAGTTACATCAGACTGCATACCCTAAAAGTGTTCTTCATCGTTTTGGAATGGTGAACTGTAATCCAATAGCTACACAATCTCAAACAAAATTAAAATTAATTCGTAACGTAAAAGAAGATAGTCATGCAAGAGAAATCCCAAATGTGCCTTATCGCGAGCTCATAGGTTCGCTTATGTATTTGGCGATAGCTACGCGTTTGGATATTGCTTATACTGTTAATCAGTTGTCGCAATTTTTGGAAGCTCCGTCGAATGAGCATTGGAATGCGTTCTTAGATACCTACAGAGTATTCTGGGAAAAAACGTCGTTTACGGTGGTAATCCAGTCAACGAGACAAATAAAATCCTAGCATACAGTGATGCAGATTGGGCCTCAAATTTAGAAGATCGCAAATCCATTACTAGATAGTGAAACATAGTGAACCCATAATATAGAAAAGTAAAAAGCAGAGTATTGTAACCGACTCAACTATGTATTCAGAATATGTTGCTGCACATCAAGCGTGCAAGAACGTCAAATGATTCAATCTATTATTGATCGAATTAGGTTTTCCGCAACAGGAATCAACAATAGTATATTATACACCAAGGAGCGAAATAAGGTTCGTAAGCAATAATGGACTTTACAACCATGGTACATATACTATTTTTCCACTACTAGTAAAATGTAAGCCAAATAGTAAAAATAAACATTTTTCTTGTAAAAATCAAGTAGCACAGGAATGCAAATAAATCAACTGCAACTGATTCACAAAACATTTGTGTGGAATATTTCACCCTTATTATCTGAAAATTATTCGGAGTAATATGTAAATTAGTTGATTTAGGAGCCAATCGCAGCGGCTTAGATTTGTCTGACTTGTAGAAATTTTTAATGTCTTTCAAAGATGATTTTTTGTTATTAAAGATTATATCGTATTTAATCAAGTTGATTCGAACTGACTTCATTAAATAGAGGACATCGAAGAAATAATAGATTTTCTTATCGTTTACGAGAAGGTATGGTTTTTCCGGTGATACATCTAATCTTTTAATTAGGTTTCGAAAATTAGAACCTTGATAAGTTACTACTGCTCTAATATTGTCACTGCATTGTAGTTGTAGCTTTTCTATGCAGTTTAATACTGTTGACTTCAATTTGTCACCTTTGCATATCGTATTTGTAAAGATGTAGCAAAAGGATTGTTTAAATTTTTTATATATAACTCTAACTATGGCCACATAGCACTTTGAGCTGGCAAAAAATTTAAAACCTACTTTAAAATTAACATTTTGGGTCTCGTAAAATATAATTTGAGTAAAAATTGTTTATATTCCTCTGTGTATCTCCTACTTCTTAGTGGTTTATTTTTTAAGTCCACTTGAGCTTTCACAATTTGTGCTCCGCTTTCGGGAAGAAAATGTTCACATAACCGTTTAAATTCTGCAGTCGTTGTTCCTTCGTTTAGTAATGTTACCTTCAATAATTGAAGTGCTTTCTTCTGGCGTTCCAATTTAAGAATGTTCCTCCGTAATTTTCTTTTGCCAAGAGTATTTGAACTGCAAGCTTGGGTAGTTTGGGTATAGCTAAAGATGTTAACGGGCATTTATTTACATCAATTCTGAAAACACTTGTATAAAACATCTAAAATTTTCATTTATTGATTCGCCAATATACCTTGCATCATTTGAATATTGGGTTTTAGAAATTGACACTTGTAATTCATTTAGGAATGGCAAGTGTTCGCTAAGTTCGTTAAGTTTTTATAGTCGACAGGTCGGACCTTCCACATTCTGTTAACCATTCAAAACACTTACAACAAAATGTTTGTAATTTACTTAAAATTCTTAATGTAACTTAACTAGCCTGGTTAAATCTGCTTTGGGAAACCTGGAAAAACTGATTCTACAGTCATATTTAATAAATAAATAAATTTAGGTTATGTATTTGCGGTTACAAGATGGGGGCGCAAATTTTAAACTAATGGCATTTTTTTATTCAAATAATTTTATCGTGTTAGATAATTTTAAGCAGCAAATACGTTAAAAATAATCTCCTGGATATACAAAATGATGTTGCACTCGTTTTTGTTAAACAACTATTATTGGATTCTCAAAAAATTTGAATAGGTATGTGTATTATTAACATGGGTCAACAATAGAAAAAATTATTAACCATTAATAGAGAAATTCAATTTCTCAGTTGTTATTTTTTCCAATACTAGCTGTGAAGTGGACAATTATTGCGTCTCTTAGCCAACTGAGAAGTTGAATTTCTCTATTAGTGGTTAATAATTTTTTCTATTGTTGACCTAGGTTAATAATGAACAAATTCAAACTTTTTGAGAATCTAAGAATAGTTGTTTAACAAAAACGAGTAAAACATAATTTTGTATATCCAGGAGATTATCTTTAACGTATTTGCTGCTTAAAATTATCTAACACGATAAAATTATTTGAATAAAAAAATGCCATTAGTTTAAAATTTGCGCCCCCATCTTGTAACCGCAAATACATAACCTGAATTTATTTATTTATTAAATATGATTTTAGAATCAGTTTTTTCAGGTTTTCCAAAGGAGGTTTAACCAGGCGAGTTAAGTTACATGAAGAATTTTAAGTAAATTACAAACATTTGGTTGTAAGTGTTTTGAATGGTTAACAGAATCTGGAAGGTCCAATCTGTTGCATAAAAATGTCGACTCTAAAAAGTTAACGAGTATGTGGCGGAACGCTTGCCATTCCTAAATGAATTACAAGTGTCAATTTCTGAAACCTAATATTAAAATGATGCAAGGTATATTGGCGAAGCAATAAATGCCCGTTAACATCTCTAGCTATACCAAAACTACTCAAGCTTGCATCTCAAATACTTTTAGGTAAAGAAAATTACGTAGGAACATTCTTAAATTGCAACGTGAAAAGAAAGCACTTCAATTAAAGTTAACATCTCCCAACGATTACTTCCCGAAAGCAGAGCACAAATTGTGACAGCCCAAGTGGACTTAAAAAATAAACCACTAAGAAGCAGAGATATACAGAGGAATACAAACAATTTTCACTAAAATTATATTTTATGAGCCCCAAAATGTTAATTTTAAAGTAGGTTTTAAATTTTTTGCCAGCTCAAACTGCTACGTGATCAGGGTTAGAGTTATATAAAAAATTTAAACAACCCTTGTGCTACATCTTTACAAATACGATATGTAAAGGTGACAAATTAAAGTCGGTAGTATTAGACTGCATAGAAAAGCTACAACTACAATGCGGTGCCAATGTTAGGGCAGTAGTAAAATTTTCGAAACCTAATTAAAAGAATAGATGTATCACCGGAAAAACCATACCTTCTCGTAAACGATAAGAAAATCTATTATTTCTTCGATGTCCCCTATTTATTGAAGTCAGTGCAATAACTTGATTAAAAATGATATAATCTTTAATAACAAAAAAGCATCTTGGAAAGACATAAAAATTTCTACATGTCAGACAAATCTAAACTGCTGCGATTGGCTCCTAAATCAACTAATTTACATTTTGCTCCGATTAATTTTCAGAAAATGAAGGTGAACTATATCACACAAGTGTTTAGTGAATCAGTATGGGCTATTTATCGATAATACGTATACAACATTTAAAAAGCAAATAAAATTCATGACTGTTTTAAAATTTTAATTTTAAGAGACTATGTAAGTATGGTAACTAAGTACTATGCAGAAATTTCAAAAACACGAAACAAAAAAAAATTATTTATAAATAATAAATGCTGTTTTCTGGCAAGACATTACACTTACTATTTTTGAACTATTTATACAGTATGATACTTCTGGCACATCGTAAACTCCTTGTTTATTCATTTGGTTGGGAGTTACAATATTGCACATAACATCTTTACGTTCATAATCCAGAATGTCATCGTCTTTCGTCCACTTCCATTATTTACCACTTTTTGACATTGTCTTCGCTGTATATAAACCTTTTTTAAAATTTGTGATTAACCCACGAAAATTTTCGCCTTCATATTCAATAATTACGTTAGGTCCTACATCATACTGTGTAATATCCTTTTCAAGTCGATTTTCTTTATCACTTTCTATTCTAACTTCACTTGCTTTCTTTCCTTTCTTAGATTTTAATGATCTGGCCTACTTTTGGGTCCTTTTTTTTGTTTTTTCTTTTCTTGTTTTCCTCTTCGATGGTCTTGCCATTTTGTGCATGTTGCGACTACCGGTAATTTTTCTTTTCCTTTTTTAGTATCTTTTTTTTGCTTTCTACAGAAGATGGCCAAAATAAGGCTTTTTTAAATGGCGTTGGGATATACTTGGCTCCAGATAACCTTTTTATTGGCGTTGTTTCAAATGCAGCACTGTTGTTTAAATTATTGGGTTCCATTTCATTTTCTACTGTTTTAGATGCCAATTGTTCTCCTTCGTCAACACTTATTCATATGTTCTCTTCAACTTGTATATTTTGTGCTTCTACTATAACTACTGTATTGTGCTCTAGCGTTTGGGTTCCGTCATTTAAAACGTTCCAATTATTTTTTCTTCACCTAACAACATATCTATTTGTAAATCATCTGCTGTTACATTTAACATAGATAAATCCAAATTACTTAAGGTAAAATTTGGCACATATCCTTCGTTGTATTTATTGGATATACTTGAACTGGGTGGTACCGCTACCGTAATTATTGGCGGCTCATAAATTTGTTTAGTAGGGTTGGTCATTTCATCTTGCAAAAGTTGATTAAGGGTAGGTAGTGCTTTTGAAATATCTGTAAGCGCCTGATGTTTTTGATTTTGTAAAACTTCCTGATGCAGTTGTTTTCAAAATAATGTAAACTTTTATCTTCTAATGCGCCTGTATATTCTTGACCAATATTCTGAAAGAGATGTGTCTTTTCGGCATTTTTATATTCAAAATATTCGAAAACGTTTTTTAGGTTTTATTTGTTTTCTTGTTTATGGACAGCTGTTTCTGTAGGAGTGTTTTGGAGAGGTTTTTGACAAAACTTGTTGAATTTTATATTGTTTACGTCAAAAGGGCATAACCCACTCAATTTAAAACCATTTGTTAAAATGTCTGGAGTAGTCTTAAGATTATCTAGAACTTTTTTATAAACGGAGCAAAATCTTCTTTTCTAAATTTGCCTCCCTGATTTTTCAATCTCCACGTGAGAACAATTTTCTTCCATTCCAATGTTAGTGGCCTGAATAACGCCACATAAAAGGTTGCATGATATGTGTCGCATTCGGGACAAGACTAATTAAAACAATTGCCACTAAAATTCACTAAGTGCAACGTGAGGTGTGAGCTATGACCATCAACGAAAAGTATTATTGGAAGTGTTACTTTATTTTCTTTTAACCATGGAAAAAACACATTGGCGATATATTCGAAAAAAGATTTCGCTGTCATCCAGCCAAAATCTGAGTGACTACCTGCCCAATCAGAAGGCACTTTAGCAATAATATACTGCGGTAACCTTTTATACGCAAACATTATCATTGGACTTGGTAGTTCTTCCGCTGCATTGGACATTATTAAAGTTGTTATACACTCCTTTTGTCATTATTAATAAATGAGTAAATTGCTTTGTCACCTTTTTTATCTAAAACCTTTTCTCCTTTTGGGCTTAGAAAAAACCGGATTCGTCACAATTGTATATCCTCCTTGGGTCATTTCAAATTTCATTTAAATTATTTTCCTGTATATATCGATCGATTTCGGAAAACCAAGACCTAATCATTTACATCAATAAATATTGTCGATGTAGTTTGGTATTTATTAAAAATTGTAGTGTCGATAATTGGTAAACAGAATAATTACTACTTTTCTGTTAAGATGGAACTAAAATAAAATAAAAATCAAATTTATACGTCTCTTGCGTACAAATCAGTTCTAAAATTTCCGTTTTCTAAACCCAGTAATCGACGTATATGTCGATAATTAGAAACACCCTTCTTTTTGCGGACTAATTATCGACACCTACATTTTTCGTCAAGAAAGGTTTAAATGGTTACAATTGTCCGAAATTTATAGTAAGTAATCTTTAATAGTTTATACTAGCCAACAAACAAATCTAGAAAATCAAAATAATATTAAAATAAAGCAGGACGTAATTGTTGTTGCTTACCTAAATCACTAGGAGGACGACTCTTTCCTTTCGAACGCTGACACGAGAATTAACAAAATAGTTTTGGCACGAACTTATACACATGTGATTCATGGCGGGAATTTTGAACGATACTGCAATAATTAATTGAATGACTTCGTGTAAATTAAGAGTTTTAGCACCGGTGGAGACCTTATTATATCCAAATAAATTCAAAAATGACGATAACTGGTACAGTGTCGATATCTGGGGATTTTACCTTATGCCCACTAAGTCGGCATCATATGGAATTTTTTTTATTAAGAACTATATTTGAAATTTAACTTTAGGATCAATTTGAGCTTTGATCAAGACACATACTAACCAAAAACTATACGTTATTAATTTTCAACAATAAACCACTTTTATTATTTCAATGTCAAATTAAAAACAATTCAAAAATTTAAAATTACATTCCTGCGTATCTTCCATTGCGTTCAGTACACAAATCTAGAATATAGAAAATTTCCTTCTCGACACATCTTTAAACCTTTCTGATTCTTTTAAGCACAAGTTATTTTTTAAAGCTACTTATTTAATAATATGATCACATGTTATGCAGTCTTTATTGTTCACACTGTATATAAACACATAATACATTAACTGTTTACTGAAAACTAGTTTTCCACGTAAATTTCAATCGACAGTAAAACCTATAATTTGCTGATAATTTGCGATGTGGACATTAATCTATTTCAAAAATTAATGTAAATAATTTTGAAGTTTAAGTAAGTATACCAATTCTATAACAAATTGTTGCATTCTAACAACGACCTATGTATAGATGAGTATCCATCATTTTCAAGTTTCTAATATAATATTTCCACATACACGTACTTTCACAAATTGATGTCTTACCAAGGCAAAAATATACAAAAATACTACGACATTTCAAACATGTATAATTGCCATTTTGTAGATGATATCTACAAATAATTTTAAAGGCATTCATATTTCGAGATTGCTCGACACCATAATTTAAAAATTTTTTTTTATTGCAAAAGGGTGCTCTAGAAGTACGTACCACAACAAACTTGAGTTATTTTTAAAGAAAGACTTTATATATTTTTTCTATTTTTAGTTATACCATAAAAAAGATAGGTAGGTATGTTTTTAAAATTTTCCTAACCTTACTTACTTCTGTTTTTAAGATAATTTTATTATACATGATTTGCAGACCCTTCAAAAAAGGTAATGACTTCAAAATCAGTAAGAACATATAGTATAGTTTCTCCTAACGCCACGATGTGTTTCGTTCCATGTTAATTGAATAGTGCATAAATAAATAAACGAGTGTATCATAATACATACAAATTAACATTATAATATCATAATAGTACAAGTTTATTAAGTGAATTCTAAATTATTTACAATTATAGTGTATTGCAAAACCAATCGCTATTGAATGTTTTGAGGTCAGTTATTTTTGATAGTCTTTGTGTTATCTTAGAAGCAAAACATAATCTATCACGCCACCGTCTTACGTTGTTTGTAATGAACATTTTTCATCTAAGTCACCAGGCTTGTCATGCAGTGGCTCCTGTAAAAACTCTTATCACTTCTTATGTGTGAAATTACCTATTGATTTATCACCATTTCTGAAATAAAGTTGCGGTTTGGCATGGAAATGTAAAGAATGCAGTAATATATCTACCACCATTACATCTCTCCATTCTGACCTAATGGAGTTGCTAAACAAAAAAATGTCTCAACTGAAATTAGTAACACAATCGAGGAGCTTAAAAACAATGTTATTGAGAGTATATAATAATGGAAGAGTTTTACATATTGAATACATAATACATACATTTACATAATATGTACCTAATTTCTAATTGCCCGTTATACCTATTACAATAATTAATTACATACATATACATACCATTAAATTACATTTTTGTAAAATAATTTTGTATTGAGGTTTGTTTTACATTTTTAAGTTTAGTTTCTAAAACAGAAGATTCACATTTTGATAAAATTTAAAGTACTTCTACCGCTAGCTCACTCTTATCATAAGAAATAAGAAAACTTTGCCCATCTCTTAGTTTTTCACACACTTTACCCATATCTTTAATGTTTGACGTAAAAACTTCGGATTCTTTTGCATCACTTTCATTGTTCGAATCACAGCCTTCACTATGGTCTAATTCACTGAAAATATCTTGAATACTTAAATTGGGGTTACTGATATCCAAACTAAAGCACTGATTAAATTGATACTTTTTTCCGCATTTACAAAAAGGTACGTTCGGTATTTGTGAATGTTAGCAGTCGTTTGATTAAAAACTTCCTGTAGGCTATCTTAAAGTTTTAGATAATTTCTAGATCCAATGGCTGGCAATGATATGTGGTGTTTGGGGGTAGAAAAACAATGTTCACATTTTCAAAAGTCACTTTGGGACGAGACGTGGCATTATTCAAAAATAATAAAACTTTTCTATTTTCTTTTTTCATTTTTCATCAAATTTTTCTAGCCAGGAAGTCATAATCTCTATCGTCATTCAAGCTTATTTATTAGATACCCATTCTAAGGGCAATTTGTTGTCTTTAAACCATCTTGGGTGTTTACTTTTTTTAATGATTAACGGATCTTCCTTATAAGCTTCCATGTTTGTACAAAATAAAACTGTCAATCTTTGTTTTGCAGCTTTTTTACCACTACATTTATCGTTTTTTAAATAGAACGTTTTGTTTGGCATCGCAAGGTAAAAAAGTCCGGTCTCGTCAGCATTGTACACATTTTTGGGTAAATACTTCTTTAATATTACTGACAGATTGCTTTCCAAGCTTCAACAGTGTCCAGGTTAATATCAGCTGACTCCCCGCAAATTTTTTTAAAGGTTATGTTATGTCTTTGACAAAATTTCTTAAGCCACCTATTTGAAGCTTTAAAATCCGTCATTTTTAAATTTTCCGCAACTTCCAATGCTTTCTTTTTTTTCTCTCGGTTAATTTCTAAACCTTTAGTTCTCTTATTATTTTCTCTTATGCTTTGTATTGGAACCTTCTTCAAATCACATTTGTTTTTTAAAATATTGTTAACTTGTGTTCTTCCAGCACTAAATTTTTCAGCCAACTTTCTAGCACTGGTATTGAACTTTTCACTTTCCACAATTATATCAATTTCCTTTTTAAGAGACAAACGTTTTCTTTTTAACGACATTGTAATTTTTCTGTACATTTATATGTAACAGCAATGTTGAACATACTAACTCAAACTATGTACGCAAAATACAATTTTTGAGGAGAGCTTAATGAGCCTTTTAATTGCACGTTCTCTGTAATGACTGTCTATTGTAAATCGAACAAATTCTTTAAATTCGTTCTTAAATACCGGTAATTACTTAAGCCTCACACAATGAAATAATTGTATATTATGCACAACTTGAACGCTAAGCTGTTGTCTACTAATGACCTTACTTAAGAATGACCGGAAATGAAAGGTAGAACTACATGTATTTTTCCAAGAAAGTTTACAAATAAGTGGCCGTGGCCGTTATCGAGAGGTGGTCGCTATTAGGAGGGTCATTAATTTGGATATTGTTGTACAATTGGTTTTGACTTGGAAAACTTGACCGGTTTTAGAGGTGGCCGGTTTTAAGTGATTGCCGAAAATAGAAGTCTTACTGTATATGCTTACTATTGTTGCATAGTTACTATAACAAGTACCTATTTAACCAATAAAAAAGTGCACATTTTAGCCATAGAGAATGCTGATACAGAAGAAGAGATAATCAGCAAAGGCAGCCATTAATGTTGTAATATACACTATATTCTATTTAAAATCAGCGATTAAAAGACATTAAAATTGTCAAAGTTTAACCTCTTATTTTGAGCACCCTGCCCAATTTGAAACATTAGTAGAATATCCACACATATGATACTTATTTATTATTCTTAAACGTATGTGCAAAAATGTAGTTATTAAAATTTTCTATATGAGGTTTCATTAATTTTAAAATTTCGATCAGTTTGTGCATAATATTGTCTTAAGATCGAAATAACTTAAAAAATATTCAAAATTAACAATATCGGTTTGCTGATGATGATAGCTTAGCTATTGAAACACGTGTCCAAGTAAAGTTTTTTGGTGCAGTTTTTGGTGTTTTTCTGTTTGTTAAAAAATATTAGTTTTAGGGTTGATGAAAGTTATTAAAGTTGCCTTACGATATCGAGTTAAATTCAAATATTCCATAAAAAACATAACATACTATTTAAAATAAGGAAGTTGGACTTCCGGTATATCCGAAAGTGCTACAACCGTGTTATTGCTGTTTTCATTAGATAGATAACCTTGGAAACGCTATACAGAGTGTCTCTAAATTCGATGTCATAACTTCTAGTGCTTGTTCTTGACGTAAAATTATGACGAAAAGTTTATGTAAACATGTGTCCGAAAATGCTTCGTTTTTGATATACATAGTGTTGAAGTTAAAAAAATTTGGATTTTTTTACTTGTTAGAGAAAGGTTTTTAGAAACTTAACGGATTTTGGCAAAATGTTATAACAGATTACGGTTAATAATCTGGCGTAGAACATTTCTCCATATCTGTAACAGAGACGGCGTTGGGGAAAGGGCATAGGAATTCTCTTTGAAAAGAAATGGTGTGTAAAATGTCAAAAATTTATCAAAAAGAGCAACAAATAGCATACAAAAAAGGACATTGTATTACATTTTACTTAAACGAGAAAATCGAAAAAAAAATTCAAAATGTTAAAAAAATTTCGAAATCAACTAAAAAATGCTCTATGCCAGATTATTAGCCGTAATATATTATATGTTTCCCAAATTTACAAAAGTTTCAAAAAACCGTTTTTTAAACAATAAAAAAAATCAAACGTTTTTTTTAATTTCAACACTCTGTATATCAAAAATAAGGTATTTTTAAACACATGTTTATATAAACTTTTCATCATAATTTCACGCCAAAAACACGCACTAAAAATTATGACATCGAATTGAGAGACATCCTGTATACACAAATTTTTAGTTTAAATTTATTTGTAGTTTTATGATAACGTCTAACTCACAGAAAGCACCTTGTCTACTATACATTATTTTGTATTTTCTTAAGAATAAAAGAGATTTAATAACCATAAATTATCCGGTTTAAATACTTTAAGGTAACACAGCAGGATATAAAAAAGTATACATTGTATACAAAGCAAGATTGATTTATGCTTTATCAGATTCAAAACTATGATGAATGATTTTTAAAAATTAATTAGTATCATATTGAAACGAAACTGTTAAAATCAATTTAAAATTACAATTTAAACTACTTAAACATTTAAATGTCGCGCTTTCCTGACTTTCTCCGCAATCAACCAATCACAAAAACATGCGCGGTAACACTTAAGAACAAAACTTTTATTAAGAGTCTTCAATACCAGTCGAATAGTTTCTGTTGCATTCGCGGGTGGGAATGCAAGGGTGTCTTTCAATTTTGTTATCGTGAGCATAATCGGAAGAAGGGGTAGTTTCTAAATAGGATGTAGACGGCGACACTTTACCGGCAGCGAATTCTAAGGATTTTTGTTATTGCAGCATATGCGCTCGTGTCTGTTTTTGACTAATCAAGAACAGAAAACCATAAACAACAAATATTTTTGCACAAGCAAAGGGTTACAACACCCGTTTATAGGAACAGATTTTATATTTATTCTTTAATATAAACTAGATAAAATTCCAAAAATGACCTTAAAATGGCATTTTTACATGTATTATACTATAACTGCTTTAAATATAAATTTATTTTTGTTGTTATATAAAGGTGCAATAATGTTTCTTCTTTGTAAAAAATTGAATTTTAGAACTTTACAGAGTTTGGTTTAGTCATAAACAGACACGAGCGCAGAGGCAATTCCGCTATTTCCAGCCGTGGTATTGAAGACCCTTAAGACGAATTTCTGTATAAACTTAATGAATATGTTATTATTCTGTGATTACAGTGCATAAACAACTTGAAATTTTAACAAACCAATTACACGAAACTAATCTTGTCTTTAAAAATGAATGATTACCATCACAACGGAAGGAGTACAAACAAAACTACACTAATAGTATTGTAGTGCAGTTATTAGCGAAAGTAGAGAAGCTTTAATGCTTCAGCAATTGGCAATTAAAATGATTTTAAGATCACTACAAAACGTAATTATTATATAAGTTTGTTACCAAATATTGATATCTTTGAGTATTATTAAACCAACGGGTATTATAGCACAACACATAAAATCGAAAATTTTGATCACTCAAATTTTGCTTTCTAAATACTCCAAATACACAAATGGACAAACAAAGATAACCTCTTTAATCAACCAGGCAATTGAGTTTGTTGCTTCAATACAGATATTATGGACGGCCCTATTCAATTACAACGGGCACAATGTATCTTACCCGATTTTCATTTTCTCTCATTTCTGCTTTTATTTCCTTACTTCTCTATATCTACTACGGATATGACATTAATAATGCAATATTGCCCTTGAGCTATGAAATTTTATTGAAAACCGAATGAAAACCATATTTGAGTAGTCATAACCGTACAATATTCAAATTAATTTTATATTGTTGAAGTTTTATATTAAATATAGATTTACGCCGTCGGCATCGTTTTGTGTATAATGCACAGGTGCACTGAAAAATTGGTATTTATAAGATATTTTTATTCCGCAGGGAATCGCATCATTCATCTCGTATTCTTCAGATGCCGGTATATGTATAGCATCAACAGAAAAGGTATTGAGGAATGCTCGAATTGAAGACTTTGACAAAATTATTGAGAAGCTGGTACAAAAGCCACAAGCACGTGCGGTTGTCCTCTTTGTAGACGAAGATAATACCCGGTAAGTTTTATATTTTTTGGTTTAAATTTAGTACACATTTAAGCGACTAATTAAATTTTTTATTGTATTTATAAAATTTAGTACACCTGGACTGAAATACTGAAGTAATTAAAAACAACCCGAAAGTATTAATTTAAGCATGTCACTTTGTCAAGGCTTATGAATAATAAAAGTTAATTGTAATGTGTAAAATAAAATTTAAAGGATTCGACCTAAAAGTAGAGTAAATACTAAACAAATCCGTATTCTAATCACTAGCATTGATTATAAAGTAGAAGTAAAATGCGTTCGAAAATCCGCCTTGCAGTGGGATGGAAGCACCATGGCCAATCCGCTTTGCGTTTTCGGGTCCGTTCGTGCTTTACTAGACATAGCACCGCGCCGCCGCAGGTGTTCAACATGATTCTTGATGTAGATATAAATTTAGAGTATTAAATTCTTCTTAGCCGTATAAGTTTGATTATAAAGTTTCAGTTATATCATCGATTATTGTTTTATTAAGTATATAACGTTAATTATATTAAAAACCAGTAATATAATGAATGCATTCTAGTTTTTAACTTATTAACAATTAGGCGAATAGAAGTAGCAAATAACGAGTATGACTAAAATAAAAAATATTTATTAAAAAAATATTTAACATTAC
This sequence comes from Abscondita cerata, assembly GCA_030710515.1. Classification (NCBI taxonomy): domain Eukaryota; kingdom Metazoa; phylum Arthropoda; class Insecta; order Coleoptera; family Lampyridae; genus Abscondita; species Abscondita cerata. The sequence goes on from JALBCR010002576.1 coordinate 484,303, forward strand.
GAGTAATTTCTGTCAAACATCGTAAAATGAAGCTTTCATTCAACTGTATAGTTCTTAAAATTTCGAAGATAAAATTTGAATTAGAATTAGAATTACTAGAATGCACTTTAATTAATTTTAATACAAACAGAAATGATACGGTGCAAATGAGTTTCGCAAGTTAAATTCCTAAAATCATTCGTAATTGCTAGACAATTAGCGTTGATATTATCGGCACAGAGTAAAGATATTATCCAGAGGAACAACTCTCGTGGAAGGGGAAAGTACGCGCATCCCATCTTGCGCATTGGTATTCGCCATGTTCTCTCAGACTAGATCAGATCCGCCATATTTGAATTTGAAATCGTTTCTTGAACAAGAAATTGTACAATTTTTGGATCAATCTAAATTGTGAAGAATATTGATTTGTTCAAAATATTTCTGTTTGATACTGGCACTATTTTTGGAACAATAATTGGTGTGAAATTCTGCGCATTTATAAGTAAAATATTTGAAAGTACCACACACATCTCTAACGAAAACGTAGCATATGTACTATGCGTCTGTAAATTTTACAAAAATAAAGTTAAACGCACCGATTAAGCATTGGTTAACCAAAGAACCAATACGTGTGTTTAGATTTTGTCATAAAACATAAAACCTGCTCTATTTTTGAGACAATTTTTAACACAGTTTGCCTGAGTAAGTACAGCTTAGGTAGGTATTTTTAATTTTTGTAATGGAAAACTACATCATTGTTTGTTTTCGGTTAAAAATAAACATTATTACTATAAACAGCTGCAAAGTATAGCATTAAACGATCCTAGATCCTAAAGACATTAATTTCATTAATAACACAGGCGGATGTAGAACAAAAATTTTTAGGACCTTGCACAATGTATTCCAACGAACGCATGGAGGTGTTAACCACACTGCATACCGGAACTAGTAAAGAAGAGGACAAAGGTAAGCAAAATTTACAGTGTTTCAAGCATATAAATTTTTTAAACGAGTTATTAGAAATTCGATCGCGTATGTAATCTATTGCTATACGTAGTACTGATGAACATTGGGAAAACTCACAACATGATATATTGACCGTAGATAGACGTGCCTTTGGGTAACTAAAAACCTTAAATTAGTTGCAGGTAAACTTATATTTTCAATATTATTAGAGAATACGAAACCAGGATGATGGTGCTAAAATCACCTGATTCTATAATAGGTGGAGAAGACTCGTCAACATCATGTGGTACACCTAGAAGTAGGTCAACTAACAAACATTCTTCTGTAACTGTCGATGTTCCTGCCAAACGGAAAAAAAAGAGATTCCAAAAATTTAGAAAAAATTAGTGAAATGGTACAAAAAAAGGTACGAGAAAACAGCCGAAAACTTGTTGCAACTCAGCTCAAAAAATTGAAGTGCAATATTCTATTCGTGGAATTCACCGGAATAGTCTTCAAAAAAATAATTAATTTTAGGTTTTACAATACCTGATTCGATTTTTAACTTTCGTGCATTAATTTACTTCTAAATACGTTGATAATAATTACATACTTGTTGTTTATATTTATTAGATAATCATACATAACAAAAAAGAACAATGCCAGAGTCTGTAATAAATGCTAATTGCTCTATTTTGTCACTCTACACTGCCATCAGGCGATTTAAAGTAATTACAAAAAAATTTTCTAATGTGAGTTGCATCATTAGTTCAGCAACTTCCACCTTGTTGTGCCATTTTTGTTAATGGGATTTAGTTCCAATAGAACAATGCTGTGTGTTCTTTAATAGTTGTAATGTAATAATTGTAATAAAATGACCTAGCACTATACCAATGCATATTCGAAAATTCCATGTTTCAAATTCCTTTGCAATGTTCTTCCATTCATGAGTACTTGCTGGCATGTTAATAAAAGTTCAAATACTCACATATTTGTACTAAAACCTACACAAAGACATTAATCAATTTCTTAGCTAAATGTACTTGGGCATCAGAGTTTCTATAATGCTCCTACAAGCATTCGGTACAATCACTCGTTAAATTAAAATCTCTAAATACGATCCTAAACTTCTAATCTTCAAAAATGCCGTTCTCTTGCAAAGATCAAATGCGCCGACGTTGAGTTGTTCCTCTGATAGTATTTATTACTCTGTGACCCGAAGCTACTAAATAAATATTCAGATTTTGCTTGCAAGTTTAATTTCTTAACAAGTTTTCTTTGGGATTTAACCTCACGTTCCTTTTTTCGGTTTTATCTGCTAATTTCTTCCTTTACGACTAGTATTTAATTTCGCAGCGACATGTTTATCATTATTGTTAATTTAATAATGATAAGTTTAACAGATACTTGTTTTTATATATTTCTTCAGATGTTCACTAATGTACAAACTATGACATATGTATATGGCTCTTGTAAGCAACAAGGTATATATGGTTGCATATCTATCTACAACAAATACGATCTTGAATTTCTATAAGTCTTTCAACATGGCTGCCGTTGTCTTACAAAGATCAAACGCGCCGACGTTGAGTTGCTCCTCTGATAGTATTATTACTCTGTGCTTTCGGTTACGCAGTTAGATAATTTATAATTTTCATAAAATGTGGGAAACTTTTTTATCAAAATACTTACAAAATCATTAAATTCGTTAGATGGCCGTTTTAAATACTTTATAAGCGTATGGTTAAAATCTTTAACAAAAATAAAAGGTCCATTTTCTTCTAAACGCCCTTATGTACATTTTAAAAGTATACCTGCACAATAAACACATTTAAATTTATTTATTGCATAATTTGCTAAATACTCAGCCACGTAAGTATTTGTACATGTTTGTAAGGAACCTGGAGATTCCTCTACAACTAAATTGTGGACTTGACTTTGACTATCTCCATCTTCAGAGGAGTCATTTTAGAAGTTCTTTTAAACAACTTGTTTATAAAATATTTTTCATACACGTACTTAACAATACCTTCAAAATCTGTGGTTACTGAAATATCGTTTAAAAACGCAGCGTCTACTATACACCAACAAAATCTAAACAACATACATCAAACGCTGCATCAAAATGTTCCAAAAATTTTCAAGTATAGGAATTACCGACCTGGTAGGTACGTCTGATTTTCCACAACATTTTTTAAATCTTTTAAACCTAAGTGTGCCATGTCTTCATCGACTTCGCAATTACTTGAGTTGATGTCTTTCTGAAGTTTTATGAACATATAAGGTATTTCAAATTTCAGTACAAATAATTTTAATGGCGTTTTTGTGAGAAAACTTTTTTCCTAGAAACATGTGTCTTAAATAAACCCTCTTTGAGCTACAACCATCTTAATTTTCTTTAAAAAAGATTTTTTTAAATTCTAACTGCAATTGTTTATTAAATTCCTTTAAAATTTGCAATCCACTGCTGATTTGAACGTTCTACTGTTTCTTATCTCTAAAATAATAATTTAAAGGGGGGAGGAAGAGGGTAGGCACATTTAAGGAGAAACATTTTATGTTTCACTTTATAAATTTTAAAAAATGAGTATTTCATCTGTTTGGCCATTCAAAACTCTATGATTTCGGTCCAACATTTTTTTGATACAATTAACCGTTTTCGAGATAATCGTTGTTAGAGGAATAAGGGTTATTGTGAAACTAAATTGGTTTTAATTTTTTTTTATTTTATTTAAAAAAAGAAATTGATGTCTTTTAAACAAGTGCTGAAAATGTCCTCCGCCATCTACAACACAGCCCTCCATTCTTCTCCGCATATAAAATCGCTGTAGATAGAAAAGTGTGTATTTTAGGACACATGTTTATAGGAAAACAAAGTCTTATTTTCATCTCAAAAATACGCCATTGAAATACGTGTACTGAATTTTGAAACACCCTGTATTGGGTTGCATCGAAATCCTGAATTGCTGTACAGTCGGAAATGGATTATATCCGCCTCTGCTACGGATTACAGAAAAAAAGTGATTTAAAAATTAATAGGTTAATATTTTATATCTCCTTTTTTCAAATCCTGCCAAAGCAATAGTATTCCAGTAATTGTCTAAATAAATCCATCAATGCAGTAGACATTAGACTTAATTTTAGAATGTTGTGACGTAAGTTTTATATTTTAAAACAAATCATTATCTTCTTTTAAAATATTCTCAGGATTATTATTAAATATTGATGATAACGGACATTTGTTTTTGTTGCAATCTTGAAGGTACTTACTACTTACTGCATCAAAAATGAAATGAATCGAGCAGTATCTTTGGCAGAATCGCTGGTAATTTGTTTTAATTTTATTGCAGTTTGTAAAGCTGTCGACATTGTGCGACTGAAAATCTGTGTAGCATTGTATTTCATTTGCATCTTTTGGAAAGCATTCGTGCTTAAATTTTTGTGAGAGGTCTTGTTGTGTTGCTTTTTTTATCTATCTCAAAGAGATACCTGTCGAATATCGTGCCACGAATTTTTTTTAATTTTTACGAAAAAATTAATCTTTGGATTCATGGGATTGTTCCTGACAGATTTGATTAAATGAGCTACATCATACAGGGCATAAATTTTACAGTCATTGATAAAAAACGTATGGGCGTTCTTTGTTGGTTCTCAAAAGTGCAAATGCGCCTCTATTATCACATCCTTGATCGCAAACAATTGCTCTCGGCTTTATAGGAATAGCCAACAACTTTACTATAACTTCTTCAACCATTTGCTTTACTTTCTCCTTTAGTATTGGACCGGCACTAAGGTAGTAAACAAATAGGAGCTTCCATTTATAATACAGTTCTCTCAGGTAGAACACAAGTGCAGAATTAGCTATTTTATCAAACTTGCCCAAATTCTTCAGAAAGTCTTCATAACCCTCAATTTCGTCTAAACTCCAATTAATTTTTAAATCTTTTTTTAACCATGTCTCGCCCATTAACAGAACTTCTTTTTCTTTCTCATTCGTATTTTTAGTCTTTTCGGATAACTGTCTGTACTACTAACTTTGTATTTAGGCTCTGTTCTAAAATTTGTAATTCTTAGCCAATTGTAAATAGTTTTTTAGATGGTAATATAAATTTTAAGTTATTTCTTAAAAATGGAGATTTGTAAAAATATTAAGAGCTAATTGTTTTTGTTTTCTTGTCCACGGTGTTTTAATGTGTATGAAAATATTACATCGTAACAAATGTCTTTAAAGCTGCATTTCTTAACACTAATAATAACATCGTAATTTGAAATGTTCCTTTACCCGCAATTTTTGAAGAACTCCTTTTTTCAGTCGCTTATTTTTTTAGTGATTTTTGTGTTTATTGTGTAAGTATACCTTTAAGAAAATGAAGCTTTCTTTTTTGCTAAAGATTTTTAACCTTCCCCATATAAAGTACTTAAAAGGGGCATCTAACAAATTAATTGATTTTATAAGACGTTTGATAAAATTTCGCATTTTACTTCCATACGGTTGCATATCTTAACGTAACTTTATAATCAATGTCACTAGTTAAAATTAATTATTCCTAGTGACAACTTTTTCTACCGGTCTAAGAGTTCCGATTTGAAATTTTGTATGGTCTAAAGTTTCGCCCTCCACTGTTCGCCCCCGAATAATTTGTCACTGAACGATTCGCCAATGAGGATAATTTGCCCCCGAACAATTCGCCCTCGCGTTTATAACTGCAAAAGAAGTCCAAATAAATTAGACATTTGCATCCTATTGGATCAAGAAAAGGAAAAAATTAACTTGAGTAATATTAGGTAATATGAATTAATAATTTACCAAAAAATATTGAAATACCTGTTAAAAAGATTATAACCAAGAATAAAATTAAAACAAATATTTTTTTTAGTTTTTCGGAAAAACAGCATTAATAGTTTTGGCGAAAAAGGTAAAACGAAAGTTTTGACATGATAATTTTGTATATGTGTTTTCGAAGAGAACTGTCTCTGACGAACATTGTATATGGGTTTGTGAAAAAGAGGAAAATGCAAAGGTCGTGTTTGAACTGCAGGTGAGTGACAATAATAATTATAAATACGTCACACCAACAACAAGGTTAATTATAAATTGAGAAAAATCTGTAAACCTTTTTAATGAAATTTATTCAATTACTTATATTTAACAAACACTACTAGTTTTGATGTTCATCATTACCAGTAACAGTAACTAGTAGTTAACTACATAAACTAGTAGTGTTTGTCAAACTTAAACGATTTAATAAAATCCATAGAGAAAGTTTAAAAAATTCTACCCAGCTTTCATTTGCTTCACGTTTACTCAACCACATTGCAGTTCGAATATATATCATACTTATTATTGAACTCTAAATAAAATGTCAGTATGTTCAGAATATTCAAAAAATGTGATCCGTAATGTTACTTCACATAATCACGCTGCTGATGTCACAAGACCAGATACTTTGCGTGCAATACAAACGCTGAAAGAAAGAGCTGCGAATACTGAAGAAACGACACAACAAATAATAGCAACTTCCTTAGAAGGGGTTTACGATAATATCTTATGCACTTTACCTAGAAAAGATACCATAAAACAAATGGTTCGGCGAATTCAAAATGAAGATAATATTCCGCAGATTCCAACGAATGTCCAGCACTTGGTAATTCCACGGGAATACGAAATGCTAACCGTAAATGGAGAGGAACAGAGATCTCTCTAGTATGATTCCGGCTAAAGCATATTACCTGGAAGAATGTTAATTTTTGCTACCGCAGAAAACTTGAACATTTTGAAGAGAAGTGTGAAATGGTATGCTGATGGTACATTTTCTATTACACCAAATTTATTTTACCAATTATACAAATTCACGGTGGCTATATCCGGCAAAAGTAGTAAATGAAATGAACAAAGAGGAATATCCATGAAACGAAAGGATATGGTTTATTTTAATTTATTCTGTGAACATTAAAAGAATAAATGAAATTAGATGCTCAAAATCGTCACCCTCTTGGTCCAAGCATTTTTGAGCCCGCCTGTAAACGCTTTTAGTGGCTGTAAATTATTTACCAGTGAAAATTCAATCTGACATTTTAATTACGACATTTATATAACAAAAAATTATAGTTTATAAAATCACAGCCACTTTAAACTTATTTGAAGAATCATCAATAGCTCTGCCATTTTTGACTTTAGCTCTGTCATTTTTGACTTTAAGATAAAAAATAATAGGACACTTTTTGTTCAGTATTCAATTTCCTATCGATTGAGAATATTGTATACAGGGTGTCCTATTTGAAAAAATGGAACCATTTAACATAACTTGCGAACGCGATGTTTGATTTTTATTCTGTTTTCGCCATAGTGATGAGAGAAACAAATGCTACTAGTTTGCCTATTTAACCTTGTACAGGTTAATTATCAAAAAGATCATGTCTTCGCTTTATGGGTGCGACTTATTATCGCTCTTGCCTGTGTACCGCCTGCGCCGGTTTTTTTGTTGTCCTAGTCAAAAACAAAAATTTTCCGGCAGATCAACAAATTTTAATATGTCAATATCAAACGCACTAAACATCAAATTATTAAAAAGCAATAAATACATAAACAGACTAGAAATAAAGATTATAAAAGATGCTCTATATGTTTCTCATCTTTTTCAATACAAAGAGCAATTCAATTTTCAAATGATTTTTTTACATTCTTGAGAATGTTCGGTGTGATAGAGGCAAAAGCATTTGCGATACTTATTTTCATATCTTCTGGAGTGGTAGGTGGCGTATTGTATACTATATTTTTAATGTAACCCAATTGAAAAAAATTAATAAGGGTCAAATCTGGAGATCGAGCAGGCCAGTTGTGTTCACTTCCTCTGCCGATCCACCTATTTCTGAAATGTCTGTTGATATGTTTCTCACGTCAATTGAAAAATAAATAGATGTGCCGTCTATTTAGAACCATATCTCCTTCGAACATAGTGCGGTACATTCTCGAGGAGTAACCAGATATCTTTCTGCAAAAAATCCAAAAATTTTCTCTCATTTAATGTCCTAACAAAGAAATACGGTCTTGTAACATGATCGTCTATAATACCTCTTCAAACTTTGATGCTTCATCGTTGTGGCCGATCCAAAATAGGAAACGAATGTTGGTTTTCTGTGTGATAATAATGGAAATTATGTCTGTTTACTAATCCGTCATTGTGAATAGTTGATTCGTTTGTAAATAATACGTATTTAAAGAATTCACGATCATCTCCAATAATGTCGAGAACTCACAACAAAAAATCACGACGGGTATTGAAATATCTTCGGTGTTGTAGCATCTGTATACGATATGGATAATATCTGTTCTTCTAAAGAATTTGAAATACACCCATTCGACTCAATCCTAATTTATTCGAGATTCTTCTAGTGCTGGTAGTTGAATTTTCCGTGACAGACAATAGAAGACTCTACTCGTTCTCAGTATTATCAAGTATCATCAGTAATCGGCTTCGTTTTTTTTTATTTTCTTGTACGCAACACTACCAATAGTCTTTAGAATACGTACTTATTTGGATGTACTCGATTACAATATTTGTGAGCATATACTCTTGATGTCAAAAGACAATTTTCTAGACATTCTCCAATGCATAGTATCATGTCTATATTTTCTTGGAGTGAGTACTGTTTTATTTTTTGAATAGGTATATCAACACTGTGTTCCGATTTAAGTAAGAACAATCATCAGTAAGCAATGACTAAAATTAATGTCACATTCATTTGTTTATCGTTGAGCACACTTGTAACAAACCATACATACTAGATTGTGTTGGAAAATTTTATATAAATGTCGATACATCGTTTATAATCATGAAACTGTAATTAGCGCAAAAACTACTGCACTTGTATAAGGCAACCCTTAATACCATATGAAAAAAAATTATTTTTTCTATGAGACGATACAACAAAATACAGAATGTTCTATTTGAGATAAACAAGATATTCTACTTTGAATATATTCATAATAGCACTTGAATTTTTGAACACCCTGTGAAGTATAAAATTTATACTACAGTGGTTGATGAAGTGATGAGTTATTAGTTAAAAACCAATGAGTTTTTTCTTCAATTTTATCTTGCATCGGAGAATAGTTTTTTTTTAAAACACCTCACATTTATTGAAAAATCAAGATATCTGAAGGGCCGTAATAGATAGGTAGAGGGATTCTTAAAGAAACTGGCCCTTATTTTTCCGTAGAATTCGAAATTGTTGTCCACTATAGGGTGTTCTATAAGAAAAAAACGTAACTTTGATGCGTCACTCGTTTTTGAACCACCCTATATATTTAAAAATATATTTAGTTTGTAGCTCTTATGATATTACATGATATTCCGTTTGAATAAATTCGAAATAAAGAAAGACGTACCGTTAGTGGTGGGACACCCTGTATATAACTTGAATATGCCCATTTTATTCCCGTATGTCGTGTTTATTGTGAAATATTCTTCCTGAACTTTTCATGTACTCCACTTCTGGATATAAGCTTTCCTTTTTATTTTTCACTTTTTCTTTTGTCTCGTTAGTCTCTGCCACGCTATTCCAGCCACTTCCACTACATCGTCTGTCCATCGCTTTAGAGGTCTTCCCACACTTTGTTTCGTAGTCTTGGGTCTCTAGTTAATTATTTATAAGTTGCACATAAAGTCGCCAATTCAATACTTCAAGTAGTTCGAAACTTTAAATAGTTAATTTTAGGTAACTCTACCCAATTTTTGCAACCAAAAAGTAAATTTGTCTTTATTATTTAATGTACCAGTAAAAAAATTATAAATATTAGTTTCTAAAATTACCATAAAGTTTTTTAACTGTGCGACTACATAGTTTTATATCTAGTAATTATAACGTTATTAGTACCCATTTAAATGCTCTAAGGTATTGGGTGTAAATAGTTGTCTCTAAAGTCACGTTTTTGTTATTGTTACTACAGGTTATAATGGATCGCAAATATGGCCGTATTAAACTTAGAGGCACACTAGAAAGGAAACAAATTTTGACAAATATTTATATTATAATTATTTTATTGCAATATGTTTATGCAATATACTTATTCTTGTTTCAATACCTCAAAAAAAAACTTTAAACGCGTATAATTAAAATTAACCCAAAAATTTGTTGATATTATTTTGTTAAAAAATTTGTTAAAAATTAATTTTACAAGCGCTCTTATTTTTCATCAGTATCAGTATTGTAGGCGTTAGTGTTTTTGAGTTAATTTGGGAGTTTTTATTAAACTACAAGCCATTATAAAACAATATATTTAACCATGTTCCTTTTATTATTGGTGTAATTTTAGGTGCATAACACAGATAGAACAGGTATAATAAATAATATGGTTAAGATAAAACGGAAAAAAATGAATTGTTTATACGTAATGTGCATAAGTTATTCCTTATACTTTTGAAAAAACGTAAATATTTATAGGCATAAATACTTTTGCAGTCACAAAATAAGTAGTATTATCTGAATTATCACTAAATCTGCTACTTGGGTTATGTTTGCCCTGTGGCACCCCAGATTTTTCTTATTTTTTCATTGCGAATTTTGTTTCTGAAGCTTACTGCAAGCATTGCGTGTTCCATGCCTCGTTGCGCTACTCTTAATTTGTTCGCTAAACTTTTTGTTAATGTCTTGGTTTCTAAGCCGTAAATTTGTACCGGTGTGATACAGCCTGTCCGTTTAGTACGCGGACCTTTGATATTGCATTTAAAAACTATGTAACGGTTGCAGTTCACAAATAATAATAGATAAAAATAAAGAGACGGCTCTAGCGATGCAACCTAGAAAAGTCAGGACACAATAATATTGGGCTTGAAGTAGCGCACCAAATGCTTAAAAGATCCCGTACTTATAAGCATTAACACAGCAGTGTCCGGCTGAGTCGGTAAGATGGGAAAGGTCCTTAGGAGAATTAAAAGAAATAACTGCTGCGTAACGAGGCGCCACCTGCTGAATAACGGAGAGAAATAAAACCGATTAACAGGAATTTACTAAGTTTTACTTAAAGTCTAACACGCTACAATCGAACACCAATCAAAGAGAGACAAAAGACATATAAATATACCACATACAATTTAAAATATTAAGACTATCTAGGAGAAATAATAGTCTGTCGCATGAAACTTGCGTGCATTAGCAATAACCAATTCATTGTAGTCCGCGTTCAAGTATGTCGCAATTCAGTTAAGTTTTTTGTTTATTAACCCCAAAATAGAAGTAGCGTACCAATTTAAGATTAGTGGTTAAGAAAACTTGACGTACACCCGTCACGTACACGCGGTAACTTAAAAACTAATAGTACACTCGTTCTAATACAGAATGTAGCTCCCACCAACAATAACGTGCGTGGGTAGATGGAGACTACCCCGAATAACAATTCTTTTAAACGCTATAACCGCTTGATGTCGCGTGTACTTAAGTTTCGAACGCATGCAAATATGAATTGGTTCCTTAAAACGATAACTTAGCTGTATATTGGTTGTACGTAGTTCTGATACGGAAGGTCCTTGCTAACGACCGCCACTTGACAGCTTCTCGAAGATCCGTATGATTTTGTTGGGAAGAAGTACAAGACCCAACTCTAGGAGCAGAAAGTTGTCTTTGTGAGTAGCAGGCGCACCGCGTGCGTGACCTCCAACCGCTGAAGGATGTTCGGCCGTGTATCTTTGAGATCAGCGACAGCGCAATCGTAAGCACGTTTTGTGTCACAAAAGAGTTTCTAATTGCTTGTTCCAGCGCTCCCAGGAGTTATCCAAACAGTCAAATATGAGTAGAATATAAGATCCAAACACGTGCTAAAGCATACGTTGTAATTAGCAATTAATACAACCACTAAATTAACCAAAGAAATAGCAAAGAAAACCAGTTACGGCGTAAATTGGTCAGATTTATATTTCCACACTAATTTATAGTGCAATTACTAAAACCACAATAAAATTTTATAGGTAGTTTTCAGCTTCGTGAACCACCACCAATCGCCCACAAGGAAGAGAAAGTTTTCAAGATGTCGGCCCGTTGCTTCGATTAAAACTCCGTAAACTCTGGTTCACTAATAGGAAAATTCGTTTCAATGCGCGGTAAATTTGATTTTTGTTGTAACGTGCAACTCGAAGATTTTGGACCGTAACAACTAGAATTTTTTAGGTTTATCAGTGGCTATAATTTAAAAATATTTTCAATTATGCAGGGTGTCTCACTTTCATGTAACACCTGTCAACTTTGACTTTTGAATGGAATGGAAACATATTTTTTATTTTTTTTCTAAATCTATGTGAAAAACTATAGTGACGTTATGTATACGAGTCTTTCTCAAAAAACGATACTTTTTGACATATCGATTTTTAAACATTTAATTCGGATATTTCACGTTTTTTTACCACTTACAAGACCCAAAGGTGAACTTAGTTAACATAAGTTTAAAATCTAAATCAGGTTTTTGATATACCGTGCGTCTCTGGAGGATAGATTCACTACAGAATTGAATTGATTCACTATGGCTATGAAATTCTCTTATTGACGTATACTTATTTTATGACATATACGTTACAATTAATTGTTATTGCGTGTTCCTTATTGTAATATCATCTAATTTAATTTTTGAAAATAAGTGTGTGTACAATCCCAGACAAAGTTCAAATGGTTAAGTGGGTATACAGTGGTGAAAGCTATAAGAACACTTCTGCTTTCTTTGCTGCACTTTTTCGGGATTGGCCAATTCCAAATAGCAGTACAGTGATGAGAGTAGTGCGACTATTTGAAGAAACTGGCAGTGTACACAAGCGTCCAAAGCAGATTCAACAAAACCAGAACATGGACAATGCCACGATGAAGAAATCGATGTACTCGCTGCGGTGCAACTCAACCCTAATGTTAGCATTCGACAATTAAGTATCGACTGTGGTGTAAATAGGTGTCGAGTTCATAAAATTTAAAAAAAGCATAAATATAGGTCATATTATTACCCACATCAACAGCAAACATTGAACCGATGCTGACAAAAGGCAACAATTTTGTGAAACATTAATGGAGATATGCAATAATGACATGAATTTTGTTAAGAATATTTGCTTCACCTATGAATGTTTGTTCAATCTCAATGGAGCACCAAACAACCAAAACTTTCGTTATTGGAGCACTCAAAACCCTCACTTATTTGTACCAGCGCACACACAATATCCACAAAAAGTGAATGTTTGGATTGGAATATTCTCTATAACCATAATAATCCCATTTTTTATTGAAGGGACACTTACAACAGATAAGCATAGAGATTTATTGATGCAGCAAATTTTACCCGCATTAAATCAAATAGCTGAAGAAGATGTAATTGTATGGTATCAGAATGATGAGTGTCCAACAACTGATGCAAATCAAATAAAACAACTTTTAAATGAAGCACTTCCTAGAACCTGGATTGGAAGAGGTGGGGAAGTTACTTGGCCACCAAGAACACCAGACTTGTCCCCCAACGACTTCTTTTTATGGCCTTACATATCTTTGAAGGTTTACACCGACAGACCCCACGACACAATTGAGTCTTTAAAAGATAAAATTGTGGAAGTTTGCTTCAATATACCAGAAAATATAATTGCAAATGTGCAACGAAACTTCTATGACCGAATGGGGCACTGTTTAGCAGTAAATGGACAGCATTTTGAACAGTTGCTGTTAGCCAAGCATTTTTGCAATTTCTGCAATACCTATTAGCTTTCACTTCTGTATATTAACCAACAAATTTGAAATTACAACATTTTTTACAATTGTTCTTCATTTATCGCATGAGTATCAAATAATTGTTTAGGGTCAAGAAGCTAAAAATGTATAACACCGTCCAATTCTAGGTTATACTTTACTTCGCTGATACCTAATAAAGTCCTTAGAACATCTACTTCTGTTTATTTGTAGAGACAAACTACTCAATCCATACTGATCGAAATATCTGTCTTACCCATAATACTAACTGTATTGACTTAAAATGAATTTATACCTTTAGAATACCTGCATATTCTTGCAAGATGCAAATATTATGTCTAATAGTTTACATACAGGTCTACAATACAAGAAAACAAACGACTCATTTAACCTCAAATTCAATAAGAACAGGTTTTATGCAAAAGTATTTGATTATGCTTGCTTCAATAGTTATTATAAAATAAGAAAGCAACTAAACATTGATTACAATTTTTGTACAATCACAAAATACTAAATACTCATGTTTTTACAAGCTTAAAGAATAATATTTACATTTGAAAGAAGATTAGACATTCTCCACTTGCTCTCTCTTTCTAAATTCAATAAAATGCCGTAACGTATAGGGTATACAACAATCCGAAATTTTCATAGCAATAGTAAATCAAATCAATTTGTTTCAATAGTAAAAATCTTATGTTGCGCCTTGCTAGAGACACCCGGTATAACGTACAGAAACTAACATATAATTTAGAAAATAGTGACGATGTATTCAACCATTGCAATTTATTATTCATTGACTGACTAGACAGTCGTATGTGTACGCAAATATTTATTAGGTTTTTTTTGTAAATACGGTTATGAACCAAAGGAACACTTTACAGAAGAGAATATAGTCTATATATCAGGTGACCTTTATTTAAGAATCTATTTCAGAATAACGAAATGTTATGAAAGAAAAGTTGTTGATAATGTTACTACCTGGAACTTTAAGTTGAAGATCTTTTCACTTTTTGGAGCAACATTTTCTATTCAATGATGTTGCAAGCAACTAGGGGGACTACAATTTGAAAACTAAAACTTAAAATACCTATTTATGTTATCACTACGCTAGTGTCGCAATTATCACATTCGTTACAAAAAATTATGTTTCGTTACTTGTAACACAATATTTTTTCTAATTTAAAAAAAAATAAAGTTAAAAGGAGGAATTAAATCTATTTCGAGTTCAAATTCTAATCGATTGTGATCATAATGTTACTATGTTATCTTTTTTAAGACAGGCAAATTTTACTTTTAGTAACTAGTTACGAATTCCATAACTAGTTACAAAATATGGTCCATTTTAACACCTACTTTGATTATGGAAAATGTCACCTTACATGTGAATATTTAAAACAAGCATTTTAAAGAAGGGTTCTTTAAAAAAATTATCTACTTAATTACTTTAATACTTGCTTTCAAATGAATTTTTGTTTTGTTTACACATTACCAAAACCAATAATTACCATGATGTAGCAATCAAGATGTCTCTTATTTCCAATATCTTTCATGAATTTAATTACACAATAAAAGTTATAAGTTACCATTTCTACAATATCTATTACATTTTCTGCAAGTAATTCGTTTGTTTTTTATACATAAACCTATTATAGTGAATTTAATGATGTATTGAACGTTTTGTCTTCTAAAGAAAAATTGTCATAACGTTAAAAACTTAGTTCTATTATTGAATACATAAAACTTTTAATTAGTTTATCTTTAATTACGTTTTAAAGTTACACTAATCTGATGCACAATTTTAGTTTCTTTAATACATAATTAAAAGTATAACTAACTAGTCGAAGTAGATACATTATATTAATTACATTTAGATACAAAATCTACACAATCACTTAATAAACTTAAATTACCCTGGTTCTAAAAATCTAATCCTAAAGTTAATTATCTAATGCGTTTTAAAATATTGTTTAATTTAATCTCAATTTTATATATAAATTTTTAGTAAAAATAAACTCAACGGTCGAGCTTACACAAACTACCCAATTGTTAACTATTTATGAATGACAGCTATAATTGCCTTTTATTTCAAATGTATTGACAAAATTAATGGAAAACTGTGTTACAGTAGAAGACAAATCCAAAGAAGTTCAGTTAACAATCTTGGATGTCTATAATAGTGGGATCTTTGCCAAAACGTTATTAAGTTTTCCATTATTATACGACATAGAAAATATAGCTTTTGTAACATAATACATGTCGAGGGCAAATAGATACCTTTTTCAGTTTCAACCACATTAATTAATGGGCTTCTAAGATTTGGTAACTAATTTATTAAATTTTATAGCAATGATAACTTAAAGCCTTTATGTGTTTTAAATTGAAACTTTCTTTAAAACTTGAACATTTTTTGTAACATGTTTAAGTTTTAACAATATAAAGACAGTTTAAACCCACCTAAACAAGAGTTTTCAGAAACTCGTTTTTACGATAATGAATCAAATTTCAGCTCTGGATCTTAACAATAACGTAAGCAAGAATAAATAGATAACATGCATCGACAGTTAACATTCATACAGAATAGGTAAACGTTTATCAAGAATTTTTCAAATCAGATTTGATTATTGAGGTTACCAATATTTACGTTTGTATGACGGTATTATAATTTACATAAAAACAACTTCTACTTACGACTTCTAATCCCACAAAGAAAGCGAATGTTTCAATCCATATAATATCCTCCGTCTTAAGACAGTACACTCATAAAATTTAAAACTTGGACACCACAATTTCTGTAAACAAAAGTTTGCACATTGTGAAGCGGGCTTAAGGGTATCATTTACAATTCTAACAGCAGGTAGTCTCAGCAGGGATTATCTTATAGAAGGACTGTAGAATGAATCATTACACTAAGCACGTTTTAGAAAATAGGTAATTTACGTTGCTTACTTAATTTTTTCTTTAAAGAATATATTTGAAGGTATCGCTAATTAAACACCATAGCTCGATTAATTATCGAATCAAAATTTTGTTTAGGAAATGTTTACAAAATAAAATTAGAAATAATTTTGATTTAAAAAACGTCTACAAGCAATAACTTTTAAATTAAATCAAAAACTAAACATGGTTATTTGGGTTGACTGATTATTACTTATTTTTAAATAAATCTAACCTACTAATTATTGTAAGTTATTAAAAATTTAGTCCTTACAAAATGTATATTTTATGACGTTTCATTTTTTTCTGTAGTTAATATAAAAGTGAAAATAAAAACTAAGGCAATTCTTATTGTCAACGTATATATTTAGTTTTTGACAAGAATTTATTACATAATTATAATTAAGATACCAAGTTATAGTTTAAAATTAAATGAAAACTTTTTTTTAAATAAAGGTATTACTATATAAATAAATATAAGAAATCAATAATGGGTGTGACCTCCATTATTATTGATACATTCTTGGAGGCGTCTGCTCATTGACGCTATCAAGGTATCAATATAATTAATATTAATCGTTTCCCATGCGGTATCAATGGTTGCAATTAGTGCATTACGGTTTACTGGTATAAAATTTGGCCCTTGTTGTCTTTGCATAACAGCAAGTATTCAAGCCCAAACATTTTTGATAATGTTAAAATATGTGTAAATAGTAAATGGAATCTACTAACGTAACGTTAAGTCGTTAATTATAGTTACATAACTCTTCTTTCATAAGATATAGTTCATATTAATATGCTTATTGTAAAGCTTCGTACACACCTGAACAACAAACCGAGAAACAAACAGAACAACGAACCGAACGGCAATCGGAACGCGTTTGCAGGTTTGGACGAATCTAAACAAAACAGCGAACAAACTTATGCGGGAGAATTAAATTATTTATTTTTTGTCCTCTCTTTTGTGGGTTTCTTGTGTTTTAGGTAATATTATGGAGTTGACAGAAGAAAAATGTTTTAAATTAATCAGTGTTTAAGAATGCAAGAAAAAAATGATGTCCCTATTAGCATCATTTAGGCGGGAAATTTCCAAAATAAAAAAAAAGTAAATTATAATTTTTTACTCTTCTTTGTGCGTAAAAATTTGGTTGGCACTATCTTCTTGTTTTCCGCAATTTTCTCTTCTCAATAATAAATATATATGAACTGAAAACTACTGAAAATAATTATGAGAACAGCACAAACGTTCCGTTTGTTGTTCGGATTGTGGAAATCATAAAAGATCGTTTGTCGTTCTGTTTGACTTTCGGTTCGTTGTTATGTTTGTTGCTCGGTTTGTTGTTCAGGTGTGTACGAAGCTTTACAACTTAAGCAACAATTTTTGGCGAATAAAGATTAGTTTGTGATGTAATATTAGAAACACAAATTTATATCATATCAAATTTATGACAACTTAAAACCAAGAACGTGTATGTTATTGCTAAGAAATTATTAAGGAAAAAGCGCAATTGCAGTGTAAATATTTATAATTAGATATTTTCGAAAGTTTATAAGTCCTCTATTGTAATCTTAATACTTAAAAGAAAATCCTGTCCATTAGCATTATAAGGAAATGGCTTTTACTTTATGAATAAGTTTCAATAACAATAGAATATCCTTGCTTGTTTAATTTACTTCCTTTGAGTCATATTGCTCTAAGGGTTGTTACATTGGTCATTAGAAGTATGTAATAAATAAACAATTACCTACTGTTTGAGAAGGGGTAGTGTGAACCAATAAATAAAGTAAGAAATGTAAATTCCATTTTAGAATTTCAAGTGTTGTGAAAATGCCACCTCATCTCGGTGCTGATTTGAAAGCGCGGATTGTTTCGGAATTTGCGGCGGGCCGTAGCGTGCGTGAAATTTCACGTATGTTAGATATACCAAAAGCACCGTAGGGCATTACCGAGTAAAATGGAATCTTGAACACACTTTGGAAAGAGCCATCGGAAGTGGTAGACCTAAAGTATCTACACGTGCTCAAGATCTCGAGTTGTTTCATTACGTAACAGAACAACCATTTGCTACATACTCCAGGGCTATAGCAGATACACATTTTCCCGGATGCCGTATAACTGCACAAAAAGATTAAAGGAGATGGGAATAAAGAAGTATAATGCTGCTGCGAAAGAAGTTCTCAGTGACAAAAATATGAGACGTCGTCTGGAATTTGCAAGGCGATATGTGAACGAACCTTTGGAATTTTGGAATCGAGTGATTTTTAGCGACGAAAAAACGTTCAATAGCCGCAACGATGGACCACTAAAAGTTTTTAGAATGGAAGGAACTCGTTACGAAAATAATCACATATGTCCTAAAAAACGAAGTGGTTATTTTTCTGTGAATGTGTGGGGTTGGGTTAGCGCGCGGGGTCCAGGAGTTTGTTGGGCTATCGATGGACGTCTTGATTCTGCTGCGTATTTAGATATTTTGGAAACTATTATGAAACCTTCAGTCGAAGTGTTTTATCCAGACGAAGATTATATTTTCCAACAAGTAAGTATTCTTATTTCACTATACTTTCTCCAAAAAATAGTTCGGGATCTGTTGAATTAACATTTTCATAATGTATTTTTGTTGTTAAAGGACAACGCCCCTATTCATACTTTGCGGGTTGTGCGCAATTGGATACGAGAAAATAACTTGGAGCTGTTACCCTGGCCAGCAAAAAGCCCAGATTTTAACATTATCGAAAATGTTTGGGCTCGAATACTTGCTGTTATCCGAAGACAACAAGGGCCAAATTTTATACCAGTAAACCGTAATGCACTAATTGCAGCCATTGATACCGCATGGGAAACGATTAATATTAATTATATTGATACCTTGATAGCGTCAATGAGCAGACGCCTCCAAGAATGTATCAATAATAATGGAGGTCACACCCATTATTGATTTCTTATATTTATTTATATAGTAATACCTTTATTTAAAAAAAACGTTTTCATTTAATTTTAAACTATAACTTGGTATCTTAATTATAATTATGTAATAAATTCTTGTCAAAAAACTAAATATATACGTTGACAATAAGAATTGCCTTAGTTTTTATTTTCACTTTTTATATTAACTACAGAAAAAAATGAAACGTCATAAAATATACATTTTGTAAGGACTAAATATTATGAATAGAGAGTTTAATGATTTTTTTAATAACTTACAATAATTAGTAGGTTAGATTTATTTAAAAATAAGTAATAATCAGTCAACCCAAATAACCATGTTTAGTTTTTGATTTAATTTAAAAGTTATTGCTTGTAGACGTTTTTTAAATCAAAATTATTTCTAATTTTATTTTGTAAACATTTCCTAAACAAAATTTTGATTCGATAATTAATCGAGCTATGGTGTTTAATTAGCGATACCTTCAAATATATTCTTTAAAGAAAAAATTAAGTAAGCAACGTAAATTACCTATTTTCTAAAACGTGCTTAGTGTAATGATTCATTCTACAGTCCTTCTATAAGATAACCCCTGCTGAGACTACCTGCTGTTAGAATTGTAAATGATACCCTTAAGTCCGCTTCACAATGTGCAAACTTTTGTTTACAGAAATTGTGGTGTCCAAGTTTTAAATTTCATGAGTGTACCTGTTTAGTAACTTTAATACACGCAACGCCCTGAGAATTTAAGGACCACTAAGCGTAAATTTTAAATTTATTTAAAAAATCTGCCTGCTATTAGCTTATTGATGATTTTAAAACTGTATAGTCATTTAACTGGAGAAGATGGTTGATGAAACAAAATCGTATAGTATTAAATATAGTATAGTATAAGTACGGACATGTTAAAAAAAATTGATAGAAGTAAAATTAAACAAAACAAAAAAAAATGTTAAATGACAACAATAAGTGTTACAACACCTAGGTGTCCGCTTGTCTAATGTAACACGTACGAAAATGCATTTGCATCAAGGCAACTCATCTGTGCATGCTCACTGGATTAATACTGATTTGTGTGTTGCAACACCATGAAGTAACGTAGTTGTCCAGAGAAATAAGAAAAAGGGCAAAACAAACTATACTCCATTCAAAATCTTTTTCCAAAGTCTGGTAAAAAAATTACAGAGAGCGCGTGGCAATTAGGTAATAGAATAGATATTGTCACGGTGAGGAAATTAAAAAAAAACACCAATGTACTTTTCTTACAGAAAAAAAAATTTACCGGGTGTAAAAGACACAGAGCACACAATAAGCGACGAAAACGAATTATGAATTTGATTTCGTAATTGATTAAATAAATATCTTAATTATATTTCAATTTTAATATTCTGAATAAACAATAAATGACTATTACATAAGTTTAATGAAATTTATTCGCAAAATGCCGCATTGCACGAGAACGTAAATATGCGTTTATATTAATACACGAAACTGAATCATGTCCGCAGAATCGATGTTAAAATTCATGTGGAGTTTGACATATTTTTGCTTTTGCTACGGAGGTTTTCTTTTCAAAGTCGAGATTGGGTCAGCAAAACATAACAAGGACATTCAAATCGAACAGGAAAATAAATTTACACCCAAACTGAAAGAAAAAACGGGTATATGACAATTCGCCAAATGGACAAAATTCCGAATGGGCAAATTGCCAGGTTTGTGGACAATATTAGACAACGATGCTTAGCAATCGTTATCTTGCGTAGTCCTCCCCAATCTCAAACTGAATCTGCGAAAAATGTTTTTGCGGACAAATCGCCGAAAGTACTTCTGTAACAAAAATGCTTCTGTGGAGTTCAGTGCGTTGGCTTGAAAGACGTTAGTCCGAAACCGCGGGTCAGATGTCAGACGTTCGCTCTAAAAGCTGTCAAATTTCCAGTAGTAGTAAACAAAAAATTATTTTTGAATTGTTTTTGTGAGTGTACTTTTTTTTAAGAAAGAAATTGTAATAACTGTAATCTACCAACCAACACCGTTCACTACCGATCACTGAAGAATTTTCGGCGTTTTGTCTACAGAAGCATTTTTGGCGTTTTATCCACAGAAACGTTTTTGGCAATTTGTCAACAGATGCATTTCTGCTTTTCGGCGTTTTGACCACATTTGGTGGTTTGTCCACAGAAGCATTTTTGGCGTTTTGTCCATAAAAACGTTTTCGGCAATTTGTCCACGAAAGCACTTTCGGTGTTTTGTCCCCAAAAATAATGTCTGCGTTTCGTCCGCAGATTCAATTGGAGTTTGAGGACGTCTCCAGGTTACGATCGCTAAGGCGTGGTTTTCTACTTTTCGGCGTTTTGACCAGATTCGGTGGTTTGTTCACAGAAGCATTTTCGGCGTTTTGTTTATTTTTCGGCGATTTGTCTACAGAAGTTTTTCGGCGATTTGGCCACAAATTCGGCTATTTGGACCCTTAAAAAACCATCTGCGTTTGACAATTTGAGAGATCCAAATTTTTTCACATCTTTAGTAAGAAAAACAATAAATGTGTCACCATGCGAACAGCTAAAGTACTCACAGTTTATTAAAGTTTGAGAATCATCCCCTCGTCAATTGAACTTTGTCCATACAAAACAATCAACAAATGCCCAAGGCTTCCTACAAAGATAATTACCAAATTGCTACTAAGAAATTTGGAATTGAAAATTAATCATATCAAAGAGTTCACCAAAGTAGATTTATCAAAAGACGAAACACAATTACTCCAAGCGGAAAATGAGAGAATCAACTCGTAGCATTTTGTATTCTATGTCTCACCGTAAAAACAGGTTCCGTTTAAATATCTCACTAACTAAGTGAGCGTGAACGTAAGTAAGGGTAGGAAAAAATAAATTATTAATTACGATTTTATTTTTTATTAATTTAAACTAAACTATAAATTAGATGGAAGTGATTTATTAGTACGGCTGAAGATGCACATACAAAAACAATTAATCATACCAGTATTCATCGTCATAATCATCATCATCATTATCATCATATTTGTTAATGGAATAGTTAAGCTAATATAGCTGACGTCAAAGGTGGTTTCTTTTCCCCAATAATCTAAAATTATCTTATTTGTGTGATTCCCATAATCCTTCCATTGTGTCCTCGAAACGCTTTGAATTGCTTGATCCCAACTTTGTAGCCGATCTTTTACCTCGAAAGTAATAAAATCGTAATAGGTTTTGAATTGACTTGATTTGAATAAGTTGTCTAATATATGTGACTTATTCTTCTGCAATACTAATGATCTAAGGAAAATGTGTTGTGATTATTTTTAGATTTGTATTTTTCGTGTGTTATTATAGTTTTAATTCATCTTTAACTTATATATGTATGTAATAAACGCTATTATTATTATTATTATTATTATTATTATTATTATTATTATTATTATTATTGTTATTATTATTAAATCGTAGCATATCATGTCCTGCCTTTCAAATTATTTCGGTTATTGTACTAATCTTCTCAGGTTTGTTTTGTTTAAGAATTTTTAACAATTCAACTTTTAAACCGCTTGGAGGATAAGTAATATTATTCTTTGTCAACTAAGTTGTAATATCTTCTTTTCTTGCTGCAGATGAAGGCACATTATTTCACACATTTTCTCTGTCTGGTTTGGATGATTTATATTTTCAAGAGTGCAGTGGCTAATTCCGATGCACTCTACCGTTAACTAAAAATTTGACAAAAAATTTAAATAAAATTTACCTCGACCAAATTAATTTATGCAAAATCTACCACTTTATAGAAGAAGTTGTATACATTTAATATAATTACAAATGATTATAATTACCGAATTTTGGCACTAATTATGCAAACTTTCAATAAAGTTTTTATTTTTATTCGAAATCACTTCCCCCATGGAATTAGGAAAAAAATCACGCAATGTACCACTTTAACGCGTAAATAAAAAATAAAATCAACAATTATTGTCTCGCTATTTATATTTAATCAAACATTAAACTGAAATTTATAATCTATTCTTGTATTTTCTTATTTTATGACGTTGCTTTTCTCATAACATTTTTTTCAAGTTTCTCTAAGCCTTGTCGTTTAATGTCGTTTTGCGCGTTTTTTTGTAACAATTACACTGTCCAGGCCCGAAGCGATGTGTTTCAAATCCGCATTGTTCTTTCTCCTAAACTTATTATTTCTTTCTGTATTTTTAGTTTTGTTTATATTCTTGCTATAGATGGCAATATACTTCTTTTTCTGCTTTTTTGCAGTCTTTTTTGTCTCTCTTATCAAAAGCGGAAGATAAATATCCTGCATTCGATTCTGTTGGTATATCTTTTACGTTCTCTATCTTTTGAAATACTTCTATTAACATAATTATCTTTTTTGTATTTCTATAATTTATTGTTCCTCCCCCAGGTCTGGCCCTGTTGTTTTTTACACTTTTTATAGTTGTCTTTGACTGGCGAATACTTTTGAAAGTATTTTAGTCTTACTCGTGTTGTTTCTTATTTTCCAAATTGATTTTTATCATCTTGTAGTAAGTGTTGGAATAACCGGTATGTTCTTTTTCCTCTTAGTGTTGTTTCTGTGGTTATTATTGCCGTATAGACTCCAGTTTTGTAACAGTTACAAATTAATTACCATTAAATAATTTTTATTTTATTTACCATTTGCTCTTGTAACTTTGAATTGGTAATGTTACCTTATGAAATCCTTAAATTAACGTTCACAATTTTTTGCCGGCTGTAGTAATTGAGTTTTGAAGCAATATCTCTCACTTAGTTTTTAATCGAGAGGGTAATAGTCAATCCATGTTATCGAAATCGAGTTATCAGTTTTAATTAGGCGCCACCCTGTTTTTTAAATTTTCACAAAGTACCTTACAAAAAAGGGGGGGTAATATAACACTTCAGGATTATAAACTAAAAAACAACTATGTACTTTTAATCTTGAGCTTAATACTTTTTATTCATAATAAAATTAGAAACCGTACCTAGTTTTGACTTATCTTAATTTGTATATTAAAGTCATCTTCAGACGACAAAATAATTAATTAAAATTACAACGTTAACATTAAGAAATTGATCAAATTTTTAAGTGTTGGAGACATGTGGTAATTGAAAATTGTTTAAGAATCCGAATTTCCAAACAAAGCTCGTTAAATTTAACACTATAGGAGTGTATGAATGATATAATTTTTAAACACTAACATATTAGTTGTTTGTTTTATACTTTGGAATTGAAAAAATATTTGAGTTAGAGCTGGAACAGAAAAATTAAGCTGACTAATTAGAGTTGGAGAATCACAAAACCTATTAACTAAACGATGTGTTACACACAAATCTCTCGTTTCTCTTCTGATATCGAAGGGCTTAATTTTAAGAAAATTCCATACGTGGGTATAATATCCTTGACTATATTCTAAACTTAATCGAAACTCGCAATGCCTTAAACCTTTTTTTGAATGGCTTTAAGTCTATCAATATTTTTTTAGTATCAGGTGACCATATCACAGAGGCATATTGTAGATGGCATTTTACTAATGCACAATACAATGTTTTCACGCTATCTAGTTCTACAAACAAAGCCCCAAAGTTTACTCGTCTTAATACGTATAGAGTATATATTATGTGCTCTTTAAATGAAAAAAGATTTCTGTAATGTAACTCCCAGATCGGAAATAGAATTTACGCTTATAAGATTTTGCGATGCAATAGAGTAACTAAATGTAATTGGATTGTTTTTTTTATAGAAAGATATATGTTTACATTTTTTAATATTTATAAAGAAAGAGTTATGGTCACACAACTTTACTAAGTAATTCAAGTCATTCTGTATATGCGCATAATCTGTTACACTCTCTTCATTCACGTTATAGATTTTTATATCATCAGCATATAAAAGTCAATGAGAATTTTTGAACTACCCTATTACATCATTTTTGAATATTATAAAAAGAATTGGTCCAAAGTGAGAACCCTGAGGAACACCTGAAGTAATATTAATTTTCTGCGACACACATTCTCTAAATTTAACAAAAGAAATGTACCTTTAATTATTACAAAATTAACTTGATGTAGGTTAAGAACTAAAAATACTACGTAAGACATTATAAAATCGTTAATAAAAAATAAGTCAATCATGTATCAATTCAATTAATATAATTTACCTGAGAATAAGCAATATTATTTATTAGTACAACATAGGTACGGAATTGCAGTATCGTAATTTTTTTATGGTTCCTATTTTAGTTACGTTTGTTTATATATATTTCTTGTGTGAACTTTAATCAGAATCTACATGTTTATTAACGTCACTCATATGTATATAGTTGTCCATATTATCTTATAATTTTTTTTCCTTTTTGTCTTTATTAGTGTTATGGTATTTTATTTGATCTTTTACACCACTCATGTTTCTTGGTTAAGATTACTTTTGCGTCCCGCCGGAGTCTTTTGTTTAGCTTTCCTTTTGTTGCTTTTTCTTTGATAAAATTTTTTACATGATTTACAAAATCACATCCCCCCCCATATTTGGTAAAAACTATAGATTTCCGCCTAGGAATCGTCTTGTTTAAATTAAATTGAAATTTTCGTTTGAATTATGCGTATTTATAGCGCATATGTACCGATTACCGACCACCGAAAGTTAAAATCCAATTTATCAGTTATCTTAAAAGTTTACTTTTATTTTGTTTGTTCTAGTATACACTCTTTAGGGAACAAATGCAATGAATTTAAGCTTCGTATATTAGAAATAATTTTAACAACAAATTAAAAATTAACGTTGTGTTTAAAATTTTGGAATGTACCTAAATCCGACCAAAAATTATGCAGTGTTCTTAATAACGACCGATTCTATTCCCAATTCCGACCCATGCTCACTGTACAGGATTTAGACTCGACTTAAATAATTTTGGGCAAATATCAGATTGGAAAAATAATGGAATTTATTTTTAAAAACAAAAGATGTACAAAAACTAAAAACTAAAAATTGAGAAAAAATATGTATTCATTGTTTTTGTTGTACACAGTCCTTAATTTTAGGGACATCGTATGTTCCTCTTTTATTAATGGAAGTTGGAGCGTCTATTTGGTTTTTACTTCTAGGGAGTCATCTAAGATCTTCTAGATCTGCCCTGGATAATATTGCTGATCGTATTTAACAATTACATATTCACCGGGCAGGTATGGCTGATTTAATGATATTGGAATATTATTTATTCAGCGTTTTTATCGGTAATCTTGGAAATAGTTTTTGTGCGTCTTCTTTCTTTGGCAATTTTTTAATACATCCAACTTTTTTCTTTGATTTACCTTGCGATTTCTTTTGTTTTTCGGCATTCTTTTTATTTTTTTCTTCCGCATTTCTTTTTCTCTTTTCTTCTCGTTCCTTTTTTTCCTTTTCTTTCATCTTTTTTCTTCTTGTACTCGTTTTTGATACTCCATAAATTCATCGCTTATAGCTACAGTCGGTTGTAACTTTAGAACTTTAGATTTTCCAGTGCTGTCTTTGGATTTTCCAGTACCGCTAGTCAGTTTTCGTTTAACTTGATTCTCCTGGTTAGAATTATATTTAGAATCAACAGTTTTAATTTGTTTTATTCCATTAGATGACCTGAATTGCGGACTGGTTTGGTATCAATTTCTTTAAGAGGACTTCTTTCTCTGGGCAGCAAAATTCCTTGAACGTGCTTACAACTACTACTAGAAGGTTTATCGTTATATGATATATACATCCCATTCGACTGAATTTCATCTTCAATGATTCCATTGTTTTCCAACCAAATGCTATCATCTAGCTTCAAATCAAAATATGAAGAATCGGACATGACACTTTCTAGATTAATATTATTTTCTAGCGTTAAATCATGTTCACTGCTAACTAATGAAGCAACAGAACTTGAGTCTTCTACTCTAATTTTGTTCCAAAATTCAAATAAAGCTTTATTTTCTAATTCTCCGTCCCAATCATTTCCACAACTATAAAATCTCTCTAAGAGTTTGGGACATAATTTTTTATCCAATTCAGAACGAAAGTTATCCAGTGTACGTTTATGAGTGATTAATCTATCTGGTTCTGCTTCTAGTACTGGTTCATAAATCATAGTCTCAGCAAATACTTTGCGAACTAGTTTCGAGTAATCGATCGCTTCTGGATCAAATGGATATATCCCGCAAGACTTAAATGCACTTTGTATTGTTTCCGAAGTAGCTGTTATTTCTAAACATTTTTCAACCAATTTACCAAAATCTTCTCTCTGTATTTTAGCACCATTTTGTTACATACGCCACTCCTGCACTATTTTCTTCCAGTTGTTTTTTATGGGAAAAAGTAGTCCAACATCTAGCGGTTGTAACCAATGTGTAAAATTAGGTGAAAGAGCTCTCAGAATAATACGATTTTCCTTACAAAATTATGTAACTGGCAAATTAATATGCGATGTGTGGCCATCCAAGAAAAAAATTACAGGAAGAGAAATATTATTCTCTAACAACCATGGGTGAAAAATGTTAATTAAATATTCATAAAAAGTTTGGCTGGTCATCCAGCCAGATTATGAACTACCCATCTCCCACTTTTTAGGCATTTTAGAGATTACAGCTGGTGGATATCTCTTTTTATATGGGAACACAATCATAGGAAGTTGCCATCTACCATCTGCGCTTATTGTTACCAATACAGTTATGCATTTCTTTTCGTCATTGGCTATTTTGCTATAGACTTTTTTAGAACCTTTCCTCACTAGAACTTGATTTTGCTTCGGTGATAGACAAATCCCAGTTTCATCAGAATTGAAGATCCTTCTTGGATCCATCAAAATGTCTAATAAGTCATTTTCGTTTAGGTAATTAGATACCTTTCCAAACCAGCTCCTGATGCCTTCTTCTGTAATACCAGCTCACGCCGGAGTTAATGATTGAGAAACCCTTTTGATATTACTGGATGTCTTTTTAGAAAGGAATTATACCATTTTCTTCTCGGCATACCTTGTGTAAATGGATTTTTTCTGTTCAACTGAACAATCAATGTACTAACAGAGTCTAGTAGTTGTAATTTGGTTACAGGGAATCCAATTTGGCTCATGTTGATTACCCAATTAACGAGTATGTTTTCTTCTTTAGTGTTTAGAACTGTAGGAGTTTCAATAACGTTGGTTTGATATCGGTCATGGAGTTTATCAATTAATGTTGTTTTAGGAACACCAAAGACAACAGCTGCTCTGCGTATAGCAAGTCCGAATCTCACAACTTCAACAGCATTATTTAAAGAGTCAGATAGATATTTTTGAATTTTTTTTCCGGACATGATAGGATTTCTGAAATACAATTTATTGATATTATTTGTAAATTATTAAAGCTGACTCGTTATAAATTAACAAACCTACATTCTGGAAATTATTCTGATCTACTTTTATCAATATTAATCATTATTATTAATTAAGCAATTAATATAATATATATTTTTTTTTTTTTATATATATATATATATCATATATAAAAAACAAGATAGTATATTTATTGTCCAATCTAAAAAAATAACTAAATTTAACATAGATATGTAAAGTTAACTGATAACCATTGGCTGGTAATCGTATAGGTCGTAATTAAGAACAGAGCAGATTGATTGTGTCCCTAATGCCGACTATCACTTTTTACAAAAATTCGGGGAATTTCAAAGAAATATTCATCTCAAAAAAGAATTATATTTAAAATACAATGCCAGTAGATGATTAAGACCAAATACATAAAGAAAAATAAGAAACGCGTTTATATAAAAGTCAAAGTAATTTTTCCTTCAAATACATTTAAATAGATGAGGTATTAGGTTGAGCACACTTTCTGAATACATGTTACAAAGAATCTGTAAGTTTTTACTTAGGTCGAAATTAGGCTAAAGTATCGTACGCTTTATTATAAACGTAAATAAGAAAAAAAGAGCAATACAGTTAAAATATTTATCAAATTATCAATGTAATTAAAATAAGCTATTTTCACTTAAACCCGGCCGCTTGGTCGGATTTGGAAACATAACAAAATTTATGAGTACCTAATTTTGCCCAGTATATTTTCTATTATTTTTGTAGAAACATGGCAGCTTTATATATGACATTCAAGCATAAAAGTGGCGAAAAAAACTATTTTACTTACATAAGAAATGCCAGGTTATTATTTACAACTGCTAAGACTTTTTCCTAATTTTAGGCGCGAAATCGTTAGTCAATTGCACTCTCTGCGAAATCTGGATGTATACTAAATACGGCTGGAACAAATATATGAAGTATCATAGTGTTAAGTAAGAATTTCTATGCCGCTCTGCTCTTATAGGCATTAGGTGATTTTCGCGCGTAATTTTCAAATAAATAATACAAAACTATCTCGGTCGGAATAAGAAGCATGGTCGGTGATCGGTACATTTACGTTAAACTGTTTGTCTAGTTGTAAACTTTGTGCTATAACCCTCGTCCTTTTCTTTTCTAATTTCATTGCTTCTTTTATATTAAAGTAATAGTGATTGTAATCATGAGTACAAGAAGCACAAGGGCTAAAGCAAATGAAGATAAATTAGAACAGGTTTTAGCTATGAGCATAGTGCAATATTAAATAAACATGATTTCAATAAAATGGATCAGATTTTACATGAATTAAATCAAACAAACGTGACTTTAAGTGCTTTAGGAAGCGACATATCAAACATAAATGTGTCGGTAGATTTGATTAAGAGCAAGTGCGATGAAAACGACCAAAGAATTAAATCATTGGAAACTGTATAGTGATGGATTTTATCCAGTCTAAGCTGATAATTCAGGTGCAAATTAATGATATAGAAAGAGCGTATCGTAATTAAGAAGCATATTATTTTTAAATGTACATTAGATCGCTTAAAAAAAAGATATCTTTAAAGCAAAGAAGATGCCTAAAGGTTCAGGCATAATCATATCGGAAGATTTAACGGCATAAGGATCAAAATCATGGAGGTGAAGAATTTGAGTTGGAGCGATTTTTCTTAGTTGAAGCTACAATAAATTAAAGTTTTTTTCTCGCTTATCTATTATCATGATCAAAAGTCATCTTCAGATGTAATTACTTTAATTTAAAACATTCTTAGTTTAATATTATTCCGTCTAACGTACCTGAAAAATCATTTCGGGAACGTTTCCATAATTCATTAATGGAACTTCAAGTGGCCTAGCAACACATTGAAATCAGTTAAACTTAAGTAACTATTTGTATTATGAACACTACTTAGACACAATTTTCTTCAAGGATTCTTACATGTTTTACAAAAACTTAGAAAAAAATATTTATATCTATTTCATTAAAATGTTGTCCCAGAAAAGTCCGTCATTTTGTGAACGCAATCATAAAACATCAATATATTTTCTTTTGTACCGGGTGGCCAACTAAGAATGGACGCCGGCTATATCTCGGGAATTATAAATCTGACAACATTGAAAAAAAAAATTTAATAGGTAAATCGGCTACGAGAAATCGCGGGAAATTATTTTCATATAATTGGTTCTTTCTTCAAAAATATGCAAATATAAATATATTTTAAATATTGCCGTAGTAAAGACTGTAAAATTTTTGATTTTTTTTGTTTAGGGTATTTTACTCTGTCTTAGAAAATGTAGTGGTGGAGGAGCGTCAAACATGTTTTTATTTAAATGCAAATAACTCCGGTATAAGTTAACGGAATTGAACAAACTAGGTATCGTTTAAAAGAGCTCTTCTTACTTAATAATATTCTGTATAAAGATAGTCCGAATAAATGTTGACGTGATAGCTAGAGGGCGCTGTTTAACATTACAACAATTATTGCGCATTATCATGAGATTTTTAAATAACACTCTATGTATCTTTTTATACAGTTAAATAGAGGACAAAATTGCTAAATAGTCGGTGCAAACCGCAACTTCCTATCTTTTTTAAAACCGAAGATATCAATAAAACAAATGTTAGACAGCTGACTATTTACATATTTTACGCGTAAAACAAATTTAAATTAGTTGAAACAATTTAATTAATGCCGTCCTAAATGTTCAAACTGCCGTCCATCGTTTTTGATGCACTTAAGCATCCGTTCCCGCGTAGAACAAACTGCACTCTCTAGTTCAGCTACTGAAATAGTTTGCATACAGTTTCTTATCCGTCTAATCATATTATCACGTGTAGTGGGTCCGGTTGCAAAAACTATATCTTTTACTCGACCCGGTGATCTAGCCGGCCATGAAAAAATGCTGCCCCGTCCTATCCATCTACCAGGGTAATTGACATCTAAAAATTGACAAACATTCACTGCGAAGTGGGCTAGACAACCATCGTCCTGGAACAGCATTCGTCTTCAAATTTTTAGGGGTACTTCCTCTAACAGAATCGGCAATTGCTCTGTTAAAAATTGTAGGTAATTGTGGCCATTTAATTGGTTATTAAAAAAGAATGGACCGATAATTTGCCCTTCTAGAATCCCTGTCCAACAATTTACAGACCAACGACCTTGGTGCTGAACTTCTTGCATCCAGTGCGGATTCGTTCTTGACCAATAGTGCATATTATGGACATTTACACTGTCATTACTATGAAAGGTGGCCTCATCTGTCCACAATATACGTGATAGAATTTGGGGATCGTCTGCCATCACACCCAAGAGCCAATGGCAATGGTCTAGTCTTCGATCAAAATCTGCAGCCGTCAATGTCTGATGTGATATAGATGTAACCTGAAAGATGTAAGATGATTACTACTTATTCAACAGTAGGATAAGTATTAAGTAAACCTTTGTAAGTTTACAGTAGAGTTTCAACATTGAAGATTCTCTTACCTGTGCTCTTTGAGAATGTTTTGAACGGTAGATCGAGTTACTCCCAGATCCTGTGCAATACTTCTAGTACTTAGGTGTGTATTAAACTGCACATAAGTTAAAACATTAATAATGTTCTCTTCGGTACGTCTCCTGTGTTGTCTACGGTATACGGGAACATGGACGCTTCCAGTTGTTTGTAAACGATGGATAACTCGCAGAAAAACCTTTTTACTCGGGTGCCATCTATCGGGATATTGCTGCACATATACCCTTTCAGTAACTGTACCATTTCTCATGCATTCAAAATAGACACCTATCATGCCAAATAACTCTTCGTTGGTATAAAACATTTTGTAACACTTAACAGCCCAGCACTAAGACTATTTAATACTAATACTAACAACACTAACGTAACACAAAAAACGACAAAAAAAACTAACAAACTAACAGTAACGTAACACAAACAACACCAAGTAAACTCAAACTGCACGAAAAACTCAAACAATCACACGCAATAACAAAATCGAGAACAAGCTTTGAAAAATAGCAACTAAATGATATTGACATGAAATTCAATTGTTCTAATATTTTGACGTATTGTTTCCAATTTTCACAGCCTACTAATTTTATGGCAGGTGCCTTCCCTAAGAACTGATTATTATTTACCATTTTATTCTCTTCTTTTGCATACATTGTCGGTTTTAGATGCTTAAGTGCATCGAAAACAATGAACGACTGTTTGAGCATTTAGGACGGCATTAATTAAATGGTTTCAATTAATTAAAATTTATTTTCTACGTAAAATATGTAATAGATGTTACATAGTCAGCGGTCAAACATTTGTTTTATTGATATCTTCGGTTTGAAAAAAGATAGGAAGTTGCGGTTTACGCCGACTGTTTAGGAATTTTGTCCTCTATTTAACTGTGTAAAAAAAACATAGGGTGTTATTTAAAAATCTTATGATAATGCGCAATAATTGTTGTAATGTTAAACAGCGCCCTCTAGCTATCCCGTCAAAATTTATTCGGACTATCTTTATACAGAATATTATTAAGTAAGAAGAGCTCTTTTAAACGATACCTAGTTTGTTCAATTCCGTTAACTTATGCCGGAGTTATTTGCATTTAAATAAAAACATGTTTGACGCTCCTACACCACTACATTTTCTAAGACAGATTAAAATACCCTAAATCAAAAGTTTTGCAGTCTTTACTACGGCAATATTTAAAATATATTTATATTTGCATATTTTTGGAGAAAGAGCCAATTTTATGATCGGCCATAACAGTTTCGACCCCCTAGTGGCCATCTTACAAACTTGAAAATAATTTCCCGCGATTTCACGTAGTCTACTTACTTATTAAATATTTTTTTTTCAATATTGTCAGATTTATAATTCCCGAGATATAGCCAGCTTCCATTCTTAGTTGGCCACCCGGTACGTGCCAGATGGCGATACAAGCGGTCTTCTGATGTGGTTTTGAATGTGTTCACGGCGTGTAATTGTTTGTCTTAATTATTAAACAAACTAAAGTGGTAAGTAAGTTTCAATTTTCTATATAAATACCGTACATACATGTTAATTACATACATATAAACAAAATAAAATGGTATAGATTTTGCTATTGTATAGGTAGGCTTGGTACCGGATTAATAAAACTAAAGGCCTGAACCTATAATTTGAAACTGTAAACTACTATGACGATTTCATAAAAGTTTAACTTTGAGTTTGATATTGTGGTTTAATGTAAAATTTAATAAATGCTTTCAAAAGTTCTTCCAAAATATGTTTTGCAAAATTTTATTTCATTGGATGTTAATTTCTAAAAGCGATCAAAAGTTTCTTGTATTTTACTTCATAATTTCTAATATATTGTCCTATGAATTATAATAACATTTTAAATTGTAGACTCCTGATTATTTTAAAATGTTAATTTTGTCCTTCTCATTGAATACTAAATGTTTACCTGTTTCAAATGTCCAATATTTAATGAATCACCCGTTGCAATAATTTACAGTTTTAAGTTATAGCTTCAGACCCTATGTTTTGTTAAGTCAGTATCGACTCTACCTATGCAATAGTAAAATCTATCGCATTTTATTTTGTTTATGTATCTACGCAATTAAAGAAAAACTACTAATTTATGTGCTTGCTGTAAACCGAGCAAAAGACTGTACACATTTTACATACGGGTGTCAATTTAAAAACTGTGGATGTAGCACTAATGAACTAAACATTTTACTTGGGATACACTATTGAAAAGTTGTAAACGTGCCAATAATACTCCATATTCAATTATTATAGCACTCATAATACTATTTTTCCCTTCCCTTCTGTAATTTTCGTTTCCAACGTCTTACAATTATTGATGCACATTGTACAATTATTATTTATACTATTGGATAGGATTTTTTAAGTTTTTTAATGATGTATTACAAGTAGGGGTTTGATATTTAAATTTTTTTAATTGGGGTGGGTGGGTCGTAGGGGTTGATGGGAGTAAGTTCTTTTTTCTGTTAATATCGTTCTCTTTCCTATCCTAGAAACGGTTTTGAGTATTTTTTTAGTATCTTCTGTTGTTCATGAGATCTAGTTCATCCAAAGTTTTTAAATTGACACCTTATGTTGTAGATAGTGATACACACACTACGAATTTAATGCAAGTGAATGAGTACAAATTAGTATTTATCTATTAACTTTTCTGACGCTATTAATTAAAAACGTATGCATCAAACCAGTTTTTTAACAAAATGTTCGGCAAATTATTATTGAAGGGCCGAATACTTCAATTCACCAACAGATCACCAATTTTACACATTAATTTGTACGAACCATCAATGAGATTCAGCAAAGAAATTTTTAAATGAACTCCGTGGTGATTAATTGGGAATTGGATTTTTCAACAAGAAGGGATTCCACCTCGTATCACAAGAGATAATCTTAATTTTATGGCAGAATTTTATGCTGATCAAATAATTAGCCGTAAAACAGAAAACATTTAGCCGCAACATCTCCTTTTAATTCAAACCTCACGTCATCACGCGTTATTTTGATGCACTTCCTACTGGACTGTACAATTTTTTATGTTATACAAGAAATAACTAATGTTATTTTAGTCAATTATTCGTTTATGGAAAGCGATGTATGTAATGTTTGCACTGCTGTATTACTATTTTTAAGCATTCAATTTACTGTTGTTACAACAGAAAGATATTTCAGCAAATTAAAATTAATTAAATTATATTTCAGAAACAGTATGAATTAAGT
Source organism: Abscondita cerata (assembly GCA_030710515.1). NCBI lineage: Eukaryota > Metazoa > Arthropoda > Insecta > Coleoptera > Lampyridae > Abscondita > Abscondita cerata. The sequence continues at coordinate 519,874 of JALBCR010002576.1, forward strand.
AATTTGGCATTAGAATATTATGCAGCAAAATATTTAAATTTAATAACTCTTTAACTTATTTTGCTAATAAAAAAGCACCTGATATACAGCGTGCTAAATTGTGACCGAAAAAAGATAACTATATATTAATTTTGAGTTTTCCGTGGGACACAGTCTATAATAAATAGCTAGTACTGTTAAAATCTTACTTAGAAAATAGGACACGATCAGTAAAAATTAACAATACTGTATCCCAACAAAAAAACTATATGCTCGGGGGTTCCACAATGTTCACACTTTCGGTTTTTATGCATATTTCTCGCCAACGACATTTTCCAAAATATATAATCAAATTTTCTTCTTTTTTCAATGACTTAAAAATATATGTTTAAAATTAGAGAACATTAGATAGTAAATTATTACAATTATATTTGAATACAAGAGCTAATTAGTCAACAAAATTACCTACCCATTAATATTGCAAGATGTAAGATTCAAACGTTTAGTAAAAAGAATACCACTACAATGTTATATAATTACCAGATGGACAATATTTTTATATAAAGAGTCACTGTAGTTTCGGACCTAGGTGTACTTTTTGATTCATCTCCCAGTTTCACTCAACTATTGACAATATTATTAATAAGTCTTTACAAATGTGTGGTTTCGTTAAGAGACAGAGCTATTACTTTAGTGACATGAATTGTATGAAATCACTTTACTACGCACTTATACGCTTTAAGCTTCCGTACTGTATTATTATTTGGTCTCCAAATTTGAAGTTTGCCAGTAGAATCGAGGCAGTGCAACGAAAATTTATGAATTTTATATGATTCTAGCAAGGAATCAATAAAAATACATCTTATGAAAAAATATTAAAGATATTGCACATGGATTCTATAAGAAATAGAACAATAAAAGCACAATCGACATTCATATATAAAGTAGTTAAGAATATTAGAAAATGTCCGGAAATACTAGGTTTATTTCATTTTTATGTTTCTCGTTCCAATACTAGAACACTTCTTTTATCAACAAACCAGCAACAGAGGGATATTGGAAAATATTCACCGTTGAACCAATGCATTACATTTTCAAATAAATTGAATGTTGATATAATATCTAAGTAAAGAAATATTATTAGTAGTTTAATCCACAAAATCGTAGTTAATCTAATTTAAATGTTATTGATCTATGTTCATTTTATTTCTTCATCTTTTATTCTTTTATGATTTTTTTATTATTTGATGTATTTCTTACAATTTACAATTCATAACCAGAACTGAATTATAATTTTTTTTGTTAATATATATTTATTATATTTAATTATAATATAACTATAGTACCAATTAGGCTCGTCCTGTAGTAGAAAATAAAAATTAATTTTTAATTTAGATTTATCAAGGCCAGTTACTCGCATTCCGTAGATAATAAATATAATTTATTTTTAAAATAAGTATGTAAATGATCATATATTTTGGTTATTTGATTCCTTTCTAGACTTTTTATATTTTCTTGGTTTTATACAGTCAATGAAATTATAAAAGTTTACCGCTTAAAATTTGTTTTGTGAGAAGGGAGTGCACCAAATCCAGGTGACACTGGGCATAGATGTCGCACCACTTCTTATAAATTACAGTGATTATACACCATCTTTAAGAGCCTTATAAAAAAGGTTTCCTAATTTAAAATTTGATAGCAGACTTTTAGATGAAATATTTGCCTTTCTTCGCATTAAAGTTAAGACCATCAAAAAAACTGTGCTGTATTTCTTGATAAATAAATTAGTAACCAAATATGTATCAATTATGCATAAACATAATTAATACAGAACATATGCAGGAGTTACAAAATTATCAAGAAAAAATACGTTTTCAATTGGTACCAAAATTACGGCAAACTGATAGTACGACAACCCACTTTCAAAGTATAAAGGTTTATACATCAGCACTTGTACGTTACACGATGTAAGTAGTGGTTTGCGATTTGGAGCAGATGAGCTTGTTGGAGATAAAAGCAGTAAATTTAGATTATTAAATAATGGTCTTCCACAGGGATCGGTTCTTATTCTTTTTAATGTATATATTTCTGATCTTCCTTCTTTACAATGTCGAAAATTCGTCTACGCCAATGATATGGCAATTTCAATTCAACATTCGGATTTTTTCCAAATAGAAAATAAACTATCTGATAATTTGCGTATTATGGAACATTATTTCAAAAAATGGCGATTATGCTCCAATCTTAAAAAGACAGAGGTTTCTTGTTTTTATTTAAGTAATAAAGAAAAAAGTAGAAAACTTATCGTTATCTTTAATAATACAAAGTTAAACCATAATTTTAACCTAGTTTATCTGGGAGTAACTTTAGATACGTTTTTAATTTACAAATATCATTTAGAAAAAGTCAAACAAAAAATGAAAACCAGAAATAATGTCATTCACAAATTAGCTGGAACAACTTGGGGAGCAGATGCAAAGACATTTCGTACAGCTATATTGGCATTAGTTTATTCTATAGCAGAATATTGTGCTCCTCTCCGGTTGAATAGTTATCATACAAGAAAAGTAGATGCCCAGTTGAATTGCACTATGCCGATAATTAGTGGAACCATTAAATCTACTCCTCTCGATTGGCTTCCTGTTTTT